>JARHVA010005788.1:975000-1101512 GCA_037957365.1 Torreya grandis | reverse complement strand
GAGTATTATATGGTGTTACCCAACCATAAGGGTAATTAATCTATTTCTACATATATTGAATATTTGGGCATCTTGGCCAATCAATATTTATTTGGACACCCATTTTGTTATAAGTAAACATATTACTAGGATTTTAGTATGTATATACCTCATTACTAATAATTAGACATATAGTGACATAGTCTCTTATGGACCTCTTCGGTTCTATTGTATTTCAACTAATTTACCTACCCATGTAGGAATGTGTGCTATGTTTTTTATCTAATCTAGTGTATATTAGATACCCTTACCTATTGTGTTTATTTTATGAAATTTTTAACCCCTAGACACTCGCATCCATATTGGACACTAGTGTTGATGTTAATGTCTAGGCTCGATGTAACTGTCTAATATTATATTTATATGTTTTATCATATCTTTCTCATTATGACCATTTTTTTATCCCCCCTCCCCACACACACACACATTTTATGGTATAATTAGTACACCTTCCAATTTGATAATGAAACTCTATAATAAGAAATTAATATCTATTTCAATTTATCAAATTGCATTATAACACTATTTTAAATATCTAAAGCATTTAAAAGGTCAATTATACTATCAAATCACTTGTACCAAAGGTTACCAAGAGAAATAATATATAGTCATGATGTCATAATTACACACACATGTATAGGATGGATAACTACATGTGAGTATGAGGCCCTCTTAAGAGTATTGGATATGTAGGAAACACTTAGCAACAACATGGTTGCTATAGCTATCTCTACTCATGTTACTAACCAGTTTTTACTAGGTTGAATTAGGTACCAAATGAAAGAACTAGGGTTGGATTATTATCTATATTTGGAACACAAATGAGCATAAGTTGAGACATATAATGATTAAATAAGGGTTAGTACAAGTTTGATCCAAATTTGAGGATACTTTTGTTTATTTCTCACTAGACACTAGTGTCAGATATAGACATAAGCATCAACTTTACTATCCCATATCGATGAAATTGTATGAAGGTTAAAAATATTCAAAACATAGAATGAACAAAATCTATATCTCTATTTTATCCTTTTAATGACTCCTAACCACTACCATTATGTAGTTTAAAACATTAAATAAGATACACTTTCTTTTCCCATTAGTTGCTTTGTACATACTATATTTATTGCACATGCTATATTAAGAAAATTTGTATTATTTATTGTATCTTAGTGTAGATATAAATATTTTAATTCCTTTTAACTAGATTTATTTGCTAGGGTATTAACTTCTAAAACACCTAAATCACATAAAACATTTGGTGAACATGACCTTTGCCTATTGAACCAAAAACCCTACTTTGTATATTAGGGTTTTCTCCTTCCTTCAAATTTAATTTTATATTTCAATATTTTACTTTTAGATCTGATTTGTATTTATGTAGGATTATATTACAAATGTTAAATATTCTTATTGCTTTAGCTCACTTGGTTGTGCTTTGAAATTTTTTATTAAAGGCTAAACTCCTTGTGGATTTCATACTTTATGGCCATCCAAAATACCCTCAACCAAAAAAAAACTCATTTTTTGTTACTTTTTTAAATGCACCTAATGATCAATTTATTTCTTTTTATGATCTTATGAACATCAAAAATGGGCTCAAACCTTTGCCTTTCCTTATAACTATGACAATGAAAGAATAAATGATGAGCATGCAAATCTAAATGATAATTATGATGATATTTATTTTTATGAATATGAATATAATTATATTTCTCTTGGTTACATTGAACCTCATTCTTCTCCTCTTTTTATTTCTAATTATGAGTCTCAAGAACCAACAAGCATGCCAAATGATATTATTCCTAATGTTGAAAATTTAGTTATTTCATATCCACCTTCTTTGGTTATCTTAACAACTAAATGTGATATTCCCCATTCTAATTTTAAAAAATTCAAGAAGGTTTAATTTTCCTCTAATGTATCTCATAATGAAAATATTTATGAAATCAAGTGTTTCCTTCACCTCCAAATAATACTAGTGTTGAAAATCCTGTCTTCTTCGCATGATATAAACACACCTAGTCTATGTTTTTCTTACCCTCTGGTATTAAATAATCAAAATACATACCTTATATACTACCATTTTTTATTGAATGAAAAAATGAGAGTGCCAATGAACATCCTAAGGAAACACTTACAAAGCCTACATTGTTTTTGGATATAGAAAAACATTAGGCTGCTTGATGTATCTCATTTGAAGGCTAAATAATATAAATCCAAGAAACATAAAATTATAATTCATATATCTCTTCCTTTATTTAGTAAAAATGAAATTAAAATTTTCACACCCCAACTTATGATATTAAAAATGAAGATCCAAATATCCCTTTTCCACCCTTTTTTGTAGTTTTGTCTAAATAAGAGCAAATGTTTACAACTAAAATTACTTCACTAAGTCCTATTATAAGTAAAAAAATTACAATTGAAGTATCATAGTTTAATGTAAATGGTATTATCCTTCATTATATACAATATTATATACTTACCTCTTTAACCATGGGTACTCCTTTAACAAATGTTGCAAACCCATGTGTTGATTATGCTCTCGAGAGTGATATGGATCCTACCATTCCTATGTTTCATGTGAATGGTATTTTTTAACCTCTAACAAAAAAATAAACCTTTCCTCATGATATGTTATCTATTATGACCACCATGGTATATTTTCAACAATAATTCAATACTCTTAAGTTACAAGTCTCTTCTAATGAGGCTCTTTTTGAGGAGATAACATTATCGAGACAACCTATTTATCAAAATGCATTTAAAAATCCTTATCTAAATTTTTTTATCATGCCTTTTTATCCTTATTCAATGGTCAAGTGGATATTTATACATGGGTCCCATATTGGAATCTTATTAGTAAAATATTTCCATCACACTTTTAAAAGTGGGTTTGTTGATAGGTTCTATAGCTTGTTAGATGGTTCCTTAACGAGTTTCAAGAAGATTGAGGATGTGTTCATTTCACATTTTCACTGATTTAACTTACCTAAGTAACCATTGGAATATTTTTAAACATTTATCCAAAAGGAGAAAGAATATCTTCAAGACTATATTATTTTATTTAAGGATGTTTTATATTCCCTAAAATTTACACCCTTAGATTTGGAAGTTCAATTTATATTTAGTAGGGGTATTCTATCTCCACATAGAAATAGAGAATTACATAATCCCCTTGCTTCATTAAATAATTTATATTGGGATGTGCATAAATATTCATGTGTTTTAATGAATACACATACTCAATTACTTATTTTTTCATCACCAACCAAGCATGCAAAGTCTCATGTTTCAAGGGCACCTACAAAAGTTACAAAGGATCATAAACCACTTAAAAAATATATTATAGAACCATCTATACCTAAAAATCACCAACAATTAAAGTATTAAACAAAGGAGAGGACTATTTTTTTTGAGTAAATCCAATAGTTAGACAAAATAACACAACCATATGCCAACCTCTGAAGTTAGATTGGGACCAAGATAAACCTCGTGATATATTAAAAACATTGTTGGATAAATGATTTATCAAACTCCCTCCTAATTCAATGTACAACCTCATATATTTTAGAAGGTAAAAGGGCATCACTTTTTCACTTATCATGGTATTAATGGTCATTGAGATAATAAGTGTTTTTACCTTGAGCAAAAGCTTACATAGTTACCATATTAGTATATTAATGCATTTTAAAAAGAGACATCCATATCTCATTAAAATACTTCTTCTAAATACATGTCTAATATGTTGATCCATCCCATGATAATCCTTATAAGGAAAAAATGGTCCATCAACCTTCGCAAAAGATTCCCAAAAGTAGAAATCATTTTCCTACTATGCTCTCTACTAGGAATGATCACTTCCACACTAATCATACCAAGTAACCATTGTTTGATAATGTATTAGATAAAGAAATGCATGGAGGGGATGTAGCTAAACAAAATATTTGGGTTCCTAAACATGTACATATAGATTCACTAGTTACACTTTTAATTCTAGTATAGTTAACTACAAAAACAAAATTGATAATTACTTTAACACATGATAATTATAGTAAAGAATTATTGCTTCCGATAGGGTTCCATTACATATGATGAGTACTTTCTATATTAAAATCATTAAATTATATCATTAAATTGAGTTTTAAACCTTTTACCATAAACAAAACATACACCATGGAATAAAAATACAATTAACAAATCATATAATGAGTAAGAGAGAATAAAGTAGTGAAAATATATTAGATACCAAATCAAATCCATGTGAACAATGTCATATGAATATAAATTGATATAAATGTTTTAAAAATAAATATATCAATCATACTTAGGGACATATCCCCTGGGGTATACTCCTCATCACTATCAACATCCATAAATCCAACACCTCTAAAATTAGATACACTAGGATCAAACTTTTCACCCCATGAATGTGAAAGCACATGTACTCACTCATCAAAAAAACCTAGTCATTACATTATCTCATCATGATATCATATTAGAGAATAATAAAACTAAATAAGTGTCTACATGATCTTAATTAAACTCCATTCTTAGATGTCCATTCTATCTAGATATGTACATAACTACTCATGTACTATGGATAATGTATGGTATGTAGTCATAACTCTTGTAACCAGTTAAAAAAATGGTAGATGTGCATTTACAATATCAAAAACTCTCTAAAAAATTTGTTTTTGGATACATCCATTTAGACACTATGAGTAAGGTCCCAAATCACTCAATAGACCATGCTCAACCACTCCTAGTTACCTACACACATTTGAGATAAGACATTAGTTAGAGACATAAATAAAACCTACAAATTTATTAAAAAACTCAAATCTAAAACTCAAAACTAAGATACTCACATGTGGATCTAAAGGATTCCCCATCAACTGGTGCTAGTCATATTAGGGCATGGTCTACTATATCACCACCTATATATCCACCACTACCCTATGTTTTAGGAATGAATCCTAGATCCAAAATTACAATAGGGAACAACATAGACTATCAGACCTTATCTCACCACTAAACATACCCATCAATGTAACTTGCATGATCTCCTACTAATTTGGGAACCATAAGGTCTCATTATTGCTTATGCATAGGGATAAATATATATTAGTTGGTGTTGGCCTATCACGTGGCATGTAACCACTTTGAACTATGTAATGCCATAGATATGGTGCCTATGACAGACCCTACTCCATCCCAAAATTTTGTTTCACTTGATCATACTGAAATAACTCATACACTCTATAAAAATGATTAATCAAAAAAATACCAAGATAAAATATCTATAACTCATGACCATCCTCATGCCACCAAATAAAAGTGTGATAAGGATGAAACATAATTCGATAAGGATCTAGTCTATCCAAAATAATATAGTATTACATTATGGTATGAAGACTACAACTTGGAAATACACACCACTCATCAAACACCTGTGGATAGACCCATCTAGGAAGGGGACCACTAACTAGCCACACTACTATAATATGCTCCTATGACCAAATGTGTAATAGGGTCACCATACTAATACCACCACCATGGCACTCTAGTGTAAAATTATAGAGTTATTTATAAAAATGGGCTAATACAGTGCAAGCCCAAGAATATATAGTCTTAAGTAACTCAATATGGTAAACTATCTAGTAAATATGATAACAGATACCAATTTTCCCACCCTTCATAACTATAAATGATACTAGTAATACATAAATAAAATTTCATAGTCACAAAACATTACCAATAATAACATTATCAAGATGAATCATATTACTCAACTCTACCTTAGGATCCCTCTGACAAGTAAAATATACATGTGACCATTGGATATATATGTGAATACCTTCATTGACAACCTACACAATCTCATCCCTAATTAGAAACTAAAGGATCCAATATACATCCTCCAAAATGATGGTCATCTCACTCATAGGGAGATAGAATGTATAGGTATATAGGTTTTACCTCTCTACTAGAGTGGTAAGGAGGTGGATATAATAAGAAGCCTATCCAAAGTAGACCACATGAATATATCCTTCTTGATTAATACCAACTCAATCATCTACCTCTAAACCCAAATCTACCAAGGTCATATAGTATTAGCCATGCCAAAACTATCGAATGTGCACTTCCTTCAATAATCAGTAAATCAAAAATAAAAAAATGAGTGATGAAATTTTATTTTAAAATCTATAAATATCAATAAAATAAACAAAAAATACAAATATACTAGTATTAGATGTTAGCATCCTTGTATGACAATTACATTAGACACTAGTGTTTGCACTAGACACATACTTCAAACAGTAACTTTTGATAGTGGATGGTTGCATTACCGTCATCATTCACTTGTTAAAGACATAAATTAAAACATATGATATCCTAAAAACAAATTAAAAAAATGATCAAAATTCAATTTAAAAAAAAAATTAATTATCAATAAATTTCTAAATAACTACTTACTAGTTCAAAAAAATATGGTTGATTAGGTCACTTTGGAGCATATCAAATTGTAAAGGATGAGTAACTCTCCTGAGTGGAACACTTTATCTCTAGGATTAGATATCAAAATTCACAAAGGCTAAATCCAAATGATTTCAAAATTTTATTCCAACCCACCTAATATACCACTTTAACACAACTTCAAATGATCATATCCTTAGCCCCAATTATCCAACTTCAAAACTATAAGTTACATTGGGATAAAAATAATGAGCCCTTTTATATTATACAAAATTAAAAAAATTTAAAGAATTGTCAAAAATCACTAAATTATTTGGCTACACAGATATCTTTTGACATTCTAGATACTACTATAAATAATATTACAAATTCTTGGCTATAACATTATCATAATATTACCAAGTTAAAAGCTATCAAACAAATTCTCTGTTATTCCTTTTATGAGGAGACCATAAGTAGTCACTATATTCTCTCTTCGCAAGGGGGGTATGGAAATATCATAAGGGGAATGTTTATATATGTGCTCTACATTATCAAAATACACTTGGAACAACTCTCAGATTCAATGAGGGCATGTTATAGGAGCACTTATCCACATTTATTCATTATGTAGTACTTACATAAAATTTTAAATATAGTTGGGGGCATGTCATATGGACACAAATTCCACACATTCATATTTTCTAGATTATAGTGGGGGCATGCTTGGAAAATATGTTCTTCACAACTATTAAGTAGTTAACATCTCTAGTTTATAGTGGGGGTAGGTTTTGAAAAACATGTCCTCCACATTAGTAATTATTTCAATTTCAGATTCCCTTATACATAGTGGGGTCATGTTCTAAAAGCATGTTTTCCACGCTTATACAAATCTCTAGATTTTACAAACATACACAACATATGATCTAGATTCACATTTATGGTAAAATTGTATACATTGGTACCATTTATTATACATAGTTTCAACACAAGACATATCCAAGGTGTATATAATATGCAACATATGCCTGATATTGTAAATATATAAATCAAATTCAAAACTCTAAAAATTCTATGTATTGATACCCTAACATACTAATACCCCAATTGAGCATTTATGGATTGTATTAAACCTTACCCATCTACAAAGGTTTGCTATTATTTTTGATGTGATTGGAGGGATTAAATCATCTAGTCTCATCAATTTTTTTGGGATGAGATTGATTACTTCACTCACCTTATAAATTCTATGCATATACATAAATTTTTCATTCAAGTTTTGCTCATCGAGAAAAACTAAGCTTAATGGATGAAGTTTTACACTTATTAATCCAAGTTGGGAGCATGATTACCTACGAACTTTACTTACTCTAGGTACATCACTAACATGGTGTAACATAGTTTTACCACTTGTAGCATCAGTAATCTTCCTATCTAGAATATGAATGAGGTTATGAGTTCCCTAAATACTTTTCTATTTTCTAACACAATAGACCTAGTTACTACATGACACATACACGGGTGTACTCTATCCATGCTCTTTCTTTATTCTAATATTTAGTATTAATTACATATATCATATTTACATTTATTTATCTTTTTGGCACATGTTTGGTTACTGGTAATGATCAAGTAAAAAATATTAAAGGAATAACTCGAGCAAAGACAAGTTGTGTTGTCCACACCATTATATACATTTTTATTTCCTTTAAAATAGTAATTCTCATTTTTATTAAATTAATATATTAAAGTGGGGGAAAATGTAGATACTTATTTTTGTGCAATTACACATATTATTAGTCTTATTAAATGTATATACTTATTTACTATGAATTAGACATCTAGTGATGTGGTCTCTCATGGATCTCTTCGGTTTCATATTATTTTAATTGATTTACTTACCCCTTTGGGACTATATTATATGTTTTATAATATTCATCTAGTGTATACCAAAGGCCCTTACATATTGTTCTTATTTTCTAAATGTTTTATCCCTCAAACACTTACATTAATCCCAGACACTAGCATTGATGTTATTATCCAAACTTGATGTAAATATCTAATCTTATCTTTTTATCTTTTCTCATATCTTTCACATTGTGACCATTTTTAATCCATATTAACACATCCCATAGTCATCTTTTCATGCATCACTAGGTTTTAATTAAAATTCAAAAGGTTTTTATATATACAAAAGCTATGGTCTAATTAACACACCTTTAAATTTGATAAGGCACTCTATAATAAGGATGTACTGTCTATTTTAGGTTATCAAAATGCACTACAACATTATTTTAAATATCTAAAGAATTCAAAATGTCAGATTACTATTACATCACTTGTACCAAGGGTAACTAGGAGAAATATAATATAGTCATACTTCTATAATAACACAAATGCATAAGAGGGAGAACTACATTCGAGTCTAAGTCCCTCATAGAAGTATTGGCTATGTAGGAATCACTTAGAAATAATAGGGTAATACATATAGATTGAAGCATATTACTAACCCACTTTTACTAGGCTGCAATAGGTATAATACAAAAGAACTATGGTTAGCTTATTATCTAGAGATGGCACATAGGCAAGCATAAGTTGAGACATAAAATGATTACATAAGGGGTAATACAAGTCTAATAAAATTTTTAAGTCACTTCTATGTATATCTTTTACTAGACACTAGCGTCGGATATGGACATAACAATCGATGTTATTATCCTATATTAACATAACTAAAGGTAAGAAAAATCAAAACATAGAATGAAAAAAATATAGATATGTAATGTAGCCCAGTGACAACTAATGACCACTACCCTGATCCATATCATAACATTAAATAAGATACACTCTCTTTGTTCATTAGTTACTTTGAACTTAATGTATTTATTTCACATTCTAGATTAAATAAATCTGTAATATTGATTGTATTTTAGTGTAGATATAAATATTACCATTCCTTTTAACAAACTTCATTTACTATGATATTATCTTGTAAAACTCCTAAATAACATAAAATATTTGGTGAATTTGACCTCTATTTATTGAACTAAAACCCTAGTTTGTATATTAGAGTTTCCACGCTCATTTAAACTTTATATATTTTACTTTTAGATCTGATTTGTGCTTATGTAGTCTTAATTTATGATTTTTAAATATTCTTATTATTTTGGATCTCTTAGTTGTGCTTTGATTTTTTTATTAAATGCTCAAGTCTTTATGGCTTCCCTAATTTATGTCCATCTAAAATACCCTCAAAAAAAAAATCTTCATCCTTTTGTTACATTTTTTAATGCACCTAATGATCAATGTATTTCATATGAGGATCTTATAAACATAAAAAATGGGATCAAACCCCTACCTTTCCTTATAACTATGATGATAAAAGAAAAGAATGTTAATGTAAATCCAAATGATAATGATAATGATATTTATTTATATGGATATGAGGTGCATTAATAACCTCATTATCCTCCTCCTTTTCTTTTAAATAATGAAGAGTCTTAATAACCAATAAGCATGCATAATGATATTATTTCTAATGTTGAAAATCTAGTTATTGTATATCCACCTTATTTGGTTATCCTAAAAATTGAATGTGAGATTCCCAATTTTAATGGTGAAAAAATAAAGGAGGTTGAATATTAATATAATGTATCTCATAATGAAAATATTTACTAAATAAAGTGTGCAACTTTACCTCCAAATAATACTAGTGTTAAAAATCTTATGTCCTCTTTGTATGATTAAAACACACATAGTCCAAGTTGTTCTTACCCTCTAATACATAATAAGTAATATACATGTTTTATTTATTACCCTTTCTTGATTTAATGGAAATATGAGAGTGTCAATGAACATCCTAAGGAAACACTTAAAAAACTTCCAATTTTTAGGGACACACAAAAAATTCAATGTCTACTTGAGGTATCTCATTTAAAGGCTAATTCATATAAATAAATGAAACTCAAAAGTAGCATTCTTTTTTTTTTCATCCTTTATTGATTAAAAATCAAAGTGATAGTTTCACACCCCACCCCCCTCCACTCATGATATTGTGAATTAAGTGCAAAAAGTCCTTTTTCTTTTATCTTTTACTTTTTTGGTTAAACAAGAGCAAATGTTTACAACTAAAATTATTTAACTAATTACTATTAAAAGTAATAAAATTACAATTGAATTAGAATATTTTAATTTCAATGGTATTAGCTTTCATGATATTCAACATGATAGAATTTCCTCTTTAACCATGGGTACTCCTTTACCAAATGTTGCAAACCCATGTGTCAATTTGTTTGTTGAGAGTGATATGGATCCTACCATTCCTATGTTTCATGTGAATGGTATTTTACAATATCTATTAAAAAAAATCAACCTCTCCTCATGATATGTTATCTATTATGACCAGCATGGGATATTTGTAACAATAATTGAATACTCTTAAATCACAAGTTTGTTCTCACGAGGCTCTTTTTGAGGAGAATACATTATCAAGACAACCTATTACTCGACATATGTTTGAATATCCTTATCCAAAAAAATTTACCCTACCTAATTTCTCTTTATTTTATGGTCAAGGGGATATTTTTACTTATTTGAAATAATACATACAATCCTTTGGATGTTAGGCTTAAAATGGAAGATTGTTATTAAAATCTTCCCATCACATTTAACAAAAGGGAATCTCGATGTGTTTTATAGGCTACTAGATGTTTCCTTATCAAATTTGAAGAAATTTGAGGATATGTTCATTTCACATTTTCACTAATTTATCTTTCCCAAGTTACCATTGGAACATGTTCAAACACTAACCCAAAATGAGAATGAATATATGCAAGATTATGTTATTCAATTTAAGGATGTTTTGTATTCCTTAAAATTTACACCCTTATATTTGGAATTAAAATTTATATTTATTAGGGGTCTTATCTTTCCACTTAGATAGGGAAAATTACACAAGTGCTTTGATTCATTAAGACTTATATATTTTAATGTGCACAAATATACACATGCTTTAGTAAATACACAAACTTAGTTACTTATTTTTACATCACAAACTAAACATGCATAGAATCATGTTTAAATGGAACTTAAACAAGTTAAAAATTATCATGAACCACTTTAAAAATATTCTATAGAACCACCAGTACCTAAAAAATCACCAATGATTAAAGTGTTGAACAAAGGAGAGCAACATGTTTTTTGAGTTCCTCCAATAATTAGACTAAATAACACCACCAGATGTCAGCCTCTTCACTTTGATTGGTACTGAGATATACCACATGATTTATTAAAAACGTTTTTGGATAAATTATTGATAACCTAATTCACATTACCATCCTCATAGATTTGAGAAGGTAAAAAGAAATCACTTTTTCACTTATCATGGTATCAATAGTCATCAAGACAATGAGTGTTTTTCTCTTAAGCAAAATCTTACACAGTTATCACATCAGGTAATTATTTAATTTTAAAAATAGACATCCAAAACTCATTCATGTACTTCTTCTAGAGACATGTCTAACAGGTTGATCCATCTCATGCTATTCCTTTTATAGAAAAAATGGTCCGTCGACTTTCATAGAAGATGCCCACTAGCATAAGTCCTTCTCTTAATGTTCTCTCTATTAGGTTAGTCCCACATTGATCTTACAAAAGAACCATTGGTTAATCATGTCTTAGATAGAGGTATGTGTAGAGGGAATGTACCAACATAATATATTTGGGTTTCTAAACATATACCTATAAATTCATCATTTACGCCTAAAATTCTATCATAATTAATTTTAGAATAAAAAATGATAGTTACTTTACCACATTATCATTATAGTAAAACATTCTTGCTTATTATAGGGTTCCATTACATATGATGAGTACTTTATTTATTCAAATAATACATGTAGTTAATTAAATTGACATATTTTTTATACCTTTTACCATATACAAAACATACACCATGGAAGACAAATATAATTAATAAATCATATAATGATTAATAAGGAGTAAAGTAGTGAAAATATATTAGATACCAAATCAAATGCATGTAAACAATGCCATATATATATATATATATATATATATATATATATATATATATATATATATATATATATATATATATATATATATATATATATATGGCATTGTTTACATGCATTTGATTTGGTATCTAATATATTTTCACTACTTTACTCCTTATTAATCATTATATGATTTATTAATTATATTTGTCTTCCATGGTGTATGTTTTGTATATGGTAAAAGGTATAAAAAATATGTCAATTTAATTAACTACATGTATTATTATTATTATATATATATATATATATATATATATATATATATATATATAAACTAATATAATTTTTAAAAAATTAAAATTATTAATCATAAGTAGGTGCATATCCCCTGGGGTATACTCCTCATCATTATCAACATCCATAAATCTAACACCTCTAAAAGTATATACACTGGGATCAAAATGTGGATCCCATGTAATTTAAAGCACATGTACTCTCTCTTTGAAAAAACCTAGCAATTATAATGTCCCATCATGATATCATCTCAAATAATCATAGTGATTAATAAGTGTCTCCATGATCTCAGTATAACTCCACTGTAGGATGTCCCATCTATCTAGCTCTACATGTAACTCCTCATGATCTATGGCTACGATATGGTATGCTTCCATAACTCTCACAACTAATTAAAATAATGGTGCATGTGAACTAATAATTTCAAAAAAAATTATAATTAAATTTGTCTTGAGATAAGTCTAATAACACACTATGAATAAGGGCTTGAATCACCTGATCTACCATGCTCAACCACTCCTAGTTACCTACACACATTTGAGATAATACATTAGTTAGAGACATATAGAAAACTAGTACCTTTATAACAAACTTACATGAAAAAATAATAACTAAGATACTCACATGTGGATCTAATGGATGCCTCATCAATTAGTCCTGGTCTTTCTAGAACATCATCTCCTCCATCAACACCTATCTCTCCACCACCAACTTATGCCACAAGAATGGCACTTAGATTTTTAAGTATAATAGGGAACTACATAGGGAATCGAGTTATGATATACCACTATACATACCCATTAGTGATACCTACATCATCTCCTAATACCACATGAACCATAGGGTCTTGTTCATTGCATGGGCATGGGGCTAAATCTAAAATGTCTCCTATTACCACTCCACACTATGTGTTTCCATCGATATGGTGTTGAGGACACACCCTGATTGATCCCAAACTATTGTGTCACTCAATTATATTGAAACAAATAATATACTCCAAAAAATTGATCAATCAACCACATACTAAGATAAAGTCTCTATAATTCATGACCATCCTCAAGCCACCCATTAAAATTCCTATATAGATGTAACACAATATGATAAAGAAGAAGCCTATCCAAAATAATCTAGTATTTTATTATGGTATGAAGTCTATCACATAATAATACCCATCACTCAGTAAAATCCTATGGGTGGGTCCATCTAGGAATCAAACAACCAATTGGTTGTAATAGTATAATATGCCCATATGCCCAAATGTGTAATTAGGTCACCACACCAATACCACCACCATGGCTTTGTAGCATAAAATTGTAGAGATGAATGTATAAATGGGATAATAAATTGAAAACCCAAGAGTATATGATCCTATCCAACTCAATGTGATGATCTACCTAGTACATATGATGAAAAATCATAATTATACTACCCTCTATAACTACAAATGATGCTAGTAATACATAAATAAACTTACATAATCATAAAACATCACTATTGATAATGTTATCAAGCTAAATCATACTACTCATCTCTTACCAATAAAATATAAATGAAAACCCTAAATATATATATGACTACCATCACTAACAACATATACCCTTTCACCCCTAATCAGTAATTGAAATATCTGATATACATCCTTTAGGATGATGGTCATTTTACCCATAGGAAATTTTAATATACATGTGTCTTAGTTCCACCTCTCCACTAGAGAGATAAGGAGGTGGATATCATATGGAACATATCCCAAGAAGTCCCCATACCTCAATCTTTCCTAATTAATAATATTCCAATCAACCACCTCTAAACCCAACTCTTCCAAAGTTGAATAGTATTAGCCATGCCAATACTCTTGAATATGTACATCCTTCTAAAAATAATAAATCAATAATTAGTGAGCATGTTTTATTATAAAAATATAGAAATATCAATAAACTAAACACATAATACAAAGGTACTAGTATCAGACACTAGTATTTATGCAAGATAGTTGTGTTGGATGCTAATGTGTACATTGAACACATACATCATATGGTAACTTTTTGATAGTTGAGGGTTACATCATAGTCCTAATGCACTCATCTAAGACACTAATGCAAAAATTTAATATCCTAAAGAAAAGCCAAAAATATGATCAAAATTCAAATTTTCAAAAAATTAAAATTATCAATAAATTTCCACATAACTACTTACCAATTCAAAAATATTTTGGTTGGCTGGGGAACTCCTAAGCTTATCAAATTAAAAAGGACAAGGATCTCTCCCACATGGAATTGTTTCTCTCTATGCTCAGAGATAAAAATTCACAAAGGTTAAAAATGCAAATTATTTCAAAATTATATTACAACCCACCTAATATACTACTTTGTCATAACTTTAAATGACCATATATTTTAACTTAATTATCCAAATTACAAACCATAAGTTGAATTGGGATCTAGATAATGAGCCCCTTTATATTATACAAAATTTTGAATTTTTTAAGCATTTAGAAAATCACTATTTTTTTTTGCTACATAAATATCTTGTGGCATTATATATACTACCAAAAATAATGTTACATCTTAGATACAAAATTACTATAATATTACCAATTCAAAATATACTAAAAAAATTCTCTATTATTCCTTTTATGAGGAGACCATGAGCCATCACTATATTCTCTCCTCCCAAAAGGGGGGCATGTTTATAGATATGTTCTACACACTCGAAATACACTTAGCACAAGTCTTAGATTAAAGTAAGGGAATGTTGTGGAAGCATATTATTCACATTTATTTAGTATGTGGTAATTATATCATCTTTTATATTTAGTGTGGGGCATGTCATATGGACATGGCTTCCACACATTCATAGTTTATAGATTACAATTGGTGCATGTTTGGAAAGCATGTTCTTCACAACTATTAAGTATTTAACATCTCTAGTTTATATCATGAGAAGGTTTTGAAAAACATGTCCTCCACATTGGTAATTATTATAGTTTATATTCCTTTATACATATTTGGGGCTTTATTTGGAAGCATGTTCTATACACTTATATAAATTTATAAATTGAAAAAACATACACATTATATGATCTAGATTCATAGTTATGGAAAAAAATACATGTGTACCATTTATTATACATAATTTTAGCACAATATATATCCAAGGTGCATATGTTATACAACGTATGCCTAATATTGTAAAAATCCAAATCAGATTCAAAATTCCAAAATTTCTATGTATTAATACCATGATATACTAATACCATGATTGAGCATTTATAAATTGTATTGAGCCTTACTCATTTGTAGTGGTTGGTTCTTATTTTTTGGTATGATTAGAGGGATTAAATAATGTATTCTCATCAAGATTTTTAGGTTAATATTGATTACATCACTCACCCTATATTTATCTATACATATACATAACTTTTTAACTTGAGTTATTCTTGTCGAGAAATGATAACCCTGATGGATGAAGCACTATTCTTCTTATTACAAGTTGGGGGAATGATCACCTACCAACTCTCTGTACTTTAGGTATGACACCATCATTATGAAACACACTTTTAACACTTTTATACTCACTCATATTCCTAACCATAACATGGATGAGGTTGCAAGTCCCTAGACCACTTGTCCATTTTCCATCACTCTAGACCCAATTAATACATGAAAAATACATATGTGTACTCTATCCATGATATTTATTTATTCTAATCTTTATTATTTTTTACATACAACATATATATATATATATATATATATTAAAAGGGAAAAACTATAGACACCCATTTTGGTACAACTAAACACATTACTACTATTATTATATTTCTACACATATTTACTAATAATTAGACATCTAGTGATGTGGTCTCTCATGGACTTCTTCGGTTCCATATTATTTCACTTGATTTACCTACCCATTTGGGCCTATGTGCTATGTTTTTAAATCCTCATATAGTATATACCAGAGACCCTTACCTATTGTTATTTTTTGTGAATGTTTATCCATAATAAACTTGTGTCAATCAAGGACAATAGTGTTTATGTTAGTGTCTAGGCTCAAGATAACTATCCAATATTATATTTTCATATTTTGCCATATATTTCACGTGGTGACCATTTTGTTAGCCCTATTTTACCATTCTATTATCATATTTTCACATTTCATTATATTGTTATTCAAATTCAAAAGATTCATATATATACAAAGGCTATGGTTTAATTAACACACCTTTAAATTTTATAATGTAAATTTGTAATAATAAAGTATTATCTACTTAAAGCTATCAAATTGCACTATAACACTTTTTTATAAATATAAAGCATTCAAAAGGTAAAAAATACTATTGCATCACTTGTACCAAGGGTTACTAGGATAAATAACATATAGTCATATTGTTATAATTCTACACACATGTATAAGATGGAGAACTACATTTGAGTTTGAGGCCCTCTTAGGAGTATTGGCTATTTAGGTACCATGTAGCAATAATAGGGTTGTTATGACTAGCTTGAGTCATGTTACTAACATTATTTTACTTAATGAAAAATAACTCGAATATTATTATTATCAATATTTATCATATATGAGCATAAATTGAGATATAGATCGATTATATAATGGGTATGGCAGCTTTGATCCAAATTTAAGGTCACTCCTATGTACATATCTCACTAGAAACTAGAATTATATATAAATATAAGTGTTAATGTTACTATCCTAGATCGACATAACTTTTCAAAGGTCAAAAATATTCAAAACATAGAATGAATGAAATCTAGATCTCTAATAGTCTTTTGATGACTTCTAACCACTGCAACAATACATAATATAATATTAAATAAGATATGATCTCTTTGTCCCTTAGTTGATGTTTCACATTCTAGATTAGACAAATTTGTAATATTGACTATATTTTAGTTTAGATTTGAATATTTAAATTCCTTTCAAAAATATTTATTTTTTAGGAAGCTATCTTGTAAAACTCTTAAAGAACATAAAAAATTTATTACGTTGTGTTGATAGACATTAGATTTTGCATATTTCCAATATTATAAGTGCTTATCATAATAAGTGGTAAAATAACAACAATTTGGGTAAATATCATAAACAAAACCCTAATTGTGGAGAATAACTTATATCTTTAAATATATTATAATTTTTTTCACATTTTTTTACTAGAGATAAAAATATCTCAAGGAAGTCCTATTTAAAAAATCAAAGTTTTATGATCATTTTTGAGGGATATATTGATATTTTAGGGTTTTTAATACATTTTTTGTATCTACCAAAATTTTAATATACATGGGTAGTACATATAGCTCTATGAGCCTCAGTGGTCTCTATTGCTCCTACCATGTTGAGAATGCATCTATAAACCCCATGTATGCAATTTATCTCCTAAGTTATAATGTTACTATATATAGTTATATCTATCTATGCTCTAGTACACTTAGGTCAATATGTGGCTTCCACTATCACCTCTCTTTCACAACCCATGAAAATACATGTGGTCATGTAGGTACATCTTGTCACACACAAAATTATCTCCTAACCTTATCTAGACTATAATAATAAATAATATACTCTTGTTCCCATATAATGTAACATAAAATCAACATATAATCCATATATAACACATCCTACCTCCCCATATGGAATCCATGTGATATCCTATGGTCTAATATCATCAAACAACATCCTGTATAACTCAATATCTATTAAGTGTGCATAAGTACTCCTATAATCACATGCCACATGTATGAAAAAGGATCCTCTATCCCTCCACCCCTTATTTGACCCATTGGCCTCTCCACTGCTATATTTTTCCACACCAACTCTTGTAATAGTGTGGATAATCCTATGTTGGCTCCTCCTATGTATACCACATGATGGTATCAGTATAGGTTGTAAGCACACATGTTACTAATGAAAATAGTGTATCAAACTCTATATTGTCTTAAACCACATCTAATAACACTAAATTAAATATTTTCCCACACTTTTTAAGTATAAGTATGCCACTGACAATAACAACCAAAAGTAAATTCAATCCATCTATCTCTTCTAATATCATGCATGTATATATATCAATCATTGATCCAATCATGTGAATTTTATCCTCTCCAAATAACCTCTATAGTGACACAACCTACAATGTCTCCCATTAGTAAAGCTATGCACCCCATATATTGATGCAAAGTATTTTTCATACATCCTCCAATGTAACCATCATCTCACTTATTGGTATGTTAAATTATTGGGATTTGAGTGGAAATGATTTGCTAATGTCATCAAAAATACCTATCAGATCATACCTTTGGCATTAATATAATTAAATATAGACCTATCTCCTCCAAAACCCTCACCTCATAATTAATAAACTATATCATCATCCTTAGTACTCTTGATTGTCTCTCTTGAGTATAAAGTATGGATAATATCTCATGCACATATCACAAATACATAATTTTAATATTTCTCTACTTTCTATCTATCTCTAATATATTTCATATCACTTATCTACACAACAAACCAAATTTTATTATTTTATACATCTTCATCCTATATTTTAATAATTCACTAGCCATTAGGATGAATTTGTGTCAGCATATGATGAATTAATTATTTGATGAATTCTCTATGTATCAAGACTAATTCACATCATGTTTGGATGAATTTTCCTTGCCCTTGCATGAATTCACCTTGGCCAATGAATATTTCACCATTGTCACAAAATATCCAAGCCCATAAATAAATTCACCATTCAACCTAATAAATTCACTAAAAATAACTTTAGAACTATCATTTCCTTAGTGTTAAATTCATTTTTATCACTTTTCATAAGTATTTAATGCCAAAAATTGACTAACTCAAAAATAAAAAATGCTAATTATTGCATCCCCAATCTCTACTAGCTATTGGTATCCTTAGACTCACTCAATGTGATGAATATCTACTAGTACATACTTCATTCTTCCCTCACACTCTAGAGCAAAAATACAACTTTAGGTGCCTAACAAAATTCTCAAACCAATGAACTTTACACAGTAAAATTTAAACTATACCCCATACCCCTATATATTTACCCCTATTGTTCACATATTTTACCTCTCATTCCTTTTTTTAACTATCATTTGATATATTTTGTCCATAATTTCTACCACCAATCAATTGGAATGCTATAAATCTTTATTTCATTGTGGAAATGAGTCTTGTAAAGTTTTTACCTATCATTAAAAAAATTATATTTCTTTTTTTTCCAGTAGATTATCATGAGGATGTCATTTCTGCATGTAATACTATGACTAGGCTTCATGGGGAATAATCAAAATGTGCATATCCAATTTGGGGAATCTTATTTTTTATAAATTTTCACCATAGAAAACATCCTCTTGGGGAAAATAATTTTACAAATGCTTTAAAACCTTCATGAATTTTATTGATGATGAACCCTTCCATTTATTATGGTATTACCTCTATCAGTTCCCATATTATATCTTCTTTCATTTATTTTGAGCATTCATCCACATATGTTTTTCACACATGCACTTGAGGGGGCATCATTCAATCATTTAAAGGAACTTGAGGCATCCTATTTCTAAATCCATTTTCACACTATTTTTCCTTTATTTTATGAAAATTCTTGCTTCTTCTTCACAACAAAATTTCAAGGGGGAAAATTATGACAACTAAATTATGGTAATTTAGCGTCATAATTACTATTTTTTTAAAAATTGACACACTAATCCCCTCACCACCCAAATTCTAATTTTCCATTAATTTCATTTCCCTCCACTTTTAGAATAAGTGATTAATCAAATATTAATTAATTATCAAGAATTCATAACTATATAAAAACTAATTAAAATATAGATTTTTCATCTCATCCAGACATCTTCCACACTACTCTCAACCAATTTTCAAGTCACCATTGAAAATTTAAACTTTTTAGTGAGTCACTCCTATGAAATTTTCAATTACCAACTAAATTTACCCTTTTATCACACATACATGGGAATTAGTCATCATCCATTCAAATGAGGACTCAAATTGAATAGTTAATTATTATAATAATTTAATTAAACTTAGATTGTTATCAATTGTTTATATCAATAGCCAAAGGCCTATAATTGATGTACAATTCATCATGCACATTCAAGCTATCAAATATATAGCTAAACTATCCTACACATCCATTGAGATTCAAAATTATTTGCACCCATATGATTCAAAACTCACATTTGTTTAGAGATTGAATTGAACACCCACATTTTAAGAATCAAGAGTAATTAATGCATTTTAACAATGTATAAGGTGATGTATTCTACATGATTTTTAATATAATTATTAGTTTATTTTCATTTAATTTTGTTTCTCAATTTAATGTTATATTACGTTTGTAATAGGATTTGTATATCTAATTTCATACTTTAGGTTTTTAAAAATTTAGATATCATAAAGACAATTCATAATCTTAGACAGTTAGAATTATTTCCTTTAGATTTTTGGGGTTTTCATAGTATTCATAATAAAACATTTTGAAAATTATCTTTATTTGAACATATGAAGTGTGGGAGGATCTAACATATTAATTTCAAATTAAGAAAGTATCCATTATCAATTTTGGGATGTGACCTTTAGAAATGGACAAGAGTGAATTGCACTTCAGCCTACATGACAAAGACTTATATAAAGGGAAAAAATACACTTTTCCTCTATTGGAGATAGTCTGAAAAAGATTTTAGACATATTGAGAATATGAAATTTAAATATTTGTATAGAATAAATGGAGGAAAGAGGATTGAGCCCTTATTTAGATAAATACATTATAGAAATGGTAGGTAAGAGTCAAGTAATTATGCACAAGTAATGTGGTTTGGAATGTGTCGATATTTATATTTTTCAAGTTATTTTAACCAAATTTACATATATACAATTATGGAAGATGAATATTTTTACTAGCATAACACAAAGAAATAAAATCAATAAAATAGGAGAATGTAAAATATTATAATTCAAATAATACACTCATAGATGATCTGAAATATAAGAGGTTTTGTAATAGGTCACATAACACAAATACGTTACACAGGGCATAAAGTGTTTGGTGTTGGGCATGGAAGTGTTATCCCTCACCTACACACATGGAATAGCGATAGTCTCATATAAATGATGGGAACATACCCAAGGTGTGGTACCCTTGTGATCCTTGGGATGAGCCATAAAATTAGGCCATATTTATTCTATTCAAAGTGCATCTTGTTAAGTACCAATGCACATACCTAAAGAGTAGAAAGGTAAATTTCCCATTAATCTGAACATAAGATTTTTTTAGGGAAAAGGGATGGAGAAAGTAATAATTTTCTTGAAAATTAAAAAGGTGATACAACAAGAATAGAGTGATCACTCATATTTTTTTGGACACACTACAAATACTTGAGAATAAATTGTTAACTATTGAGCATTATTTCTATTGTTGAGGTTTGACATTGAAATTAACATTGATGTCAAAGGTTGTTCATGACGACATTGAATAATGTTCTTATTTTATTGTATCCTTGAGAGGTATGACATTGGTTGAGAAACATATAAGGAATGTAAGAAAGGTGTATAATCATTAAAGAGTGTTTCAAGATTATTTTCTAAAGTTTTCAAGTGTTTGAAACTAACAACAGACTTGAGAAGGCTTATGCATATGATGCCTATTATTGTGTATGAAGGAGCTTGGTGGCCTATTGAGATGGATACACAGAGGCATAAGATTATATATAGAGTGTATTAATTATGAATATGAGTCATTATAGCACTCAAGTGAGTTTTAAAGTGAGCCTATAGGGGTAGGACCTATAAAGCTAGCATAAAACTAGACTAGTTTTAGACCCTACTTGATCTTATAAGGGTCGTGAGGTATTATCAAGGTATATGAAGAATTTATGGTAGTGGTTGATCAAGGTAAGAGGTATTAAAAAATTTATATGATGTTTTGACATCTTGGATAGTGGATACAAGGTCATTTTCAAGGCCTAATGTGACTTGCAAGTCAAGGTCTAAGTAAGGAAAGAGAGAAATGGTGACCAAATGAGGTATGAGTTTCATATTTCAAGATAATCATGGAAAAATGAGAATTTTAAAAGGTTTTTGATGTTTTTAAAAATATTTTAAACAATTTTCATGTTAAATTTTGAAGGTTAAGTCAATAAAAAATCCTTTAAGGTCTCTCAAGTGCACATAATGGAGGGTTCTCAACCTGAGGAGGACTTTCAAGTGATCATTGGAATATGTAACCTCTACATGGGAATATGATATATTAATGGCATATGGGTAAGGTTAATATCTAAAATTTAAAATCATTGGTTTATATAATTAAGGGCTAAGCTTTATGAATGATCATTAAGACTAAAAGATCATTTAAACCCTTAAAAAACCTTAATAATGACCATATATGAAAGATTTTGTTTTGAAGTTCTTCGAATATATTGGTATGGATATTTAATATATTGGATCATGTAATAAAATATATAAATCACCTCCAGGTGTGATTGGTTTATCAGGAGGGTGAATGGACCCTACAAGAAAGGCTAAATTTCTCAGAGATTGATTGTAGCAATCAGAGTTGACCAAGTCAAAGTTTATAAAAGGATGGATTAAATATTTACACTTGAATTATATGTAAATATTTTTAATTATCAATTTATATCCCTCAAGTGTGTTAAAAAACTCTTACAAATTGGCTAGTCATTAATAAGCCTAATGGTGCAGACAGTGAGAAAACTAGGTAAAAGTGAGAAGTTGATTTAGGATGTGTTATCATGGATTAAACATGAATAAAATTACATGAATAAGTTTTTAAATACATATAATTAATTTTAATTTTTTATATATTATTTTAAGGTTAGTGTATATGATGAAAATGTTGCTCATAAGTTGACCTATCTCATACAGATAAGACAATGAGGTACAAGATTACGAGATTGGTCTACAAGACTAATATTACCATGTGAACATATTATATATCTATATAATAATGTTATAATTATCTCATAATATCATATAAAATAATTTTAAGTCTCTAAAACTGGTTATATACATGTATTAAGACTTTTTTCCATGACTATATTTTGAGGCTAGTTGGTAGTTCTAAATGGGCTACATATAGAGAAGGGTTTGAGTCCTTTTTTATTTTGTTATTAAGTATAATTAACTTGGTTAAGTTTTTTATGTAATTTATATTTTTTATTTTTTTCCATGATTTTTTTGAAAAGTTGTGATTATGCTTTAATTTTTCAAGATAGATTTTCTGGTTATGCACAAGCCTATTATGAACACTATTTTGAGAAAAGGTTCAAGTGGTGGTTAGACCTAAATTTTTTTGTGTACATAAATTAAATATTTATAATTTATATTTTAGCATTATTTTATATTTTAATTATGTTTTATAAGTTTTAGAGTCATCCAAAGAGTTCAAAGGGTAACATGTGGTAATGAAGGCCTAATTGAATTAGGTCTCCTTAAGGCCTAAAAGGAGGTTTTGGTCATATATGATATGATAAACCTATTTTAATTTTTTATTATTTTTTTTGGAATTTTATAACTCCTATTTTATTTAAAATATAAGTTATTAAGTGTGTATGGCTGACCAAGAGGTGTATGAGCTAGAACCTAGTATAAGAACAAGGCCTAATAGGCCTAATTGGCTAGTTAACAAGTATACAACTTGAATTAGAAGATATAATATTTTGAAGAGATAAAATAGGTATTATATACCATCATCAAGGTACATATAAACTATCATTAATATATAATATGGGTACTATAGATGACTATCAAGGTCAAATGACCTAATCTATCTTGAAAAGACCTATTTGAGTGAAGAAGGCTACAGACCAATTTGAGAAGGATAAAAGTGTGTGAAGAGATGAAAAAGGAGATAATAATATATTATATGAGAAATAAATGTTTATAAAGGTGATAAAAGGTTTGAGGTTTCTGATTTGATGCCTCATTGCAAGTGAGTGCTTCCTAAAGCTTAGTCAAGTTGGTATTTGGCTAGTTAGGGTTGGTTCTCCAAGTGAAGTTGGTGCTTCACTAAATATTTATGTTTGACCTATAATATATTATTAATTTTAAATCATCAATGTTTTTTTATTTCAATTTAGGGTTTACCACTCAAATAAGTGTTGTGTGTGTTATGCTCTTCTCTCAAGCTCATGGATTTTAATGTGTTTTTTGTTTACTATATTGTTTTGATAGTTCATAAATGATAAGGTACATTTGTAAAAGTTTTGAATACTAATTTAATTATCCCATATTATTAATGATGATTATAATAATTAGTATAATATATTATTCCTTTGTGATAAGTTTAACAGCTTGAAGGTGATCCTAAGAAGCACAAGATGTCCATTGATCAATAAGGAGAAGAGAACATGTATGATGAATAAGTCTAATATGATAGTGAAGAAAGATAATCTAAATTATAACTTGAAGTTGAGATAATAATATCCCTTGATGATTTGAAGCATAAAATTAATACTATTAATGATATTAATAGTCAGTTAGAAGATGTCAACACAAGGTTTAAGTCAAAGGAATTGGAGTATGACCAGTTGAAGATATAATTAGATTACTTGAAGATTTAGCATGAGAAACTCATAAAAAAATAAGCAAATTGTAGAGAGAGCATGAGAGGTCAAATCAATTCAATAATATCAAAATTAAAATACCAATTGTCAATCCCAATACAATGAAGAATAACTCATCATGGAACCATGGTATGTACAGTAATGTTATTTGCTATGCTTGTCACAATATATGACACATTACAAGATTATGATCCATTAAATTTGAAAGGCCTAAAAGATTAAAAAATACATATTAATCTCCTATAATTCAAAAAAATGATCAAACATTGTTATGAAATCCAAATGAAGTTAGGATAGATCATATTAAGCTCAAGAGGTAATATGGACTATTTGCCATGCAGGAATAGAAGACCAAAGAGTATTCTATGATAGCTTAGACTGACTTTCACATTTAATATGAATGCATGAAATGGTATATATATATATATATACATACATACATATACATATATATATATATATATATATATATATACATACATACATACCTACATACATATATATATATGTATGTATGTATATATATATATATGTATGTATGTATCTATATATATATATATGTATGTATGTATATATATATATATATGTATATGTATATACATACATATGTATATATATATACATATATATATACATATGTATGTATATACATATATATATATATATACACATATATATATATATATATATATACATATACATATATATATATATATACATATACATATATATATATATACATATATATATATACATATATATATATACATATATATATATATATATATATATATATATATAGTGGTATCTCAAGCCACATGATAAGAGAGAAAAATAAGTTCATCTCATTAAATAAGAATGCTGCAAGAATAGTGAGGTTTGGAGACAAAACAACAACCAATATAGTTGCCATGGGTGTCTTGAATTTGGAAAATGGAAAGACCGAGACCCAAAATGTGTTGTATATGGAAGGTTTTAAAAATAACCTAATTATTGTAAGTTAAATATGAAATAAAGAGCACACACTAACATTTCATGATAGAGGGTGTGAGATAAGGAGAGCCAAATCAAGAAGGCTAACTGTCAATACCAAGAGGATTGAGAAAAGACTTTATGTATTAAATGAGATCAAGAAGGAGAGATGTTTCATAATCAATATATATGAAATTTGTCTATGTCATAGAAGGATATGTCACCTAAACTTTGAAAACCTAGTCAAGATTAACACTAAGAACTCATTGAAGAACATGCCTAAGATCATCAAACCTACAAACATACTTTACAAGGCATGCCAACATGGTTAGAAGACTAGAAGAATTTTCAAGTCTAAGGAATAATATACCAAAAAATCCTTAGAGTTAATCCACACTGATATTTATGGGCTAAGAATTCAAATCATTCAAGGAGATAGATACTTCATGTTAGTCATTGATGATTACACATGAATGACTTGGGTTGCATTTCTAAAAGAGAAATCAAAATCTCATGACAAGTTGAAGGCATTCAAGGATCTTATTGATAATGAAAATAATTAGAAGATAAAGTGTCTAAGATATAATAGAGGAAGAGAGTTTTGTTCCAATGATTTTGATGGATTCTATGAGGTTCATGAAATAAAGATATGATTCTTATTAACTAGGACACCTTAGCAAAATGAAGTAGTGGAAAATAATAATATGATAGTTTAGGAGATGGATAGAACTATGTTAAATGAGTTTATATTATTTTATGGATATTAGAGAGAGGTAGTAAGATTTAATGTATACATTTTGAATAGATAAAAAATAAGGAATAGTGGTAACAAGACTCGTTATAAACTATGAAAGGGTAGACCTATAAATGTAGAACACTTTAGAGTGTTTGTGAGTAAATGTTTCATAAAAAGATATGATGAAGACTTAGGTAAGTTTTATTCTAGATGTGATTAATGCATATTCTTAGTATACTCATTAATGAGCTCATCCTCTAGATGTTATAATAAGAGACTACAAAAGATAGTGGAAAGCACCAATGTGAATATTGTGGAAATATCACTCATAGTCAAAGAACACTTTAAATAAATTGGAATTAAAGAATGAAGAGGATACTATATAATTTGATGAGGAAAAATAATAAGTTTAAGAGAGATAGGACCTAAAAGGACTCTCAATACAAATTCAAAGAGATTCCCCTAAATCTTAAATCATTGGTAACAAGAATGTAGGTATACAAATAAGGAGAAGACTGATAAGTAATCTAAATCATGATAATTTTAATCTATTATCCAATATTTAACCTAAGATTATTATATAATAAATCAATTAATTTTTTTGGATAGGTGATATGAATGAGGATTTATATCAAATAGAGAAGAATGAGACTTGGGAACTAGTTCTTAGGCCTAAAGACAAGAATGTCACTAGCATAAAATGGGTGTTTATAAACAAGTTAAATGAATATGGAGAAGTCACTATTAATAATTCTATAATGGTATGAAATGGATATGCACAAGTTGAATGGGTAGAATTTAAGGAGACTTTTGCATTAGTATCAAGATTGAAGGGCATTAAATTATTTCTAGCTTATATAGGATTCAAAGAATTCAAGGTATACTACATGGTTGTCAAATCTACCTTTTTAAATGAGAATTTGGAATAAGAAGTGTACATTGAGAAACCTAAAGTATTCTTACTATCAGATAATAAAGACTATGTTTTTATATTGAAAAAGGATCTCTATGGTTTAAATTGAACTCTTAAAACTTGGTATGATATGCTGGACAAGTATCAGTTGGATCAAGGATTCAAAAGAGGAGTTATAGAAATTAATCTATACATCAAGATAGAAGATGACCATAAAATTATAGTAGTTATCTATGTGGATGACATCATGTTTGGTAGAAAAAATGAGAACATGATAAAGTCCTTTGTAAAGGTGATGAAAAAAGAGTCTGAGATCTCCATTCTAGGAGAACAATCATTTTTTCTTAGGTTGAAAATCACTCAATCTAAAATAGGTTTATTGATCTCATAAGATAAGTACATAAGAGATATTTTTAATAAGTTTGAGATGGAGGATTGAAAATTATTAGTTTTAAGTATGGTAATTAATGTCTTAGGTTGTTATTTATGTCAAAGAGAGCATGTGGTACTGATGCGTTAATGACAAAATGATCATATTGATGGTTTGGAGAGATATGGCATATTTGTATTTATATAAAGACAAAGAAGAAGTTGTGAGGTATCCATAAATGTCTTGTTGAATTTATTATATTCCAAATGATTATTTTGAAATATAATAATGCATCTTATATCCTAAGAGAATCCAAATCATCACTACATGTCAAGCAAATATGAATGAACCAACAAATTTGTGAATTTATTGTTGGTACTTAAAAATTCAACTAAGGTAAAAGGATTTCATGGAAATGTTTTCTATAATTATAATAAGGTACAGAAAATTTTTGGACTCTTGAAGTGTTTTCTATCTCAAGTTATAAACCTTCAAAGTTGCTCATGTACACTATGATGGGCTAGAGACCATCAAGTTTAACTATGTTGAATTCTGAGGTCACTGGTCATTAGATCTAGCAATAAGAACTCATCATCTAGATCTTGATCTAATGGTGTGCATGAAGTGAAATTTTCAAAGGTTCTTGATATTAAATATGCTTGTGACAAGTGTCTCTATCTCATTAAGTTGATATAAGATCAACGAATTGTAGGTATTTATATAGATAGAGATCGATGGTGAGGGTCAAGTCAAAGAGTCAAATGTGCAGAAGGAATGTAGAGATACCAAGTGGTAAAATCATAGGAGATATAATCTAAGATCAATGATGATCATTGAAAGGTAAAGTCTAGGTTATTCCAAAGGAGATCAATGTTATGTATTTGATCTAGTTGCTGGGATAAATGAGATGTAGACAAAGTGATTGATGTCTAGTGTTTGAAAAACAATCATTAGAATTCAAATATTTAAATTAATGAGGGAAAAGAAGTTATTAGATTTTAGTATATATATTTTTATCCAAGATGAATTTATTGATACAATTAAAAAAAAAATTGTAAAGGATTTCAAGGTGCATCCATATAATATAATTAGAAAGTATGAATGTTTATACAATCAATGTTATTAATCTTCAAAGTTAACTATTTGTTCATTCATGGTGTTACTATGTAAAAAATTTAATTTAATCAAATTATGCTTGATAATAAGAGTGTTTTGGTAGATGTATTCACATGAAGATGTTATAAGGGTCTTATGGAGTAGACCCATGTATTTGAAAGTGATCCTATGTTCTTAATTTGATCGATAAAGTTATAAATGGGTGAATAGGTATCCATGAGACCTATAAGGGATACTAAGGCATAATTGAAAGGTATAACTACTTAAGTGTTACCCATTGATGCTATGGCCAACTTGTGAGGATGAATTTTAGCTATTTATTATCATGTTAAGATGTTTTAATAATTAAGAAAAGTATTATGGCCGAACTTGAGGTTGATATTCATGTAGACTCTATAAAAGTTGAAGACCAATGTAATAGTTTCTAGACTTGTATGTGCATGTCTTGAGAGATAAGAGGATAGAGATGAAGGAAAGAGATCAGAGGAAGTGTGCTTAGAGGATGGACTAAAGTATAGAGCAGATTGAGGATGAGTGAAGAAGACTAGTGAGATACAAAAGAGGTGTTTGGATGCATTTATTATATGATCAAGTTTGAGTGTGTATGATGAGTTGAAAGAGAGGTTTTAAATATTGTTTCTTTAATCAAATTGATCTAGAATCAGATTTATAGAGCTATTGATTTCATAGGTGATGTGTGGGTACTCAATATCTAGAACAAGTGGATGATTATTCATACTTAAGGGTGGACGCTCTTTATGAAGTGTGTTCTTCTCTAAAATGTCTCATGTTTGTGATAATAATATAAGACAAGTAGTCTATGTATTTTTAGGCATGAGACTGGGTTTTATTCCCAAAGAGGGTTTTCCAAGTAGATCTTCTATTATGTGTGTGATCTTGGATCATCTTTCTTATTCATTATTATGACCATATTATATGATTTATGAATGTTTATGGTCATTGATTAAGATTTTTAAAGGATTGTAATTAAATTTTTAAATATATTGCATCACTAATTCACCCCCTCTCTTAATGATTGTACCTCTAATAATTGGTGTCAAAGCAAGACCTTATATGCATGTTTAGCCACTTGAAGGTGATCCAAAGTATAATATGGTAAGTCAATAGATGCAAGGTTTCTATACAAAGTAAGCCCTATTATTCCATGGGTCAAATTATGTTTTTTGAAGTATAAGGATGAGGACATACATCATGTCTCTAGGGTTTGATCTTTGACAATCTATCATAGATGGTTACACTACACCAACTATGCCTCCAACTAGTGATAATAACAAAATGTTGAGTGAGAATTATTCTAAAGATATGAATGATATAATTTGTGGTATATCCAATGCTAAGTTCACCAAAGTGATCCATTTCATGTCTACCAAGGAAATTTGGGACAAATAATAGACTATCTATGAAGGATAATCAAAGGTAAAACTAGCTAAATTGAATACCTATCGAAGGCAATTTGAAGGTCTCAAAATGAAGAAATAAGATATTGTGGAATCCTATCTTATAAAGGTTGATGAGGTAGTAAACATGATCAGATGTCTTAAAGAGGTGATTTATGAAGCTACTATAGTACATAAGGTATTGAGGACTCTTACACTCAAGTTTTATTCAAAAATATTTATTGTATAAGAAATACATGATCTCATTTAGTTGAAGATGGATGAAGTGCATGGCATACTTAATACTATGAGATGAGAGTTGATGAGGATAAACCTCTTAAGAAGGAATAAGATTTCAAGCTTACCAAGGAGACAAGTTGTAAGAAGAAAAAATTGAGTCTTGAATATTTTGATCATAATGAACATAAAATTGAAGCCATGATTGAAAGAAAATTGAATGTAGAATCAAGTAAGTATAAATAAAAATTTTCTTTCAAAAATTTTTCATATGATAAAGTTGGTCATTTTGCATCTAGATTTCTAGATATAGACAAGTTTGAACACAAATAATCTTATAAGTAATCTCATGAGGTGAACACAAGAAATCTAAGGGTTCTAGCAATTACAGAAAGTTATTTAGTAGGAAAAATGGAAATAAGGAATCATATAAAGGTAGTAAGAGCCTTTACAATGAAAAATATAGTAACTCATCTAAAAAATATGAAGTAAACACATCTGACAGTGATGATTATTTTCATAATGAGGACATGGAGACATTGTTCATGGCTCTTAATGATTATTGAAGTAAATGTTATTTAAGAAAATATTTCATTGGTGGAGATAGTTCAAAGGAATAAGATGATAAAGTCACTCTTTAAGATAAATATCTAAATACTATGGAAGAAATGAAGATACTACAAAGAAAGAATAAAAACCAAGATTCCTTGATCAAATCCTATGAGGATAAAAATGTATTTTTTCAAGGAAGGCTAATTAATGAAATCAAAGAGAATGATGATATCACCCAATATCTTGAAACTCAAGTTTGTAATATTAATTAAGAAGTAAATAATAAGGATGAAGAGTGTATCATTTATCAATTAGAGATAAAGTCTTTGCAGATGAATCAAGCTATGACCAAAGAAAAAACTAATGATTTAAATAATAAGGATGAATTTATGAATTCTCTTGAAGATATAAAGATTAAAAAGAAAACTAACAAGAAGATGATGTCACAAATCAAGGAATATGAAGAGAGATTCAATGTGTTTGAAGAAATACTGAATTATGACACTAGAGAACATGAAGATATTATCAATCATATGAATATTCAATTAAAAACTATGCCTAAAAGCCTAAAAAATAAATAAGATGAGTTTGTGAGGTATGTGATTAAAATTGAGTCATTAAAATTTGAGCTATACAAGACATATTGTAAGTTGAAGTCATTTTTGAATTTTGAAAAGAGCTCAAATGATCTTGACAATATTCGAAGTAGTAAAAATCATGGAAGTGATAGAACTATAGATACAAAGATGAACAAAAGTATGAAACACAAGATAAAAAAAAGGCTAATGTGAATAAGGTAAATTAGACTTTGAATATCAATCATCAAACAAATAATGAAGGTATTGACAAAATGAAGACAAATTAGATCAAATAACCAAATGCTATGAGGTATGCAAATTTCAATGGTCATTGTTACTCTTGAAATTAGTTTGGTCATAGGTGAAAATATTTTAAAATATCCTTAAAGAATGAATTTTCATGGAATTATGAGAAATACAATGGTAATCATGAAGAACATCATCACTAAAGATAGTCAATAGGTTCAAAAGATAAAAATGACATCTTTTGCTATAAATGTCAATGATTTGGTCATATTTTAAAGTTTTATAATATATTAATCAAGAAACCAAATGATCAAGTACATAAATTAATTCATGAAACTTCAAGTAATCATCATATATCTCAATCACAAGGTATGCACAATCTAAGAAACCTAATTTATTTCAAATGTCATGAGAGAGGTCACATAGCAAGGTTCTACAATAATGATCAATATTCTACTTCAAAAATTGGAGGCCTAAATTGGTAAATTAAAAACAATCTCAAGGTAGGTTATTTTTTATGATAGAATAGGGAATAAGTTCAAGTATCAAGGAACAATCCTTATCTACCCAAATGGACAATGAAATTAATCAAGATCATGAGATAAAATAAAATAATAAGGTTGAGAACTCATTCAAAGATAATTTTAAGATGATGAATGACTGTAAGTCGAGTGAGAACATGGAGATATGGGAATCTCATAGTTTTTGGGATCTTTAGTCCCTCTATGATAGGTGGGTGTCTTTACATATGCTTCTTAGGAGACATCTTTCTTGTGTGGAAGAAAGTGTGTGTGCTCTATGTGATAATTAAAGTGTCAATCATTATAGAACATAAAGGCAAAGGTTAAGTAAGAGATTGTGAAAGATAAGCTTGTATATGAAGGACTTTGATAAGGTTAAGTCAGTTTGGATGCTAGTTTAAGAGGTTGATTAGTCAAGACAAGGATAAGTAATTACAAGAAAATAATATCATTTGAAGATGTGTTTGGCTAAGAGGGAGTTAACTCAGGTAGCTTTTGTGGCTTAACAAAGATGGGCATGATGTGAGGGGGAGAATATGTGAAGATGATTTAATCATGATAGAAGTGTGAACATGTTTACTATAGTTATGAATTCAAGAAGATTGATATGATGAATTGATCAAACCAAGTCATGTATTTTGACAAGGAATTGAATCTTCATACATGAGCAAAGAGAACTTATGAGTTTTTTAGATAGATAGGTCCAAGGATAAGAAAATCCCAAGATTAAATTTTTTTATATCAAATAAAAAATGGAATGAGATGGATCTTGATGTAAGGGGAGCTTTCAAAGCTCTATGAGAAGTTTGTCAGGTCCAAATATTAAAGAAGTCTAAGTTCAAATTAGTGCATGTTAAAGGGGGAGAAATTTATTCATATGCTTGAAAGTATGTAAGTATCCTGAGCGTCATAAATAATATTTGAATGCTTATATGATGTTTAGGAGTGATTTTTAGCATGTTGAGAAAGAGAACCTTTATCATGAATAATTTCAAATGAGTGAGAAGTCATTTTGATGGTGCTTTTCCCATCAATGACAAATGGGGATATTTTTTACCATGGTCATTAATGTCTTAGGTTGTAATTTATGTTAAGGAGGTCATGTGGTACTAATGTATTAATGACAAAGTGATTAGATTGATGTTTTGGAGAGATATGACACATTTGTGGGTCTATAATGATAAATAATAAGTTTTGAGGCATCCATAAATGTCTTGGTAAACTTATGGTATGCCACTTGATCATTTGGAAAGAGAAACATGCATATTCTAGCTTAAGAGAAGCCAGACCATCATTGTATATCATACATATATGAATGAACTAGAAAGTTTATGCATTCATTACAAGTACTTATAAAGTCAACCAAGGTCAAAGGATTTCATAGAGATGTCTATTATACCAAGAAGATACCCAAAAAATTTGGACTCTTGAAGTGTTTTCTAGCTCAAGTTATAAACATTCAAAATTGATCTTATAGATTGTGACGGGCTAGAGATTGTCAAGTTTAAATACATTGAAGTCTGAGGTCACTAGTCATTAGATCTAATGGTGAGCATTCATTTTATAGATCTTGATCCAATGGTGAGCATGAAGTCAAATTGTTAAAGTTTCTTGAGATTATATTTTCTTGTGATAAGTGTCTCTATCTCATTGAGTTGATATAATATCAATGGTTTATGGGTATTCATATAGATAGAGATTGATGGTGCAGGTCAAGTCAAAGAGTCAAATATGTAGAAGGCATTAGAGCTACCAAGTGGCACAATCTTAGGAGCTCTGATCTAATATCAATGATGAGAATTTTAAGGTAAAGTATGGGCTAGTCTTAATAAGATCAATGTTGTGTATTTGATCTAGCTTATAGAAGAAACAAGATATAGATAAAGTGCTCAATGTTTAGTGTTTGATAGTGACCATTGGGATTCAAATATTAAAATTAACGAGGAAAAAAATAATGATTAGTTTTTGAACTATATATTTTGATCCAAGATGAATTTATTGATGTATTATTAAGAAAATTTGTAATGGACTTCAAGGTGAATTCAAAAAACCTAATTATAAAGTTTGAAAGTTTGTACAATCAAAGTTATGAAGCTTCAAAGTTAACTTTTTATTCATTCGTGGTGTTAATATGTATAAAATTCTATTTGAAATTTTTTTCTTTAGTAGAAGAGTGTTTTGCTTGATTTATTCACATGAATATGTCATAAGGGTCATATGGAGTGGACCCATATATTTGAAAGTGATCCTATGTTCTTAATTTTCTTGATAAAGTGATAAATGGCTAAATAGATCTCCATGAGACCTGTAAGGGATACTAAGGCCTAATTGGAAGGTGTAGTTTCTCAAGTGTGACCCATGGATGCTATGGCCAAACTATGAGGATGAATTTGAGCTATGTATTAGCATGTTAAGATGTCTTATGGGTTAAGGCAAGTATTATGGCTGACCTTGATGTTAATATTCATGTAGACTCTATAAAAGGTGAAGACCAAGGTAATGGTTTCTAGACTTGTATGTGCATGTGTTTAAAGAGCAAAATTTAGAGACAAATGAAAGAGATCAGAGGAAGTGTGCTTAGTGGATGGACTAAAGTACAAATTCAATTGAGGATAATCAAAGAAGACTAAAGAGATCCAAAAGAGGTGTTTTGATGTATTACTTGTATGATAAAGTTTGAGCATGTATGATGAGTTTAAAGAGAGGTGCTAAACATTGTTTCTCCAAACACATTGATCCAAATTCAAAGCTATAGAGCTATTGATTTCATAGGTGTTGTGTGGGTACTCAACATCTAGAACAAGTGGGTGCTTGTTCATAATTAGGGATGGGTAATCCTTATGAAGTGGGTGCTTCACTGAAAGGTCTCATGTTTATGATCATCTTATAAGATAAGTAGTCCATATGTTTGTAGGATTGAGAGTGGGTTTTATTTCCCAAGAGGGTTTCCCACGTAAATATTGTGTTATGTATATGATCTTGTATCATCTTTATTATTAATTATTATGAATATATTATATGTTTTATGAATGCTTGTGCTCATTGATTAAGAGTTTGAAATATCTTCAATCATTGATTCACCTCCCCAATGATCACAGGATGTAAATTGAGAAATTAAGGTTAGTCTTTAAAGGTTAAACATATGTCATATAGGTCAATTATTAGAAGTTTGTTATACGCCACTACCTCTAGACCTAACATCATGCAAGTAGTAGGTCTTATGGGAAGTTTTCAAGAAGATCCAAAGGATAATTATCTGTAAGAAATCAAAAGTATACTCAGGTATCTCAAGGGGACTATGGACTATGGATTATGGTAACCAAGAAGAAAGGCATTCAATTTGATATTCTACATAGATGTAGATTGTGCAGGAAGTATAGATGATATGAAGAGTACAAGTGGAGGATCCTCTTTCCTAATTGGGTGCCTAGTTTCATGGATAAGTAAGAATCAACCATAAGTATCATTGTCCACTTGTAAGGCTAATTAAATTAAAACAAATTCATGCTTCACTCAAGTCTTATGAATGAGATAGACACTAAAAGACTACAAGTTGGAGTATGATAGTTTTAGCCCTATCTATTGTGAAAATACAAGTGTTATAAGTGTGTCAAAGAACCTTTTATGCAATCAACGACCAAACACATTCCCATAAGTTAACAATTTCTAATATATCAAGTAAGTGAATAAAGTTTTAAACTTAAATATGTTTCTAAATAGGATCAGATTACATACATCTTGACCAATCCACTTCCAAAGATAACCTTTGAACACCTAAGATAGGAACTCAGTATAATTATTTCCCCTAGAAATCATTGAATAAACAAAGTACATATGAGGAGATAATCATTCTCATTAGATCAAAGAATGTGTGAGTTATTCCAAGATGTTATGCATGGAGATAGGGGGAACACGTTTGGTTTATGTCTTATAAACTCATAGTTCTACGTATTGAGTATTTTGGTTACAAAGAGTGTGTATTTGAGTATTTTGGTTGCATATGAAAAATGTGTAGAATCATTAAATGGTTTTTGAAATCAGTATCTAGATTTGTTAAGTGTTTAAACTTAATAAGAGACTTGAAAAGGTTTTTGCATAAGATGCCTAGTCTTATGCATGAAGGAGCATGGTGGCCTAGTGATATGGATGAATAAAGGCATAAGAGGCTGTATATATTTTCTTGAGTATGAATATGAGGCATTGGATCAATTAGGTGAGTTATACGGTGAGCCTACAAGGGTAAGACCTACAACACTAGCATGTAATTAGAGTAGTTCTAGACACTACCTGACCTTATGAGGTGTCATGAGGTATTGTCAAGGCATATGAAGAATGTATGGTAGTGGATGAAAATTTTAATAGGTTTTATAACATGTATATGATGTGTTGACAACTTGGGTAGTGGTTAGAAGGTCAGTTTTAAGGCCTAATGTGACTTGCATGTAAATGTTTAAGCAAGGAAAGACCTAGAGATGGTATCCAAATGAGGTATGAATTTGATATTTCAAGATGATCATGGATAAATAATCATTTATAGATATATTTAATGTTGTTTCAAATATGTTGACCAATTTTTTTGTCAAATTGTTAATGTTAAGGCAAAAAAAAGTGCTTTAAAGTCTCTCAAGTACACTAAATGGAGGGTTCTCAACCTGTGAAGAACTTTCAAGTACTCAATGGCATGCTTAATCTCTACAAGGTAACCTAAGGTATTCATGGTATATGGGGAAGGGTAATATCACAAAGTTAAAATCATTAGTTTTTATAGTGAAGGGCTAAGCTTTATGAATGATTGCTAAGATTGGAAGATGGTTTAAACACTCCAAAAACCTTAATAGTGACCTAATATGAAATATATTGTTAAAAATTTATCATAATGGATTGGTATGGATAGTTAAGGTATTGTATAATATAATAAAATCTCCCAATCACCTCTACGTGTGATTATTTTGTTAGGAGTGTGATTGGACCCTATAGAAAAGGCCTTATTTCTCAGAGATTTGTTGTAGCACTTAGACTTGACCAAGTCAAAGTTGATAAATAGATTAATGTTGAATATTTATACTTGTATTATATGTAAATTATGGTTTTTGATTATTTTATATCCCTCATTTATGATAAACTAGTTTTATAAGTTAACTAGTTGCTAATAGACCTAATTGTGTAGACAATGAGAAAACTAGGTAGAAGTGAGAAGTTGATTAGGGATGTGTTATAATGGATTAGGGATGAATAAAATTTCATGGATAAATTTTTAAATAATTTTAGTAAATTTTAATTTTAGATAGATGCTTTGGAGGTTAGTGGATATGATGAAAATGTTTCTCATAAGTTGACCTTTCTTATTCAGGTAAGACAGTGAGGTACAAGACTATGAGATTGGTTTGCAAGACCAATATTTATATGTGATCATATATATATATATATATATATATATATATATATATATATATACATATATATATATACACATGTATATATATACACACACATATATATATACATATATATATATATACACATATATATACAGATATATACACACACACACATAGATATATATATAGATACATACATACATACATACATACATACATATATATATATATAGTGTTATAATAAACTGCTATGATCATATATATTAATTTTAATTCTCTTGAAGTGGTTCTTCATGTGTTTCATGTCATTGTTTCCATGAATATGTTTTGAGGCTAGTTGGCAGTTCTGACTAGGCTACTTGCAGAAAAGGGTTTGAGTATTTTTGACCTATATAATGAATTATAATTTACTTGGTAAATTTATTAAGGTCATTTATCTTTTTTATGTATGATTTTTTCCATGGTTGTTTGTAAAAATTGTGATTATGATTTAGTTGTTCAAGACAATTGTTTTGGGTATGCACAAACCTAGTATAAACAATGTTTTGAGAAGAGGTTTAAGTGGTGGTTGGACATAAATGGTGTTATAAACCTTAATTAAATGTTTATAATGTATATTTTAGTTTTATTTTATATGTTTCTAATGTGTGATAATTTTAATAATGTTTCAAATATTTTAAAGGGTAACATGTACTAATGAAGGCCTAATTGAATTAGGTCTCCTTAAGGCCTAAAAAGGGGTTTTGGACCTATAATCTATGACCGACCTATTGTAATGTTTGATTCATGTTTGTGGAATCGTATAATTCCTATTTAATTTAAAATACAAGTTATCAAGTGTGTATTTCTGACCAAGTGGTGTATGAGCAAGAGCCTAGTATAAGAATAAGGCCTAATAGGCCTAATTGGCTAGTTAACAAGTATGAGATTTGAAGCAAAAGATATAACATTTTAAAGAGATAAATGAAGTATTATATACCATAATCAAAGTTCATATAAACTATCATAAATATATAATAATGGTACTATAGATGACTATCAAGTTCAAATGACCTAATCAATCTTGAAGGGACCTATTTGAGTGAAGAAGGCTAGAGACTAGTTTAAGAAGGATAAACATGTGTGAAGAGATGAAGAATGATAACATAATATATTGTTTAATAAAAAAAATGGTTATGAAGGTGATCAAAGGTTAGTGGTTGTTTATTTTGTGATAAGTCATATAGGGGGTTGGTGCTTCCTTACAAGGGGGTACTTTCTAAAACTTAGTCAAGTTAGTGCTCCAAGTGAAGTTGGAGATTCAATAAATCTTGATGTTTGAACTATAGGATAGTATTAAATTCTCATCATCAATGGTTTTTACTCCCCTTGAGGGTTTCCCACTCAAATAAGTGTTTTATGAGTTATGTTCTTCTCTCATTATCATGGACCTTAATGTGTTGTTTGTTTACTATATTGTTTTGATAGTTCATAAATGATAAGGTAAAGCTATAAAAGTTTTGAATATTGATTCACTCCCCCTCTCAATAATTACTTTTCCAACACTATCACATATACTTGATCAAGGACACTTCAAATGCATAAGTATTTCATATGGAGTTATGGGAATGCAATGTATTACTAAGAGGGATGATAAGTGATCAATAGATAATGTCTACATAGACTAGTATGCACATATAACATGACCTACAAGGGATTTCAAAGTTCCAAAAAGATGTGATAGGAATGGAAAATGATGACACTAGAGAACATTACCTAAATAAAAATATCAACAAACATAAATAACGCATAGAGTGTAACAAGAGTAGAGACAATTGAACTTAATTATCATTAACATGCAAGGGTCATCTAATATAAGTTCTCTTGGATGGAAAATTTTGATAGTGTGAGGTTGAAAAAAATGTTTTGACCCTTCATACAATGAAGAATAGTTCTATTATAATGGATTAAACCCTTTACAATTAATGTGTCCATTTATGGAGATAGACATTGCCTTTTAATTTTATTATGACATCACACCCATAATTCTTAAATTTTGATTGGTGATTTGGATCTAGGAGTTGGTGGAATGATTACTTATTGATGCATGTGCATGTCTAAGAGTTGAAGATATGTGTAATAGTCATAGGGGTGACATGTGACCATGGTCTGATGTCTAACTACCTCTTCTACATTTAATTATCCTAATAAGGCCTCAAACATTAGTCAACTACTTTTACAACTACCTCTTTACACTTTATTACCACTTATCAATCACTATGTGGGTCTCCCTTGAACTTCCACATCATTAACTTATACTTGGGGTCCACATTAGTCTTTGAATTAGTATGTAAATAACATATATCATAGTCTATAATGTATTACGGAGTAGAAGTGAAAATCTATAATTTAGTGTCAAACTTCATCATGGGAATATAGGGACCCTTTTGAGTATAAATCTCATAAAGATGGAAGATCCTAGGTACACTTCTTACAATTCAAAATTGTTTCTTGCACACCTCTATCTATGTTATCTAAAGACTAGGTATCGGCATTCTTCAAACTATGTGACATTTGTACTTGTTTGATGAAGGGTTATTATGTGGGGTACGCATCAAGAATTCCTAGTGGGTGTGAATAATCACTTACTAAATGCACATATATGTGCTAACTAATTTAGTCACCAACATAGATAGGAGACATATGTGCATGGATTGATTTAAAAAACTTAAAACTTTGAAGGTTCACAAACCTTTGTTAATATTTTTGTGAGCTCTTTACAAGCCAAGGGTGACTTGGAATGTCAATACTTTTAGAAACCTTTGTGGGCCACTTGGCTGCTAAGGAAGAATCTATTAGACTTTGAATAAATCCATTGGGTATGAAGTCATTAAAAATTTTGGTCCTCTCATCAACAAATTCATTGGTTGTACATGCTTGGCTTTAGAATGAATTTATATCCTCCTATCAAAATAAAAGAAATGGCACTTAGAGGAAATATATCTAGGTGAAGATAAACATTACACACAATCACTTAGATGAAATAGAACTATCCTAAAGCAAGGTGTGTAAGGCACTTATGGAAATGAAAAACATCTAATCTACTTATTTACAAATAATAAAAGAATAAATGGAGATAGTACTTGATATGAATCCAATTGATTGCGATAGGTTTTTCTTCTTAATTTAGTTTAGCAAGTTGGAAAGCACTAGCTTGCTTGCAACTAGTGATGGTATATGGGCCGCTCTATATCACATCAAACTTGGTATTACTTCTAGATTTTGTTCTATCTACATCTCATTTAATAACTAAATCTCCTTATTGAAACATATATCATTAGTCCTTATATCAATGGTCTTCTTAGTTTGGGCTTGATGGAGTTTCATAGTGTGTATAGCCTACACTCTAGTCTCTTCAAGCTCCATTATCTTTTTTAATCTTACTATTAGGGGATTAATTTCAAGTAACTCTAGATAATGGGAGAGTTATAATGAAGGAAACTTGAGGGATGTGGGAAATATGGTCTCCCTTACATAAACTAACATGAAAGGTGAATTTCCCAACACTCTTTTGGGTGTGATTTGATCAAACCAAAGGGAAGTCCTGAGCTTAATATACCAAGATCATTGATTTTCTTTCATGGTCCTATTTATAATATGAATCAAATTATTACTCATGGACTCAGCTAAACCATTACCTTGAGGATAATAATTTGATGACGCTCTCAAATGATTTCTATGCTTGATGTCCCATTCATTGATCCTTATTCCAAGGAAATCTAACACATTATTAAAGATAATGGTGGATGAGACACCAAATATTATTATAATGCCTTCATAGAAGCTCAATATGTATGTCTCATTAGCCTTTTTAAGTGATAATACTTATATCCATCTCATAAAATAGTCTATGGCCATGAAGATGCATTTATGTCCAACACTTGATGATGGGTTAATCATGCCTATGAATTCCAAGACTCACTATACAAAGGGTTGATCAGCTTGTATTAGATGCAATGGTAAGGATGTTATCCTATGTTTACTTGTAAACAAGGCAATAATTTGTAACTTAGCACATATGTGTGCACACATTTGAATAGATTTAGTCATTAATAACTAGTTTGCATGATTTTAAAAAAAGTGGTCTTGGGTGAAAAATGGCATCCTAGGGTCATCATGAAATTATTGGAGAGTTTTATTCACCTAGTCTGATTCTATGCACCTTAAGAGGACTCTATTGAGATAATTATATAAAATATCACCACTAGTGATTATATAGGGAACTTGTAACCTAAAATGCCTATGTTTGGATTTATTTAAGCCAAGGGGCTCTAAGCCAATTTGAAGGAAGGTCATCATATTCTATGTGTACTATTTTGTAGCTTCCTAACCTATTGGTTCCTTTTTGTGTGACACCAAGACTATTTTATATTCAAAATTTTCCACCTTAACTATTTTTTTGTAAATTCCCTTTCCTCACACTAGCTTGGTGATTTAGATGTTTGCATTGTAATCCATTGCCTTTGTGATCCAAACAGCTCTTTTTTGGTTAATGTCCTTACTAAACAAAAACTCTTTAACACCTACATGTATAACCAAGAGTCATAGTTTTTTTTGGAGACCATATGCCTAAAATTATTGAGTGCTCTCAAAACTACAAGGGCGTGCTTCTCCATGAATCTATAATGCATCCCATAATCTTTCATCACCTGGTTGAAGAAGGAAATTAGTTGCTTCAAATGATTATTTTTTTATTACGTAAAGATAGTTTAGATGCCTTAAATTTCACCAAATGCATAAAGGATAAAATCCTTACTATAATATGGATTGATCAATGTGGGATCCTACATGATGGAAAAATTGATGCTTTCAAATATGTCCCTACCTTCATGAGCCTAACTAAACACAACATTATTCCTGAGCATCACAATAGTTGGTTTGGTTAGGGTGGTGAAATCAAGCATGAATCTCTTGACAAAGTTGATTTTTCCTAATAAGTTATGGAGACTCTTATTGTGACTTGGAAGAGGGAGGGATGAAATATCCAATCTAGGTCTACTATGAGTCCCTATTTATAAATAATGTGCTCTAGTAGAGTGCCTTCATGAACTATGAAGATACACTTTCTAGGGTTCATAAATATTCTCAACTCTCATCACCCCTCAATGACTTACTCCAGATGGCCTAAATGATCTTTCACACACTTAGAGAAGATATTTATATCATTGAGGTATAAAATATGACATTATTAATGAGATCCTTATATTCCATATCCATGGCTTTTTGGAAGGTCACTCCTCTGTTTGTCAAACCAAATGACATTTATTAGTATGCAAAAGTTCCCCATTTAAAGTTGAATATTGTTTTACAATAATCACATTCTTGCATAAGAATATGATTGTATCTTGAGTAACCATCTATCAATGAGAGTATTTATATGCCTACTACTTTGGTGGGAGGGGATAGTGGTATTTGGGGGAGGATTTATTTAGGTCTCTAAAGCACACACATACATGGATTTCTATATTATTTTTTTACACATAAACTAAGTTAGAAACACACAAAGAGTGTTTAATTGGAAGTATTATACTAGATTCAATGAGCTATGAGAGTTTATTTTTCATTAATGGTTTATGATATAGGTTGACATGCCTCTAATTTTGGTAGACCGAATGTGCACTAGGGTTGAGGTCAACTCTGTGTTGTGCTAAGCCTATATCAAAGCCTCTAGGTCCTTATAGCTCCATGCAAAGATAACATCATATCACCTATCAAGTTAAATAAATATCTTAATCTATACTGAGGAGAATACATTGCAAGCTTTTAGGACCTTCAAAAATAATTACTTGCATAGAGACCTCCTCTTCTTTGTCATGCTTCAATTCTATCCTTTGAGTTGGTCATCATAATTGAAGATGTTATCTAGGGTGACTAACCCTTTTCATATCTTTTTTCCCTTTAATTAGATAATTTAATCCTCATATTGGGATTGTATATATGCTTGGTTATTTGTGCATAACTATACCTCATGCTATAATAAGTTGATAATATACTCATCACTCTTAAACACCTACCAATTCTCTATGTTGTCAGGGACTGTTGGTCTAATTATGATTTTGACAATCTACTTAGGCTCCTTCATTATGTCATGTGGGATGTCATATTGCACACTTGTGGTTGTGATTATATCTTCATTGATATTCTAAAATATTGGTATGGAAATAATATTGAATACATAAAAACCTTCAATCATATCCCATAATATTTGATTTTAATCCTTCATCAAGACATTTTTGGTCATGCTCCACACTCTATCCTAGATAACAACTAGTTCACTATCAACCAATTCTTGTAGGTTTTTTATTCCTTTATTTTGTGCAAGTTGGAGACCTTGGATCATCTCATCATACCTTACAACATTGTTCATGAAAATTAACTACAATTTAAAGGTGTGGAAATATTTCTCCTTTTGAGGAGAGACTAATATTGGACTAGGTTTAGCACCATTATAACTTTATGAAACACAAAAATCTAATCACTATGTACCCTCACAGTTCTCCTATGCCTTTATGAACTCATATAACATAAATTCCTCATCCACGATGAAATATGTACCTATACCAATTTATTATTCATTGTTATATATATATATATATATATATATATATATATATATATATATATATATATATATATATATATATATATATATATATATATATATATATATATATATATATATATATATATATAACACTACAAAAAATATTGTACCTATTCATCTAGCAAATCATTTAGGATCTCTTCAAATAATGTTGTGGCTTCATGGAGAATCAAATCTCCTCTTGATCTAACATTGCATAATTCAATTCAACTAGGTTATAAGAGTATGGTTCAACATGGATTTTGAATATAGGTTCATCCCTAATGGTCACCTTGGTCTTGTATATAATTTTGAGTAACATATGTCACTAATCTAAATATAAATATCGACCCATATTTTTTGTGAAGTCTCAAGAGAGGTAGATGGTGAAGTTGGGAGGTAAGTCGATGACCTTGATATCCTACATAAATAAGAGGCTTAATAATGCTTGAAGTGTAAGATTCAAATCATTAATGATTCATCTTCACCCAATTTATCCCACATACTAATCTCTTTTCATGGATTGATTAGATGAGCAAATTTCTTATTTAAATGAATCATCAAATGACTTATACAAGTTTTGTGAAGCTAGACCATCATCAAGACATAACATGGAAACTAGAATGGAATAACTTGAATGTGATATTTATAAATATGATCAAAAATACACATGTGAACATTAGATAATGTGTGATCAATTTCCTTAGTGAAAAGATCATTCTTTACATGTTTCATATCTTGATGAGTCTTCTATCTTGAGATCTAAGCCTTCTAAGTTTAGCTTACCATGTCTAAGGGGCCAAACCATCCAAGACATCATCCAAGAATTAATGAACCAACTCTTTTATACATTTTTATATTAACTTAGGAAGCCCCCATGAGCTAAGGGATTATGGTTTCGTGTATTTCTTCTTTCAAGGAACATGATTATAATTTTCATGCCTACACGATCTTTCTAGCTCAATTTATGAAACTTCAAAGTTGAACCAACATAGTAATATGTTCATGCAAACATCAAAATAAAGCTTGATAAAAATACCCCATTTTGAGATTAAATTTGACACTTGTATGAATTTAAATTATGGTTTTGTGTATGTTATTTTATGGGAGCATGGACATCAAATTTAAGCTCTTGAATTAGCTATTGGATTTCAAATAGTGGATCCTAGTAGATCCAATGATCAACAATACTTCATACATTATGATCTAATAGTATGAGATGAGTCAAAAGGTCAAATATCTCAAGAGAATACCATGTGGCATAAGCATGGAAGCTGATAAACTAAAAGGAAGATCTTGGGATCAACACATGATTGACATGTGCTATACGCATGGAAGCTGATAGTCTAACAATGAGATCTTGAAGCTAACACACATTTGACAAATGGTATAAGATTAGATAGAGTTGACAAGTAAAAATTATATAAATGAATCATGGTCATTCATACTGATCAGGATCAATGGTATGAGATGGTTCAATGAGTCAATGATCTTGGTTAGAAATCGATATCTAATTAAAACAAAGGTGAGCCTAGGATTTTCAATAAAAGTCAAGAAACCACTTTTAATGAAAGGAAATAGGTCTCATAAGATCATTTTCTCACCATTATATCTCAATAAAATGTCATGAAGTGGACATAGCCATGCATTAAATGATAAGTAACATAAAGGGACCACCATTCGAGGTTAATATAGACCTCTTATTTGACATTTTATAGCTTGAATAGTTTGTTTATGACTGTGTTCACCATTCTTAAAGGAGGACTTGTGTATACACTAAACTCTTGATTTGTGTAGAGATATAATGGGTATATTTAGACCTATTATAATATATCAAAATGGATATATAGTCTATAGGTCTATATTAATATAGAATCTATAAGAAAACCAATAATCTCAAATTGGTTTTTGGTCTATAAAATGGACCTATGATCCAAACATGGAAATGGATCAGATATGTGTTTAATGCAAATGGTCTCATCTATCAACGTGGCTCAATAATTGATAAACTATATACTAACCATCATTCATAACATGGCACTATCAATTTCAATATTTAAAGATTTGATCCTCATGAACATGTCAAGTGGACTTAAGGTCCCAAGGTGGTGAACTGGTAGTTGAAGAAGTAGTTAGGAGTATTGATTCCACTCAAATAGAATTTGTCATCATGTAGAACAAACATTTTTATTTAGTGGTATCTCTAAGCTAATGAGAGGATCTTGAGGTATATTGGGACAAAAAGAGGTCTATTTATTGATCAAAGCATACATACATAAAGCAGTCAATGAGTTTCCACCTCACATCTTGATCTTGATGAATTTTCTCCATTACATTATTCCCATCTCTCTCTCTCTCTCTCTCTCTCTCTCTCTCTCTCTCTTTCTCTCTCTCTCTCTCTCTCTCTCTCTCTCTCTCTCTCTCTCTCTCTCTCTCTCTCTCTCTCTCTCTCTACTATATATAGAGGATATTAAGCCAAAAAATGGATCCCCTCTATATCAATTAGATTTCTCTCTTGGGCATGACTAAACATTGCTAATATGGAGCTTATCACCTCTTGAAATAAATACAAGATTACTTTTTGGATTTCATTGTTTTGGTGTAGTGTGTACATGTTAGATTTTCATATGTCATAGAGCTATTATCCCTTATCAAGTCTTAATCTCACCTAGTTACAAGTTGATCTTATTATGCAAGTCATGTTCAATGTTCTATATCTTTTGATTGAATCCTGCATATGGATACTATGACTGGTTAGTGTCTTACTTTAGACATTTCCTTCATTTCCCTCATATTTTATTCATTTGGTTACATATACATTAAATAATATTATATGATAAATTTTTGGAAGCTTGGATCTAGCCTTATGCTTGTTTATTTAATGTTTAAGATTTGATCAGAGTGGATCAACCATAATTTAGGTTCATCACCATCTTTAACTTAGGTTTCCCTTTTCATGTTATCCCTCTCTCCCTTTTCCTTGGTAATTAGTAGGTTTTGGTAGTGGGAATCAGATAAAATGATGCATTAGAATAGCTATCCTTGTTAAAATACTAAAGTTATAACCCCATTATAGGATACCCATAGCTTGGGGTTAGTCCCATGTTGAGCTAGATGTATAATTAGGACCTAAACACTTCTACTTCTAGCTAGGGTGAAATCTAGATCTCCAATACTTTTTGGCATGCCTAGTGGAACAAATTTCCAAAAGAGTGGAAAGATTTAAGTGTGTCTTTCCTTTGATCACCTTTTAAAATCAAGTAAATTATCACCAATGGTGACTCCAAAGTAAGGCTTCTATTTATGAGTAGACTAGGTATGTCTCATTAAAAAATTTAGTTATCTCTTGCATCTCATTTAATGTATGAGATCAATATGAAAAACTCTGGTGAAAACTCTTATCCTTCACCCCCTTATCAACAATCTCAGTATGATCATCATAATCTATGTGATCCTAATCATCCCTATAATGAACCTATATATCCTTCATATGCACCTACCTATCCCTCTAGCCAACCATGACAAAACTATGTTTTTATTACCACATCCTTGTTGAAATTAAAGCCAAATACGTTAAAATATGAAGAGATGATGTGAAAATGGGATAGTGAACTTAATTGGATCCCTTTTCATCTCATAGAAAGGATGAGGCATTCGGTTCAACTATTGGTAGGTAAGTGGCTGCTAGTTGGAGAAGTGGTCCAATATGGTGCTATCAATGATGAGTTGTGTGAAATGAGAGCTCTCATCCAATGGTGGATAGATAGATTAGAGAGGTGGGAGAATCAAGAAAACCAATCCATGCAGCCTTAACCATTTTTTCTTAATCATAGTACACCTTATTTCATTTCAAGTCCTTTTCAAAATATACCTACCCCTCTTCAAGAGCTTAAGAACATGTCATGTTGGAAGCTACTTCACATCATGGATATTGATTATGTTATGCCATCACTTGAGAAATAACCTTCTCTTATGCCCACCAAAAAACAAGGAGACAAGATGTTTGAAGTCAACACAATAAACTCTTTTTCCATTCCTTAATAACCTTTCTAAGAGTCCTCCAATAAGCCTAAACCCAAAATCTCAAGTTGGAAGGATACTTCATCATTTTTTGAGCATCCAAACGATCTCTCTTTGACTCCCACCTTCTCTTTATATCAATAAGAACTTATGGTTTTAAAGGTATAAGATGATGTGGTAGATACAAAAGAGCCACAAGAAAAGGTTAAAGAAGAGGTAGACCTTTAATTTAAATTACCTTTCTTCATTAAAGATGATGATCCTATATCTTATAGAAAAAAGGAGTTGAAAGAGTTGATTTTGTTGAAGCTATCATAGAGTATATTTTAAGAGGACATACATGATCAGTTTGTATCTCTAAGAAAGATTGAAAAAGGGGTGGTAACTTTTGATAGGTAGATTGAGGAAGATTCATGGTAATAGTTATACCATAGCTTCATGGGAGAGCTTGAGGTGTTTACCAGTAGTGAACATCTTGATACCAAGGTGGAAGTTATTTCTCTTGAAGATGACTCAATACCTTGGTCTGATTTTAAACCACTCTCAAATGATTGTAAATTGTACATTAAACTTATACAAGGGTCTAAGGGACCTGACAAATATATGTTACTCATTGGAAAGGGGGTTCATAAGAAGCTTGATCTATAAGTACTCATTAAGGGACATGATGCAAATGTGTTTGGCCAATCTAAACTTGGTGAAAATCTTGATGAGTTTGTAGCTCATAGTAAGGAGAATAAGGTCACTCAAGGCACTAAAAGGACTCAAATATAATGCTTAGATAAGGTGTCACTTATAGAGGCTCCATATGATAAGCAATATGAGAATAATTATGAAAAACAAGACTAATTTGTCCTTATTAGTGACTGGTTTGCTATTTATGAGTCATTATAGGAGATATTAAGACAATTGGTAGGCAAGAGGAATGCTTCATCAAGGGTCATGTTCAATGAATATCCTGATTGGAAACCAATACCATCTTTTGGACTAGGTGAGCTTATTAATTTTCCATTTGATCCAGGTGGATCAAGCTCTATTTTAGATAGTTAGTTTCCTTATACATATTTAGTCATTTAAATTCCTCCAAGTGTTATTCTGGCACATTTTTTTGTTGACCTTATTTTTTTCTAAGCTAGTTTCCCTTTTAGTAAGTAATCTAGGTAGTTTATTTGGTTTTCTAATTTTTATTTTGGTCCTTTTCTTGTATGAAAAAAGGTTATAGAAAGATTTGTAGTTGTTATTGGATCCAACTCAATATATTGGAACCAAGTAGAGACTTTGTGGCCTAATGGACTAAACAAGGCAACATGGTATAGGTTCTTTTGCATTGATAGGCATGCAACCCCTATGAATCACCAAAGATGTTGGCCAAATTTGGCCCACATACTAAGCTCTTTACATAGATTGATAATATGATCAAAATTGCTATTTAAAAGAATGATCAAATGACTTTACAAGCTTTGTGAAGCTAGACTGTTATCAAGACATCACATGGAAACTAGAATGGAACAACTTGTATATGTAATTTATAAAAATGCTCAAAAATCCTTTTGTGACCATTATAATATGAATGATAAATTTCCTTAGTTCCAAGATCATTCTCTACAAGTTTCATATCTTGAGCTATAAGCCTTCCAAGTTTAGCTTGCTAAGTATAAGGGGCTAGGCCATTTAGGACATCATCTAAGAATGAACAAACCATCATTTTTGTGCATTTTATTATATTAACTCAAGAATCCCAGATGAGACAAAGGATTCTATCACCATGTATTTATTCATGCCAAGAACATGCTCTATAGTTTTTTGCTTACAGGAACTTTCTAGCTCAAGTTATAAAGCTTCAAAGTTGAAATAGCATAGTAAGACATCTATGCAAACATAAAAATAAATTTTGAGCACAACACCCCCTTTTGAGATTAAATTTTATTATTTAATTAACATCAATGAGGGTTTCATGGACATCTTTTAATGAGATTGTAGACAAAAAATTTAAGCTATTGAAGTAGTTGTTAGATTTCAAATATTGGGTCCTAGTAGATCTAACAATCAACATTAATTTGTACATTATGATCTGATAGTGTGAGATGAGTAAAAAGGTGAAGGAGATTGAGATACTTCCACATGGAAAAAGTGTGGAAGATAAAATTAAAAAATAGGATCTTGCGATAAATCCATGATTGACATGTGGCATAAGTGCAAAATTTGATAGTCTAATAGTAGGATCTTAAAATCAATATGATTTTGACATGTGGAAATTTTTTGGATAGAGTTGAAAATTTAAAGGTAGATTAATGAATCATGATCATTTCTACCAAGAAGGATCAATGGTGAGAGAAGTCAATGAGTCAATGAGATAGGTCAGATATGGATAACTAATTAAAAAAAGGGGAACCTAGGACTTTCGATGGAAGTCAAGAAACCACTTTTGATGGAAGCAAATAGGTCGTGTAGGATCATCCTATCACCATTGAATCTTAGTCCATCAACATGAAGTAGACATAGCCATGCATTAAATGCTAAAGAACATAAAAGTATTACCATTACTGCTTAATAAGGACCTCTAGTTTGACATTTTATAACTTATAGGGTTCATTTGTGACTGTGTTCACCATTTTTAAAGGAAGAACTATGTATACAATGAACTCTTGGTTCTTATAGAGATAGAATGGGTCTATTTGGTCCTATTATAATGCAAAAAAGGGATATATATTCTATAGGTCCATATTAATATAAAATCTATAGGAAATTAAATAATCTTATATTGGTTTTTTATCTATAAAATAGAACTATGATCCAGAAATGAAAATGGAGCAATTATATGTTTAATGTAAAGGTTCTAATTTGTCAACATGGATCCATCATCAAAAAATTAGGTACTAACAATAGTTCATGGCATGGCACTATCAATTTTAAGATTTTAGGATTTAATCCCCATGAACATGTCAAGTGGACTTAAGGTCCCAAGGTGGTGAACTAGTAGTTAAAGAAGTAGTTAGGAGTATTGATTCTACTCAAATAAACTTTATCATCATGTAGAACCAACCCTTGTATCTATAGGAATATCTCAACTAATGAGAGGATATTGAGGACTATTGGGATAGAAGGAGGTTCATTTATTGATCAAATCATGCATACATAAAGAAATTAATGAGTAACCACCTCACTTATTGATCTTGATGAATTTTCTCTTCTACATTGTTCTCATCTCTCTCTCTCTCTCTCTCTCTCTCTCTCTCTCTCTCTCTCTCTCTCTCTGATATATATAGAGTCCCTTGAGCCAAAAAATGGATCCCCATTATATAACTCAAATACCTCTCTTGGGCATGACTAAACACTACCAATATGGAGGTTATAACCTCTTAAGATGAATACAAGGCTTCTTTTTAGATTTCATTACTCTGGTATAGTGTATACATGTTAGATTTGCATATGTGGTAGATCTATTATCCCTTTTCAAGTATTTATCTCACCTAATTACTATTTGATCTTGTTATGCAAGTCATGTTCAGTGTTCTATATCTTTTGATTTAATCCCACATATGGATAATGTGACTAGTTAGTGTCTTGATTTAGACCTCTCCTTCATTTCCCTTAGTTTTTGGTCATTTGGTGAACCTATGAATGAAATAATGATGTATGACATATGTTTGAAATCAGATCTATCCTTGTACTTGTTTCATTAGTCTTTAAGATTCAATTAAAATGGATTAAACATAATTTACGTGCATCACCATATTTAGCTTATGTTTCCCTTTTCATTATATCCCTCTATCCCTCTTCCCTAGTCATTAGTAGGTTTTATTAGTGGGAATGAGCTAAAATGATGCATTAGAGGAGTTAGCCTCCTTAAAATCCTATAGGTCTGACCCCATTATAGGATACCCATAGCCTGGGTTAGTCCCATGTTGAGATAGATTTGGAAGTAGCTAAACACTTTTATTTCTAGCTAGGGTGCAATCTAGATCCCCAATAATTCTCATAGTTTTAATTGTCATGCCATCCAACTAGACCACTCATTTTAAAACATGAGAATACATGATTTTTAATATATTTATGATCTTCTTTGGTATCACTAAGCTACTCATTCTTGAGTCAATCATGTAATTGTGTACTAGATGTTGGCTAACGATCAAGAGATATAAAACAAGGGTGGATTGGTGTTATTACACTCTTTAATTTCTTCCACTTTGGGATAGAATAGAATTTTAGATATATAAGGTATAATTTGGGATATCTTATACTCCTAAAATATTTTCAAAATTGCTTGTATAAAATTCCCTTGAGATGGAATAGCAAGAGCATCTAAAATGGTTACATTGAGGCTCATCTTCTTCATTTTTTCAACTATGTTGAAGGGAATTTGAGATCCATTTGACTATGGTTTTAAAATAGTAGTCTCACTATATTTTTACACTAGTTTGAGGTGACTCTTCTCTTTGTGCATCATATTTTCCATTCACTAGAGGTTATGCAGGCACCTTGGCTTGTGTACCTATGCAAGTGATATGGGGTATTTAAGGAAAGGTAGTTGAATTTGGAATTACCTCTTCTATTGGTTTATTTTTAATCTTATATTAAAATTAACTGGGTTGCTTCCTCCACTTGACACACCACTCCAATTTATGTATTTAAAGTCATCCTCCTACCAATTGATGAGAGTAGACACGCCTTTATTGTTTCACTATAACTTGATTATATCCTTCATGTGGAGCCATGGCATTGGTTTTCTCTTGAGGTTGTGACAAAATTTTCACCATGAGCACTTGGTTCATGACCCCATTTGTGCATGTAGCTTGACTATGTAGTTTTTCACATGGAAAAAACCATTTAGGATCTTGTGCTAGATTTTTTTCATAAGTACAAGCGATATAGAGGTGTTAGTGACATAAAATTTATGCTCATAAGGCTCTCTATTTTATGTGAAATAGTTTTCTACTTGCACACCACCTTGGTAAGGAGGTCTTCTTGACTATTATTATTGGGTTAAGTGTTCGTGAGGCCTAGGGTACTATGCTTGATACCTTTTGAGGGTGACAAGATCATTATTAAATATTTATAATATTATTTTAACCTCATGCAATTCATTAGGGGAAATAATAGATGAAGTTGGTAGGATGACTATGGTGGGGATAGGTGCTAACATAGGCTATGCAACTAGGTAGATAGGAAGAGGCTCTATGAATAAAGGCATGTGGGTCTAGGCATAATTTTCGCTACTTAGATCAAATAATTTTTTGTGCACACAATGATTTCATAGGTATTAGGTAGTACCATTCCTCCCATGGATTGAATCATCACAACTATATCACTTTTAAGAGATTTTAAACAATATAAAAATGCAATGTTAAGAGATGGCTTACACAAGGGTAGGATCCTATCCCAAACTCTCTAGAACCTAAAGTTGAAATCAATGATAATTTCATGTAAGGATTGATTTATAGTTGTGAGTTTCTCTATTAGGGATAAGTGGTTATTCTGATACTCAAATTGATTGCATAGTTACTCCCTAATCTCATTCTAGTTGTGAATAGAATTTCATCTAGGACCATATAAGTACTTTACCTTTAATGGAAGAGGTAAATAGCCTGACTAAGTCATTATCCTCAGTGATATGGTATACTAACTAGATATTCATGATATCTTAAATATTATCCATAAGGGAAGTCACATTCTTTCTAATAAAGTAGGATAAAGTTTTGAGGGTTGTGACTAGAATGTCATCATATTAGGCATGAATCAATGGACCATCTCCATTTAAATACACAAACAACTAAATATTATATGTATTAATGAATAAGATAGTGATTAAGCTTCCCCTAGGTGTACAAAACCTTCCAAATGAGGGTGTAGACTGATCTCTAGGGGATGATCATCTTGGCCTGCTCCTTCTTTTATCATGGGATGAAGATGTTCCTATGATTATTCTTCTAGAGGGTGTTTAAAGCTCAATGAAATGGAAATCAATACCATTCACACATGATGTCATTTATATTAGCATGTAGATAGGGGATGATCTTTATGAATTGGAAATACTTGGAGTCACCAAGTGATCTCAAAGGGTGGGATCCTATCCCAAACTCTCTAGAACCTAAAGTTGAAATCAACCACAATTAATTTAGGGATTGATTTATAGTTGTGAGTTTATCTATTAGGGATAAGTGGTTACTTAGATCCTCAAATTTATTACATAGTTACTTCCTACTCTCATTCTAGTTGTGAATAGAATTTGATCTCAAGCCTAAGTACCATATAAGTACTTTGCCTTTAAGGGAAGAGCCAAACACCCTGACTAGGACATTATCTTTAGTGATATAGTGTAATAAGTAGATATTAATGATATCCTAAATATGATCCATAGGGGAAGTCACATTTTTTCTAGTAAAGTAGGATAAATTTAAATACTTGTTAGCTAAGGGTAGTACTAGTTCCTTAGCTCTTTATTCAAATTGGTCCTACTAGGCATGCCTATTGTGGCATTAATTTTCACCCTTTGAGAGGGTTATTTAGGTTGTATCTAAATAATATACAAAATGGGAACAACCCCAATTTTTGGGTGTCCTATTATGGGGTCTAACCTTTGGGTTATGAGCTAGATCCCTAGGTGTACTAGTTAAGCTCTTATTAAGTTAATTGTATGACCTAGGAAAGGGTTTATAAGGGGGAAACGAAGAAATGAAAACATAAATAAATGTGATACACCATATAATGATAATATAACTATACTAAAATAGGTAAAAATAAAACCAAAAGACCTATCACTCACACAACCCTAACACTAGCTGAGTTTACATAAGTAATTCTTTAGAAAGATTGTAGAAATGAGATATAATATAAAGGAATGAACTAATTCACATCATACATCAGACTTATGACTAATAAACATGACTCAAGTCCTAAAAAATCAAAGCTATCATACAAAAAGGTGAAGGAAGAGGGAAAAAATCAAGAGGATAACTCCCACCACATGATCCTCATCAAATAAAACATATTACACATAAATATGCAAGCATAGTGGAAGGTAATCAATCTTATTAACTTTAATAGTTTTTATATTAAAAAAATTTGGCATAGTTTCCCATTTACAAAGCATGAATCATTATTCTCAACAAGAAAATGAGAGGTATTAAATAGGAAAAGAGAGAAGGAGAGGGGTAGAAGGGTTTTGAAAAGACTTCAATCCACTTGCTAGTGTTCACACTACTCATCCCAATGTAGGAGGAGATATGGGGCTTCTATTTTCATGATTTATCTCCTAAATTTAGCTTTTAATTTCACATTTTTGATTCAAAGAGGCTTGAAAAGGATTTAGTTTGCATGTTAGAATACTCTATGTTCTAATTTCAACCTAACTTAATGATGTCATTCTCTAATCACCTATATAAAATGTCTTTAATCCTCTATAAGCTCCATCTAATGATCCATTTTCCATATAAGACTTCTCCAAATCCTCTCAACTCTCCCCACTTACATCCCATGCCATACTTCACCATTAACATCTTTTAAAATCCACCCTTGATCACTAATGTTTAGTGAAGTTAACAACTTTTGATTTAGAGACCATAACATGAAATTAGTCTAATTTCATGTTGACACGGATCCCTTTTCCTCCTTTGGAGACCATTAGACATGAAAACATTTATTTTAACTTATAATTTCACCATTAGAGACCTCTTAGGATCCTATACCACCATGAGATCGTTCACCCTAAATCTTGCCTATGAATTAGAATCTTTTTGGAGTCTCCAGTGACTTGAATATGGATTTTGAGGATTTCTTCTTATCTCTATGGGCCATTACATGACCACTAATACACTTGCAATGTTTCTCAAGGTTTAATTAATGGATGCCAAACCTATTTTTTTAAATTTAGAGGCCCAAAACTAATTTTTTTGAGTGATAAGAGCCCATGATGGATTGAAGGAGATCATATCATACCATTTTATGACACTTCATTGGTATGATAACCTTTAAAAACTATTTAAACAACTTCTCCTTTAGAACATAATAGCCAAAAGAGCATCAAAATAGCCCATACATACCAAATTCTCTCTCCAAATAGACCTAATAGATTTTTATAGGATATATTTCATGTTTTTATATGTCTTCAAGGTTAAATTATGGAATAATAATTCATTTGAAGAATATTGGAGCCAATCGATCCACTAGAGAGGGTTTGGAAGGGTTTTAAGCACTTTTCAGTCTTAACAATTATTCATAAAAAACAAGACCTATTTCTCTCTCCTAATGTATGTAATTGTTATTGAAGGACCATATACACCTCTTTATATGAAATGAGACCCATATTCAAACCTTGGATCATGTTATGACAATCTGAAGGTATCCCTCGAGCTCCATAAGACGGCCTAGTCGAGAAGGCTAGTTTTATTGTAAAAATGAGTCAAGGAGGTAAAGTTGAGTCCTAAAACATTTTTTAAACCTTGAAAGTTTTTTACATGGTTGATAATTTCATATAAATGTCTTGTACCTTTCCTTGAAGTGAAAAACCTCTTATCACCCCTTGGCTACCCAATATCCCTCTTTATCTCGCAATGGTTTTAGACCTCCTCTATGTGCCTTGGAACCTGAAAAATACCTATAGCTGATAAAAAAAACTTTATATCCATCATACCCTTTGATAAATTCTGATCTAAATATTTTATACCATTAAGAGCTCCCTAAATTAACTTGATAAGGTTTACCACCTTCTAGGTCTAGTAGGTCTAAGTGTTCTTTATGCTAAATTGGGCTAACCTAAGCCTCTCTTGGCCTGATCAACATGATAAAATCATGATAATGTATATTGTATATAATATTTATAAAATTTCATCCCATAAATGTCCCATTTTACATATACAACCTTCACTCTTATACCTAGTTTTGAGCACGAACTCCATTAATGGAGATATGACCACTTGGTTTTATTCTCTCTTGATCTCTTTATATCAATCATGGACCATCCCATGGAAATTTTTATGTATATTAATTTTTTTTATTGATATAAACATGATTAAAAATTCATAATTTACTCAAAACATCCATTTTATTCTTGAAGCTCCATATTATCTCTCTCATGCTTGCGAGAAAAGGCCATATCTTGAGATATATGGGGTCTCAAGACATTTTTTTTAATTGGGACATGGAATAACTAATAAAAATATTAAAATAATTTTTTCATCATTAAATCAAATAAAACCTCCAAAAATACCAATTTAGTCCTGATACACACCCTAGCTCTATGTTTTCCTCAACGAACAAGCATAGGACTGTGTAAAAACAATAGGTAATTACACTCATTATTTGAATAAAAAAATATTATATATATATTTATATATATAACCAATAATTATTACCAACTCTACCAGATTTCAAAACTTGATTATTCCTCTATATGCCCCAAAATGAATTTTTTCACTCCTAAGCACACTCAGAAAATGTGAACTACAAGACATAAGGAGAAAGAAAAAGGTGTATCTTGAGATTTATGAGGCTTATAGATGTCATTAATTTTTTTTAAATTATATTTAACTCTATATATTATTTAATAATTATATTTTAAAATTTAGCAATTTAAGTGCCTCAAAAATTCTTTTTTTGACTATTTACATTTGCATGCCAAAACCTCAAATTCAACCAACTTGCACTTTTCCACTTTTTACCTCTAAACATTGATTTATGAAGTTTTATAAAGGAAAAATATAGCACTTAATATCTCACACAACATTTTTTATCATAAATCTAAAAAATGTGAAAGTTCTTTGAAAACCAAGCTTTGAGGGTTTAAGAAGGGTTTAAAATTGCTTTTGGATTTGATGACGGTTCTTGAGTTAAATATATGAACTAAGGAAAATGAGAGAGGTTTATGGATATAACCCATTCCAATAAATATAATACAAGTTTAATTTCATAAATCTTAAGTAAATTATTGATATCAGCCCCTCTCTTCTAGCACTCTAGGCCTCTCTTAGCTCTCTAGGCCTAGAAAACTAAAAAATTGTTTTTTCAACCTTTAAATGTTTGAAAAATGATATGAAATGTTTTATTAACCTTGGAAAGATACTATGATGTTCCATACCAAAATTTATACCTTTTAACCTTGTGTTCATATGTAAACCTTAAAGTAGCTATGACACTAAGCTTGAGAAAATGCATTGTTTATGGGGTCAAATCATAAAATCTCTTCCTTGAGGGATCAATGTCTCTAATTCCATTACATAATTATATTAATAATTTTTAACCATCAAAATATCTATTTATACACCCATTTTTTTCTATTTTAATTGACACAAATGTTTTTCTAAGCTTCTCAAGCCTTGAGAGAACAAAAAAACTTATTTTAGACCTTAAGGAATGGTCTTTGAGTCTTATGATCCTTCAGAACCTATCATTGTCTAATGTGTTTATACTTCATCCCATTCATGTATTTGGATGCCAAATTCCATTTAAAATCATATTGATTCACCACTTATAGCCTAAAACACTCTTGTAGGCCTCACACCAAGACACCTAAACTACTAGTACTCTACATCATCCTATCATGGCTAGGAAGTGACTGAGAAACTAGGCAATAAAGGACACTAATGATTCATTGATGACATGATAATATCTCTTTATTTCATTGTAAACACATACTAACCATATTTTCTTGTGTTTAACATGTAAATTAGTCTTCTTGACCTCTAGGCTTGCCAATGAGTGTTCTTGCATGCTAACTCCAACTTGATGATCTCATTTTGATGGTTTAGGAAGGTATATTCCTTAATATTCAATGTTTAAAGTTATGTGTCTTGACCTTTGGTCTAAGGAGGATAAAAGTGGTCAATAATCTTGGAGACTCTATGGGTTTGGCTAGCCTACTAGCGAAAAGACTTATGTATCATATATCCATTAGGCAAAGGAGTCTCTAAACCTATCCAACCAACTTATTTGACTCTAATTTACACTAATTCCATCCTTTAAAACACCTCTAAAATTTTGTTGCAACTTACTACCTTTAAAGCACACAACAAAGGAAACCAACTGTATAAACAAATTATGCCAAAGACACTTAGAGAAAGCAAACACAACCTCTAATATATATATAACTAACCTAAAGGTTTACCCTCTTCCTGGATTTAAAGGAAATGTTCTTGGATAAATCCCTTTATGAAGAGGAACATGATGAAATACACTCTACACATGAAATAATATGCTCTCTAAAGCATGCCTTTCATGAGGGTTAACTAAAAAAAACATGTACCCAATGTAGAATTACTCTTGAGATAACTCAAAACTGATTCCATGATGATATTCAATGTGAACAATGTCTTGGGAGAAGGTCTCAATCTGATTTGGGATAGTGACTTCTATCTCTCCACTTGGTGTATCTTTGACTCTATATGATAGATTTGTAATGTATTTATGACTAAAAACTTGTCCCTCAAGATCTCATCACGCTCATAATTTTTATTGGCAGCCAATTAATCAATTTCTTATCTTAGGAGTGATGGTTGGGTGTCCAAGTTTGCACAAAAGGACTCTAGATCATCCTAAATAGTAGCCTCCTCTTGGTCACTTGGGAAAATGCCAACCTTAACACCATTATTACACTACTCACCTTTGAATAATCCACATTAAATCTCATTAATCCATCTTATGTTCAAAATTCCATAATTTTATGGTTCTATATTTAACCATGCTCCTTCATTCTTGAAGACATCAATACTACCTTCAATGGACAATTCATCTTGAGACTGGTTAACCTCTATAACCTGATTTACAGGTTCATTTTAATTCTCTAAAGGATTTATAGGGTGGTTTATAACCTTGACCTAGTCCATGAATTCATGTTACAACTATTTCCATACCTCATTATGATCCTCTTTCTCTTTTTTATCAACACTAGCATCATGTTTGATTTCAAACTCTAAAGGATGGCAACTTTACTTGTCTTCTTCACCCACCTTGCTTAGGAGGTCATCTTTATATTCAACTGAGGATATAATATATTTATATTATTCTTCATGGTAACTTATTTAAAACCTATCAAATTTACCTTTCATAAATAATGGGAGTTGACTTGACCAAGTGAAAACTATCTCATATTACCTATCTAGATCCAAACCATATTTTTGCTTGCTTTAATGAAGTGGGCTACCTATCAATATTTATTCCTCATACACACTCACCTCATATCATCAATTCTTACTTTAGACTAAAATACCTTCTTATATACTTTGTAAAATAGGTTCTTTCTCTAAGAGGGAGATGGTGGGAAGGTGAAGAAGTTCGCCTTGCTTGTAGCTAAGAGAGTGTTTTTCCAACAAGGCACCTTGACTAGTCCCTCTGGTGGCTCTTGAGGGAGGGAGAAAGAGTATTTAAAATATTATATAGTAATATCATTGAGCTTAGCCATGGTTTCTTGATTCACTTTTTGAATAACTAACTCCTCCTCCAAGACTACTTCTTGGACCACTATAACTAACACCTCTTCCTTCTTCTCTATGCCTTTATTAACTTATTTCCATGAGGAAAATGTGTAACGAATAACCACCTTAGATTCTTATTAAATGGGTATAGGATAAGGTGGTTTCCAAAGAGAGGGCATGACATAGTTAGGGTCTTAGGTGTAGGGACTTTCTAAGTTGAGATGGTTTCTAAATCTTGAATGGGTGTAGGGGTAGGAGAGGAAAAAATTATTGGTTTAGGTTTGACATACTTATCCTCCCAATGATTCAACATCTCCTTTATTGAGAATATCCATTCCTTTAATTGATTATTTTCAAAGTATAGATAACATCCCTCCTTAATTGTTTTCCACACACTCCGAAATTCTTTCAATAAGTCCCTTATCCTATTCATAACATGGACAAGGAACTCTTTTCCAAGGTCTACCCCTACATTCACCTTAATGATCTATCTCTCGTGGTCTAGAATGATTTTCTTGAATATTGAAAAAGATGATATTTTTAAAGGTTGACTAATGGGATGTATTTGACCATAAATATGAATAGGAGAGGGAAATTAGGGTCTAGTATTGGTTTCTCTCATTCTTAAAAATAACTGATAGTCATTTTCTTTCCTAGGTTGGTCTTGCCTAACCAAGCAATCTTCCTAAATCCTCAACTCTTGCTCTTGAACAAAAGTTTGGTGTTCAATATTTTCTTGTTCACTTTCTCTAAATTATTTTTCAAAATTAAGTCTTATCTATCTAAGAATCTTTTCTAGTTTATTAAAGAGAGATAAAATTTGATGAGGCTTATACATTAAAGCTTGAGAGCTACTAGGGTGAAGCCATAATCATTACTAATCTGATTTGAATGATAAGGGCGTAAGGAACATGTATTTTGATAAATTTATTGATAATACATAACAAATAATGATTATTATGCATTTGGGCTACTTATACCAGTTGATAAATACTTAGAGTCACTATTAGTGTTTGCACACATACCTCTAAAGGCTAATTGTATGAAGAGAACACCAAAAATCTTTACTCAGTGAGAAACATTATCCCATTAGATGGACCAAAAACTATTGTATCAATAATTTTCACCCTTGGAGAGGGATATTTAGTCACTCTCCAACTAATATTCAAAATGGAACAATCCTAGGCTATGGGTGACTTATTATGGGGTTTAACCTCTAGGTTATGGGCTAGTTCCTTAGGTGTACCGATTAATATCTTAGTAAGATAATTATTTGACTTGGGAAAGGGTTTATAAGGGGGAAAGGAAGAATTAAAAATGTAAATAAAGTAAATACACCATAGAATGATTATCCAAATTCATTAAAACACACACAAGTAAAACCAAAATAGTTACCACTCACACAACCCTAACACTAGATGAGTTTGCATAAATAATTCTTTAGAAAGATTGTATAAGTGGGAAAAAATATGAAGGAATGGACTTATTCAAATAATACATCGGAACTATGACTATTAAACATGACTCAAGACATAAAAAATAAAATCTATCATATATAAAGGTGAAATGAGAGGACAAAAATCAAGGGGAGAACTCCCACCACATGATCCTCATCAAAAAAACCATAATATACAAAAATTTGCAAGAATAGTAGAAGGTAATAAATCCTATTAACTTAAATAGGGGATCTCATTACAAAATTTGGTAGAGATTCCAATTTCCAAAGCATGAAGCATGCCTCTTAACAAGAAAATGAGAGGTCTTAAATAGGAAAAAAGAGAAGGATATGGGTAGAAGGGTTATGAAAAGACTTTAATCCATTTTAAAGTAGTCACACTACTCTTCCCAACATAGGATGAGATATTTTTCTCCTCTTTCCATGATTTATCTCTTCGATTTGGATTTCACTTGCACTTTTTTACTTTAAAAAGGCTTAAGTTTTCACATTGGAGCACTTTATGTTCTAATTTCAACTTGAATTAATGATGTCATTATCCACTCCCATAATAAAGTGTCTTTAATCCTATATAATATCTAGATAATTCTCCATTTTACCTATAATACTTCTCACCCTCCTCTCAACTCTCCCCACTTGTATCTAATGCCATACTTGACGATTAACATCTTCTAGAAGCCACCCATGACCACTAGTGGTTAATGAAGATAACATATTTTGATTAGGAGAACATAAAGTGAAATGAGTATAATTTCATGTTTTCATGGATCCCTTTTCCTCCTTTGGACACCATTAGACTAGCAAACATTTCCTTTAACCTACACTTTCACCATTAGAGACCTCCTAAGAGTTGTACCACGAGGAGATCCTTCACCCTAAAGCTTTCCTATGAGATAGAAGATTTTTGGAGTCTCAAAATAATTGAATGTCTTTTGAGGAGGTCTTATTATATCTTTTGGTCATTCCATGGCCACTAATACACCTACAACTTTTCGTAAGGTTCCATTAATAGATGCCAAACATATAATATTTTTCTTTAGAAGCCCAAAACGTGATTTTATAATGTTAAGAGGAAATAATGGATTAAAGGAGATCATATAAGACCATTATATGACAATTAATGTGTATTATAACCTCTTTAAACCATTTAAACATATTCTCCTTTGGAACACCTTTGAGAAGCTTACAAAAATAGCCAAAAAGAGCCTCAAAATAGCCCATACATACCAAATTATGTCTCAAAATAGACCCAATATATTATTAGAGGATATATTTCATGATTTTATATGTATTTAAGGTGGAATTAGGGAATAATAATTCATTTTAAGAATCTTGGAACCAATCAATCCACTAGAAAGGGTTAGGAAGGGTTTTGAGGACATTTTGATCTTAATAATTGTTCATTTAAAACTTCAAATATTTCTCTCTTAATGCATGAAATTGGTATTAAAATTACCATATCCACATATTCATATGATATAATACCCCTATGAAAACCTTGGATCATGTTATGGGCATTTGAGGTAACCTCTTAAGCTTCCTGAGAAGGCTTAGTTGAGAAGGCTAGTTTTAGTGAAAAAATAAGTCAAATAGGTAAAGACAAGTATTAAAACATTTTTGAAAGATATATATATATATATATATATATATATATATATATATATATATATGATTTATAAGATCATATACATTTATTTTAACTTGCCTTGAAGTGAAAAAACTCTAATCACCCCTTAGATGCCCACCAGCCCTCTTTATCTTGCAATGGTTTCAAACCTCCTCTATATGCCTTAGGGCTTCATAAATTTGTATAACTACTCAATAATATTTTATTCAGTCATACCATTTATTAAATACTAATATAAAACTTTGAGACCCTTAGGATATCCCTAAAATAGTTTTAGATATTCTGTCACCTTCTAGGACTAGTAGGTCTAGGTGTGTTTTTAGGCTAAATTAGGCTAAACTAAGCCTCTCTTAGCTTGATAAATGTGATGAAATAATTATAATGTATATTATTTATAATAATAAAAATCACATTTAATACCATAAATTTCCCATTTCACACCTACAACCTTCACTTTTAGACCTGGTTTTGAGCACAAACTCCATTAATGGAGATATGACGACTTGGTTTTCCTCTCTCTCGATCTCTTTTTATCAACATTGGACTATACCATGGAAATTTTTAGGTATATTAAATATTTTAAGGAATCCCAAAAATTTTCCAAATTCATAATTAATTCAAAACATCCATTTTCATCTTGAATCTCCATACAAGCTCTCTCATGCATGTAAGAAACAATAAAATTAGGATGCTAGAAAAGGCCATATCTTGGGATTTATGAGGTCTCAATACCTAAATATTTTTTAATTTGGACATTTAATAAATCTTAAAACTATTAAAATAATTATTTTTAATCATTAAATCAAATAAAACTTCCTAAAACACCAATTTAGGCCTGATGCACACCTTAGCTCTATGTTCTCCTCAACAGACAAGCATATGACTATGTAAAAAAATGGGTACTTCCACTCATTATTTAAAAAATAGGATTATACACACACACACACACACACATATGTGTGTATATATATATATATATATATATATGTATGTATGTGTGTGTGTGTACACACACACACATACATACACACACACACATATATATATATATACATATATATATATATATATACATATATATATACATATATATATACACATATATATACATATATATATCTATACACATACATATATACATATACATACATATATATATATATGTATGTATGTATATGTATATATACATACATATATACATATATATATATACATATATATATATATATACACATATATATACATATATATATATACACATATATATATATATAGACATACATATATACATATACATACATATATATATATATATATATATGTATGTATGTATATGTATATATACATACATATATACATACATACATATATATATATATATATATGTATGTATGTATATATGTATGTATATATATATATATATATACATATATATATATAGATATATACAGATATATATATATATGTATATATATATATATATGTATATATACATATATATACATATACATATATATGTATCTATATATGTATATATATATGTGTGTGTATATATATATATATATATATATCCAAAACACTCATCATCACAAAATTTACAAAATTTCCAAACTTGATTATAGCTTTAGATGCCCTAAAACTCCTTTTTTCATTCCCAAGCACACTCAAAAAATGTGAACTGTGAGACATAGGGAGAAATAAAAAGGTGTATATTGAGATTTATGAGGTCTCAAGACCTCATTATTATTTTTTAAAAATATAAGTATCCATATAAATTATTAAATCATTATATTTTACCATTAAAACCTTTAATTGCCTCAAAAATGCCTTTTTTAACTGTCTACATTTGCATGTTAAAACCCTAAATTTGGCCAACTTGTACTTTTCCACTTTTCGCCTCTAAAATTTTATTGAGGAAGGTGTATAAAGGAAAAATATACCAAATATAACACTAATATAATTTTTTATGTATTGAAATTTTCAAAAGAAATTAAATTTCTCTCAAAATCAAGTTTTGAGGGTTTAAGAAGGGTTTAAAACTGATTTTGGCTTTGATGATGGTTCTTGAGTTCTAGGGATGAACTATGGAAAATAAGAGAGATTTATGAAATCAAACATGATCCCAAATATAATAAAAATTTAAAGTCCTAAATATCAATTAAATTACTTATGCCACCCCCCTCTCTTTTAGCACTCTAGGCCTAGAAAGCTAAAAAATGACCTTTTGACCTTTACATGTATGAAAAATCTTGGGACATTTTTTATTCACCTTGGTAAAGCTACTATGATTTTACATTAAAAATTTAATACCTTTAAACCTTGTTTCCATATGCAAACCTTGAATTAACTATGGTGTTAAGTTTGAGAAAATGCATGGATTACGGGGTCAAAACATAAAATTTCTTCCTTAAGGGCTTAATGGAGTCTCTAATGCCATTATATCATTATATTAATAATTATTAACCATCGAAATAATCAATTATATACCCATTGGTTTCCATTGGAACTGACACAAATGTTTTTATAAGCTTTTCAATCCTAAAGAGAGCAAAAAAAATGTTTTAGACCTTAAGGAATGGTCTTTGAGTCTTTTGATATTTCAAAACCTTTCATTATATGATGTGGTTCTAATCTATACCATTCATGTATTTTTATTCAAAATTACCTTTAAAACAATTTTGATACACCTCTTATGTCCTAAAACACTCTTTTAGGCCTCACACCAAGACACCTGAACTACTAGCACTCTACATCATCCTATCATGGCTATAACATGACTGAGAAACTAGGGAATAGGGTATAATGATGAGTCAATAATTACATGATAATATATATTGTTTTCTTTGTAAAACTTGCATACTAACCATATTTTCTTATGTTTGACCTACACCATAGTCTTCTTGGCCTCTAGGCTTGCTAATGAGTGTTCTTGCACCCTAACTCCAAATTAATGTTTTTATTCTGATGGTTTACGGGGGTAGATGCCTTAAGAGTCAAAGTTTTAAGTTAGATGTGTTAAAATTTGATATAAGGAAGCCAAAAATGGTCAATAGTGCTAGAAACTATTATCATTTGAAATGTGTACCCATATATGATCTGTGATATGGGAGGTTTTATGATAGGACACAAAACACAAATGCCTTATGTAGGGTGAAAAGTGTTTAGAACTAGGCATTAAAGTGTTATCATTAACCTATGCACATAAAACATTTATTATCTTATTGCAATGATGGGAATATCCCCAAGGAATATGCCAAATTCCTTTTATTTTAAGTACACCTAATATACGACCAACATGTAGACCTAAATAACAAAATGATAAATATATTTCTAATCTAAACCTAAGATTTTTTGAGGTAAAATGGAGGGAGAAGGTAAAAATATTATTGAAAATTAAAAGGGTGATTCACCAAGAATAAAGTGAGTGCTCCCACTACCATGGACACAATATAAATACTTTAGAATAAGGAATTATCACATAGACTCCAACAAGGACACTAAAAATGCATAATTACTCTATATGGAGGCATAAGAATGTAGTACAACACTAAGAGTGATGATAAATGATCCATAGACAATGTCTACATAGACCTACAAGTGAGTTCTAAGTTTAACACAAAGGAGTGAGGATGGACAATGATGAGATGGATGAACAATACCCACAAACAAATATCAATAAATAAAAATAGCACATAGAGTGTAAGAAGAGTAGATAAAAGTGAACTTAATTATCATTAACATGCATAGTTCAACCAATACAAGTGTTCTTAAAGGGAAAATTTTGACAACGTGAGGTTGAAAAAAATGTGTTAACCCTTCTTACAATGAAGAACAAGGATTTTATAATGGATCAAATAATTTAAAATTAATGAAACCCTTTAGGTGATAGACATAATATTTTAATTTTATTACAGCCTATTGCCCATGCTTCTTAAATTATGCCTGGTGATTAAGATCTAGGAGTTGATGGTAGGATTATTTCTAGATCTATGTGTGTGTCTGAAAGTTTAATATATTTATAATAGTTATATGGGTGATGTATGATCATGTTCCAATGTGTGATAACCACTTATACATTTACTTATTTTGACAAGGCCTCAAATGTCTCTCAACTACTTTTCCAACTACATATTTCACTTTTCTACCACTTATTAATCATTGTGTGGGTCTCCCTTAAACTTTCATATTATTGATTTACACCTACGTTCCATGTTAGTTTACAAAGTAGTATGTGCATAACATAAATCACATTATGTGATGTATGAGAGTGTAGAAGTGAAACTCTACAATTTGGTGTGGGACTTCATCATAGGGATGTAGGGACCTTTTTAAATAGAAATGTACACAAAGATGGAAGATTCTAGGTGCACTTATTACAATTCATAACTAATTATTATTCACATCTACCTACACTATCTAAAGATTGGGGCTCTACATACTTGAGACTTCATGCCATTTTTCTTATGTGATGGAGGGTTCCTACATGGGGCACACATTAAGAATTCCTAGTGGGTACAAATCAAAACTTAGTTAATGCACATATATGCACTTATTGTTTGAGGTATGGGCACAGATGGGAGGCATCTACACATCACTTAATTTAAATAACTTGACACTTCATAACTACACAAACCTTCTCTAATATCCTTATGAGCTCTACACAATCTAAGGATGACTTGGAAAGTCAACACAAATTACAAATGCAATTTTAGGAAAGCCAACACATAATGTATAGTAATCAAGTACTTACCTAACACTATATACCAATCATTGTTTCATACCAAGTTATTAAAATAAAATATAATTTTTTCCATTTATAAATAAAATACATTTAAAAAATTAATCAAAAGACGAATAATTTTAGGAAAATCAAGGAGAGGAGTGTTATTTTGAATGATATCAATTAAATTGATGCTAGAAAAATATGATGGTTACTCATATAAGCACTAAAGAGAGGAATAATATAGCAATATTTCCACATTATTATCTTGGGTGTATCTAAATAGGAAGGTATCATTACAATCTAGAGTGGTGAGATTTATGTTAAGCAATTCAACCACTATGTTACTAGAAGGCTTTGTAAATGTATTTATGGAGCTGAATGATTATAAAATCAAGGTAAAATTATAATCTCCTCTATTTTACTAATTTATCAATTCATGTTTTACCCACCAAATAATGCCTACATATACCCATAGTTTATATAATACAAAATAAGTACTATTAATAGGGATGTAATGTATAGGTATTAGAGGTGAATACAATGTTATCACATTATGCTAATTATATAAGCTTCCTTACTAAGTCAAGGGAATTTAGTTACAACATTATTTATCTATTTCAACTAAAATGAAGAATCAATCATTCTAGATATGCTATATTCCTAAGTACCTCACTTATGTATAATTAAGAAAGTTTAGAGCGCATATGTTCATCCTCAAGAGGGCATAAATCATATGTGGTTTTAGAGTAATCTTTGACATATAAAACATCATAAAATATGGAATGTTTATTTGTATAATCATCCCTATCATTATCCAACCTAAAAACCACTCCATCCATACTCAATATTTCTTGGATATCATACTTAATTTATAATAATGATAGGAATTCACAACATTTCCTTAACATGGAACCTCATTACTAAACTTAGAGCTACTAGATAATTAAAATTTTAAGTCCAAGGTTTATTTTGGGATTGGGTTGACACTAAAAATGCACATTTGGGGAGTTTGATGGAAAATATTTACATTATATATTTAAAATTTTAGTCCTAGATATCATTTTAATTCACCTCATTAATCCAAATTATCAATATAGGCAATAACTAGTTCATATAGAAATTAAAAACAAGAAATATCATTTTACTTCAGGTGCATGCCTAATTTAAATGTCCAAATGAATTATAGTGTTGATCTATGGAATCACAAAAATGTGTCATTATAAGGATATTATTGGATCCACAACTCAACCTCTTGTTAAAAATGTTCTCACCTAAGTTGATAACGGGGTTCTCATCTAAAGAAACATCTACATGAGTGGAAGTTAGTCTATTCAAGTTTGAATGTGAAACCTTATAATTTATGTTTACTTCATATTTCACCATTATTTAAAATTAATTAGCTTGGTATATATATAAATCGATAATTATTTTTTATTTGGTCCAAGATCTTGTTCCAAAATACTCATGAGATTGAGTGTTTTCAAAGAAAATAGTTGCAACATTGATGGACTTTCATCCTCCATTTTAGGACTAATATAAAATCAGCCAAGGGCATGGCTACAAGGATTTGGCTTCACAATGGAACATACATGGAATAATATCTAAGAGATGTAGTGTCACCACTAGGGGGTCAATCATGATGGCTAAGAGTAAATGAGTGAGTTATTTGAGTCTATTACTAATTTTCATGCACTTTGCTCTACCATTTTATAAATTAAAAGTAAGGAGTAGTTAAATATCCAAAATAAATAAATAAAATGAGGGAAGGGTAAGGTAGTAAAGAATGTTTCTAGATTTAGGTGAAATTAATGCTTTAACAATCAAAATAAATGCATAAATCATAGTTATACCATTATGGGAAGAGTCTGGGGAAGTAGTGAAGAATATTTAATTTGTGATTCCTCACTAAATACCAATACTATAAATCCATAGTAAATAACACAAAAAAAATTCAAGATAACTTGTAGGCTATCACATAGGTTATCATTACTATAAATAACATGAATGGAATTCACAAAGAGTCTATGATAGGAAAGAACATCATAATCATTGCATTCATAAAGTAATTGAGCCTTAAAATAATTATATGAGCACTAATATTTATTTAAAATTGAAATGTTAGATACTTTGATAAATATAACATGTGTTAAATAAGAGCTGAAATTGCATTCATTAAAATATCCAGTTCTATTATAAATATATTGATCTTGGACAACTCTCTATAATTCAAAAGGGGCAAATTAAACCATAGGTGAAATCCTATACTTATTTCAACAACACTTTTGAGATAAAATTTATTTATCCTAAAATTAAAATGTAATTTCACTTTTATATTTAAGGATGGGATTCACCCTGGTCTATTCCATAGACCTATGATACCTACAAGTTAGATCAATTGGCCATTATCCATACCACTTGATTGGGGATAAAAACCAAGGATAAATGGTATTTTATAGCCTTGGTTCTAATAGAGCCAAAAGAAATAAGAGAATGGGTCTGAGAAGTTTGTTTATGTGTTTTAAAAGAGGGGTCCCCAATTTATTATAAAAGGGTAGTGTTGGCCATAAAAATTGGTGACAAGTATTAAGAACCTAACATGTTAATCCTACTATCCTACACAACAAATAGATTAAAAGAAACATCTTTATATGTATCAAGAAATATGGAACTAAAGTGATGTAATAACAAGTGACATACTAAGATTTTATCCTATATAAGACACCAATGTGTGTAAGAGTGATTTTTAACTAACTTATCTAATCATGGACTTTGTTCAAGTAAAAAATGTCAAACCAAGAATCATATTTATTCTTGGTCATTAATTATTTCATGGATTAGATGGGAAAGGAATTGGCATTGATCTTCTTATACCCAATAATGCATAGCCTTTATAGAGATACATATGGTTTGATTTGAGGTCTTTCTCCATTGCCATCCAAGCCAAAAATCCTACGATGGAGGTTACCTTAATAGCCCTCTCAAGGAAGACATATAATTAAAATTATACATGTTTTAATAGTCCTTTTTCAAGGTTCCCTATGAATAAATTTAGAAATATTTTTCCATTGAGGTTTTGGGACCAAGCCATGGGTGATAGAGTGAAGAGGAAACTCTGAGTACATAGTCTATTTTTGACTAGTTTGAATGGTCCCACTTCTTGTAAGATTTTATATTAAGTACATATTTTTGGCCTCTAATAGGATGTGCATTTTTATAGAATCCACTTATTTCTTTGAGAATAATTATCCCTCAAGATTTGAAATGTAAAGGACTCACTCACCATCCCTTATATGTTTTGATCAAAGACTCAACTTTGGTCCTCTATAACTTGACCATACCTTCTAAGCTTAAGTCATCAATAAAAGTGGTTAATGGTGTTGGATAATTATTAATTATGTCATTATGATGTCATGAAGGTGTCCAAGTGAGTGGATGAAGAGATTTGATTGTCTAAGTGACAATGACAAAGTGTGGAATGTGCTTTTCCTAATAGGCTTGAAGTATGATTGGTTGATGATGGGTGTCATTATTTCCTTCATTTAATCAACTTTATGTTGATGTCATATTTAATTAGGGCTGTGTCTAAAGCTATATGTAACAAGAATAATCATAGTGATTTAGTAATTGATTATAGGTATTTGTATTTTGTTTCTTTTTGCTTTGGGGAATTTTTAACGTCTTAAGGACTTCTTGGTTAAAACCTTTATTGGAATCAAACTATGAAAATATGCTGAAAGTAAACACATGTTGCAGAAATTAAATAGATTTTTGGAAATAAACACATTTTTTCAAAATGAAATGGATTGCTGGAAATAAACACACTTTTGAAAAAAGTAATAGATTACTGGAAATAATTGCAAAGAAATGAAAATTGAGTTTAAGACACATGTAGGAACAAATCTACAACAAATGTTAACTTTAAGGAGTTGGAAGCATTTATAAATTTAATAGAGTGACCCATTTTCTTTTGTGAAATAAAATATAAATACTGAATAAAAATGAAGATCCTGGTTCTTGGAAGAGTGAGCCCTTGTTCTGCCTAGAAACAAGATTGAATAGTTTAATTTTCTCTCAAAATAGAAATGGCTATTTCATTGATAAAATGTTCTGTATTACAAAAATGTAATAATCTATCCTTGTCTCTCTATTCTTCAAATATTTTTTTTATATTTTCTGTTCTAAATTCCCAGGTATATATATATATATATATATATATATATATATATATATATATATATATATATATATATATTCTTGTTGGTATCTTGATGGTTGTAACTATTTCATGGATATGATGGAACTAAATCATGCCTAAAATAGATGCTAAATCAAGATGTGGCTAGATGTCTAACTGTGTGATAAATGTCTTGGATATGCAAGTATGGAAATCAGAAGTCTGCTCCTGATTTAATGGGATCATTGGTTTGACAGATCATTGGTTGTTTGGAATAGATAGTCATAAATTCCATGTTTAACTATGAAAGCTTTGGAGCTTATCTACAGGAGTACTAGAGTTAATTTAGATAATTTTAGAGTTAAATATAGAGTTTTGGAACTAAGTCCGAAAATGTGGCTACTTGAAATAGCCTGGTGGGGTTCTGGAACTAAGTTGTATTGATTTCGATACTTGCAAAGACATGCAATCTGCTTCATATTTGTTCTTCAGCCTGATGATGACCTATTTTAATACAAAACTTGAATTTTCCATCACACTTGTTAGGAATTACAAAGATTTTTAAATGTTAGAATCACAATCAACAAAATATGGATAATTGCATCGTAACTCATCTCAGATCAAAATAAAAGTTACAAATGCAATCAAACTTAATAGAAAGAGAGAGTAAGATGAGGTCATTTATTATACATTTAATAGGCATGTCCTGGCCTCATCATTTCCCCCATACTTAATTATTTGTAGGTCCCTTTACAAACTTCACTTTTTAAATTTGGGATTATATATCCTACATTCCATTTGATTGCTCAGATAAAATGGCTAGAATTGAATATCATAATGCTTTGATTCAGATGTACTATAACTTGCTCCTGCTTCTACTTTTCTTTTCCAATCCTCAAATTGAGTGAGATCTTGAGGTTCTCTATTTTATCTAAGAGATATGGGGGTGAGAATTAGAGGTGGTTTTGTCCACATTCCTATCCATATGCATAGGGAAGTTTCATTAATCTGAGGAATTATTGCGCATAAAGCTTTTGCCCTTTTTAGACTCCAAATCAAATTTGAAGGGGATATTACTTTCCTTCTTTTCAATGCCACCAGGAAATATTCCCATCTTCTCAAACATGCATCATAGATATTATCAAAATTTTCCTTTTCCTAAGAGGTGAAGGTATTAATCCTTTTCTATAAATTGAAAAGATAAGGTCACTTAAACTTGTCGTTAAATGCATGGGATTGGAAATGTGTAGCAAAGGTGAATGGGTTACCATAATGAATTCTCATACAGAGACTAGATGAACTAGCCTTTAATAGATGCTCTGACTCCCTCTCCTTCCATGCAATCTGATTTTGAAGAATATAGATGAATGCGTTAAGATAGCTTTACCCTACATAAAAATTGATCATAAAACCTGAATTTCTTTCTAGCATGAAATTATAGAGGTAAAATTCACAGATTAGATTTTTCTATTCTATATTGGCTAAGGAGTAGGCAACTGAGAAATCAACTTCATCTTTTATTTCATGTGGAAGAACACATACTATCCTTGCCAACTGCTAGTGAATGAATTGTTCCTCTAAAAACATGCTATATGTAGGAGAAAGTCTTCTGCATGCAAGTAGTTTCTCACTCATCATGCAAACCATTTGTATTTTCATAAGATATTTATATTTATCATTTCCTCCTTGTAAAATTTCTCTTCCCATTCCTTCCTTACTTCCTTTTCTTCCTCCATTTTACTTTTCAAGTCTTTATTGGATGCCTTGATGACACTGAGTTCTCTGCATCTATCATCCCATAACTGCTTGAGTGGTAGATAAGTCAATTCAGTCTATACAGAGACTATTGACATAATGGTTTATCTCCTATAAAATGTAAATTTTTCCTCATTCTCCATCAATTACCTTTTCATTTCTACTAATTCCTCATTCTTGGCTGTGAACTAGTTTATTAATTCTTCAAGGAGCTTTTCTTTATGTTCTAATTTGAGTTTAAGGAAGTTCAATTCCTCATCCTTTTCCTTGAGAATGAGCTCTACTCTAGACAAAAATAGAGCTTGTTTAACCTATTGATTTTGTTCTTTTTCTGACATTTCTTGGGGAGTTAAGCATTCTTCTTCCACCATAGGGGATTTCCCTTTCCTTCTCTAAGATGCATGTTCATCTTCTGCATGTGATGGTGTTACTATCTCACCTATTTCTTGGAAAGCTTGCTCCTCAAATCTTTCATCTTCTTTTTCCTTTTTTGTTTGGCTTGTTCCAAGAGGAGTCATGGCCATGTTGCCAAAAATATCAACATCTTCAGTTTCCAACTTTTCTTGTTCTTCCATCTCCTCTAGACTTTCTTTAGACCTTTTATGATGTCTTCTTCCTTGAGGAGCCTCAAAATGTGCAGACATAGGTCTCCTCTTAGAACTTCTTCTAATGTTCACCTTTTGCTTAGGCCTAGGTAAATTGTCACTCTCAGAGACAGGTATAAGTTATTTTATAGCTTCTATAAAAAAAGAAATTTCTTGAAAAGGCACAATAGGGTCTACAATTTTAACTTTTCTTCCAAATTTTCTTCTTTTTGGTATCTCCTCTTCCCCTAGTTTTTTATTTTTCTTAGTAGTAGTACTAGTTTCCAAATGAACTGAAGGGGCATGAGGAGTTGTTATTGTTCTTCTAGAAATACCAGGGTTCTACCCAAATTTGCCAAGAAATTTTTCCCACATTTCTTCCTCATTTTTATTTGAAAGGAAATGGTGCTGGAATACTAAATGCACCATGATGTCTGATTGTTCCTGCACCCCAATAATATCTCTAGGCCACTATATGGATGGAGGTAAAAAGAAACCCTAGAAGGTTTACTATATATTGTAGTTTTTTAGCTCCATATCTAAGGTGTATAAGGATTTTTAGGACTTCTTTTCCTACTATCCCAAATTGTACATCATAGGTCAAATACTTAACTATCCAAAATGCTACTCTGTAAAAGGGTTTGGGCAAGCTGGCCCTTTTGACTCCTTTGATGATTTTCTTTGTATTGTAAATATACTAGGGTTTAGATTCCCCCTCTTTCAACAAGGTTTCAGCCAAGTCTTTTAATGTCCCCTTGGTAGGGTTTGGGACATGCACTATTGGTATTATAGACATCTCACTTATTATATTCAAAAAAAAAGCAATGAAAACCTTCCTAATCTTTGTCCTTGTGTGTTTTAAATTGATAAAAAATTATCTTACCAATTCATCATTATTTTTGGGAAACTTCCTCAAAAACTCTAGCCATCTTGCCTATTGAAAGATAGTTGCTAATTTTTCATCTGTAAGGAGCTGGGTATCATTTTTTGGTTCTGACTTCTTTTTGATTCCCATGATTTGTTATTCTTTAATCTTACACAGGTTAGCTAAAGATTTCTTCTCTTATTAGTAGAACTAATGATTTTCACTGTGGAACTAGCAGATTCAATTATTGATCTAGTGAGTTTGGTTACAAAATTATTATACACAGCTATGAAACTTAGTGATTTCAGCTGTAGAAGTACTATACTCAGTTGTGAAACTGATGGAGTTAATTCATTGTATATCTTTTGAAATTTTTTTGCAGCTAGTTTTTACTTTGTTGATTCAATAATAAGAATGATTCTTTATGACTATCTGCCAACTCATTCCATCATCAATATCCTTCTCATGATTTTGCACATTTAACCATGATGTAAAATAGATGACTCATCATACTAATCTTTCTAAATCAAGTCTAATCACACATGCAAACTTTCCATCTAACCTTTAACAAGTTAAAAACATAATTACCATCTTTGATGATGTAATCCTTCCATCATGATGACTCATCATTCCTAAAAATAGTTAGAAGTCAAAAAAAAAATTATTTGAATTAGCCATTTATTTGAGAAGATCAACTGCCATCACTGGTTTTCAATTGATCTTTGATTTTTTCTTTTAGAGAAGAGAATGCCATTTACTAGTTTTCATCCTCTCCCCTTTATTCTAGATCTTTTCATCTGATTATTTGATCATTTTAGAAGAATTAGGTTCTTTTATATGATCAAATTCTTTGTTTGCTTCAATTTGATTCAATAATTCATCCTTAGTAGGAGGCATCCTAGAAATTTTTAACATGTGTCCATTGACCAAGAGTATTCTTCTACTACCATCAATGGGAAGTAACTAGATAGAACCATTATCAAATATCTACTCAATATGATAAGGTCCCAACCATTTGGTTCTTAATTTGCCTTTGAATTTTTAGTACTTAGAATCAAAGAATAATGCCTAGTCTCCTACTTTGAATTGTCTTTCCTTGATATGTGAATCATGCCATTACTTCCTTAACCTTGGATTATCTCTATTTGGTGAAGTGTTTCCATTTTGAACTCATCCAAATCATTGATTTGAAGGATTCACTCCTTTTGAGCTACATCTAATTAAATTCCCACCTTAGCTTATGTCCTCAATGTCTATAGTTCAAACTCAATAGGCAATAAGGGATTTTTCCCATAGACTAACTCATATGGTGAAAACCCTGTTGTGGTTTTCCAAGTTGTATTGTAAGCCTAGACAGCTTCAGGTAGTCCTTTTAACTAATATCTTCTTTATACTTTAACTATTTTAGTGAGGATGGTTTCCAATTCTCTATTTGTTACTTCAACTTATCCATTTACTTGTGGGTGATAGGGAGATGACTTCCTATGATTGATCTGATAATACATTATGAAAGCCTGGATCATATTAGACATAAATTGTGGTCCCTATTCTGAAACTAAGCTTCTTGGTGCTCCAAACTTTACCATAATTATGTGCCAAAGGAAATCAATAACTACTTCAGTGGTATTTGTTAAAGCCTGCACATCTACCCATTTTGTTACATAATCAGTAGACACAAGAATGTGCTCTTTTCCCTATGAAGGAGGATTAAAGGGTCCAAAAAAATCCAATCCCCATCTCTCAAATGGTTCAATCACTACTTGTGGTTGAAGAGGCATTTCATTGGTAACGGTTGGTTGTCCTATCCTTTGACAAGGATCACACTACCTGATATATCTCTTCACATCTTTGTATAGAGATGGCCAATAGTAACCAGTGCCAAGTATCTTGTGAGTTGTTCTTTTCACTAAATAGTGTCCTCCACCTAGTTCATCATGACATGCCTAGAGGATGTCAAATATTTCATCTTCTCTTACACACTTGTGTAAAACCAAATTAGGACCACATTTAAATATCATTTCATTTAACCATTTGAAATGTGTACTAGTTTTGATTAACTTCTTTATTATTTTTAGTGAAATGAGGAAACTTCCTTGTTGCAAGATAATTTGCCATGTCAGAAAACCATGGTGTATTAGCTTAGATAACAAACAATTGTTCATCTGGAAAGTTGTCCTTGACTAGATCCTACTCCCCTGTAGTGGTTAGTCTTGACAAGAAATCAGCTACCACATTAGATTTGCCTAGATTGTCCACAATGGTAATATCAAATTCTTGTAGAATTAATAACCATCTAATTATTCTACCTCCAACCACTAGTTTTTTCATTAAATATTTAATTGCTGAGGGATCTGTATGTACAAATATTTTGTACCCTATAATATAATGTCTAAATTTATTGATTGCATAGATCACAGCCAAAAAATATTTTTCAATGGTAGTGTCATTTATTTCAGTGGGAGTAAGATTTTTACTAAGGTATTAAATATCATACATTCTTCCTTCTTCATCTTTCTATCCCAAAACTACACCAATTGAGGTTTTTGAGGCATCAGTTTAGATGTAAAAGGTTTTTCCCAATTAGGTCCTTTCAATATTAGGGAAGTTACTAATTTCTCTTTAATTTATTCAAAATCATGTTGACATTGTTCATCCCAAATAAATTTATAGTACTTGGTAAGCAACTTAAACATGGGGGCAACAATTTAACTAAAATCCTAAATAAAGTGCCTATAGTATTCATCATGCCCTAAAAGTGACATGATATCTATGGGGGTTTGTGGTGTCCTAATATGATCCCTTCATCAGCCATCATCTAACATTTCTCATGACTAAGAGAGAAGTGAGGTTTTTCACATCTTGTTAATACTCTATCCAAAATTTTCAAGGCATCATCAAATGTATCTCCATGCATAGTAAAGCCATCCATATATACCTTTACACAGTCATTTGTTAGGTCTAAAAAAATTGCTAATACAACTCTTTGAAAGGTTACTAGAGCATTACATAGTCCAAATAGCAATACCCTATAAGCAAAGGTACCCTATGGACAAGTAAATGTAGTTTTGTCCTGATCCTCAATAACAACTCTAATTTGATTATATCCACTAAATCCATCCAAGAAGGAAAAGTACTATTTACCTAAAAGGTTGTCTAAGACTTGATCTATGAATGGTAAGGAAAAATAATCTCTAAGGGTGGCTTTGTTTAGTTCTCTATAGTCAATACAAATTATCCATTTTCCATTCTTTTTAGGGACAATTACAAGAGGATACACCCACTGGCTATCTGAGATAGGGTAGATAAAACCTACTTGTAATAGTTTTTTAATTTCTTGTTTGACTATATCCCTTAAGGCTAGATTAATCCTTCTCTAAGGTTGCTTAACTGGTCTAATGTTTTTAATATAAATGTGATGGGTGTGAAATACATAGATGAATTCCCTTCATGTCTCTATAGTCTCGAGAAAAAGATTTAGTATGATCCTCCAGAACATCAAATAGTTTGGCTTCTTCATTATTCTTTAACCAGCTATTAATATTCAAAAAAATTCCTAGTTAAATCTCAACATGTTTGGTTCTAGGATATGGTGAACTGATTTATTGAAAGGGTTCCATTAAGGTGTTTAGTGGATAGGCATGTGGTAACATCTCTAAAAGTTCCTAGAGGTAGAATGCTAGACAAAGGATAGAGGAAGAGTTATGATACTTATCTTGTTATAGGTTGAACTCCTCATTACTGTTGTTTTCCAAAAATTCTTCATCATCTCTTGATATCTATAAAGATGAAGCTACATATCCTTCCTCTCCCCAAGAGAAATATCATTACTCTTGAGTGAATTTATCTTCATTTATAGAGAATTGTTGTTGGTATGGTTATGAAATAGATTCTACAGGTTCTAGAGCTAATCCCTACTGCTCCAATGACAATTGATGTTCATTTAATGAAGGATTAACCATTTGTTCAATTTCTTGTACATGATCATGCAATGTTATCATATCTAAAGAAGATAGATTGTGCTCATTAATATCAGGATTATCAACCCATAATTTCACTTGATTATCAATAGAAAGTCATATAGAGGGATATAATGATATTTGCTTAGAATTCTTACCATTGGAAATAGTCATATCTCCTAACTTGTAAACATTCAAGGCAGCAACTATAGTTAACCATGGTCTTCCTAAAATAATGGGATAACCAAGTGTTTTACCTTTTGGCTATAACATAAGGAAGTCAACTAGATATTCCCATGATTCCACCATTACTACCACATCTTATGCTACAGATTGATTTGCCATCTACATTATGGTGGTAGTAGGGTCTATGCCTATTAATGGTAATGTTTTCAATGTGTCCACTATAATTACATTGATATTTTCTCTTAAATCAATCAAAACATTATGTATATCCTTATTTCCTATAGAGACATAAATAATAGGGCTACCAGGATCTCCATATTTGAGAACTAGGAGTTTGCCTACTAATAAATCAACAAGTTTCCCATCTACCTGAATAGTCATGGGGTACTACTTCTTTCTTATAGGTTTTTTAAAACATAACAGTTTGATTAACTTGTTTAACTCTAAGATATCCTTAATTTCTTTTAATAATGGTATTTCAATATTCAATCTTCTTAATTCCTACACCAATTCAGATTCCTTAATTTCTATGGCATCTTTAAATCTTTCTGGAAATGGAATCTCAATAGAATTTCCTTATGGTTCTTTATCTTTTTCTTTTTCATCTTCCATAGGTGCAACCAGACTAGGGGTTTTATCTTCTTTTGTCATCTTTATTATTATAATATGTGGATTTCTAACTATTTTGATAGATCTAGTTTGAATGTTTTTACATTTCACTGTATTTAGATCAACTAATTTTTTTGGTTCTGTTTACAATATAGGAGTTGTTTGTTTGTTTCTTAGGTTTGCTACTAGTTGTCTTGGCATTTGTGTTTGGAATATATTTTCAACCTATGAATTTTTTGTTGGAGATCCCATTGTGGCTTGTTGTTTCTAATTTGGATATGTTTTCCCTTGCACATAATTACTAGTGCCCCATCTAGATTGTGGCGAAGCATAAGTATTTCCTTGACTAGCCCAAGGTTACTGATGTCCTTGAGTATACCAATATTCAATTTCCCAATATTGAAGATTCCATGCTATTTAAGGGGCCCAAGGTGGTTTTCCCCAGCTTTGTGGTACTATTTGAGCTTCCCATGGCATCATCCAAGGATTAAGAGCTGGTCTTGGCATAAACTATCCTTGGCTGGGTTGTCTCTGAACAAAATTTAATTCTTCTATGGTGGATGATGTACTAGTTTATTTTATGATTTTTGATGAATGGAAGAAGAGAACAAGCATGAGTATCATGTTCTTTAGATTCATAGACAAGACATACTTCTATTTTATCCAAGGGGCATTCCCTTATTATACGCTTCTTCCTACATTTAGGACAATACATGGCTAATGGTTCAATTTGGGCATTTGCTTTAGCTTGTAATCCATCCATGGTGGAGGTTAATTGAACTAATATATCTATTTTAAATTTTTCCAATTCATCCATCAGTTTGTTCATATCTAGATTCAAATTTTTAACTATTTTTCCTTTTCTAGGTCCACCCCTTGTCCTCGAATAGTTTCTACAAATTTATATGATTTCATCCATTCTTAATTGAGCAATGTTTCCACCAACAATTAAATCAAGTCTTTCCCTAGATTCATCATCTAGACCTTTGACAAAAATGGTTTTACTTAAATATTCTTGAAGTAAAAATCCACATCTTTTACTCACAAAGAGGAATCTGTCCAAATAATCTTCCATATTTTCATCTTCTTCTTGTTTAATTTTGAAAAAAAATTCCTTTCAATTTCTTCCTCTACAATAATCTTGATTATTTTCCTAGGAAAACAGTTTCCATTTATTCCCAATTGGTAATAGAATTAGATGTTAATCCCATAAACCACCTCATTAATGCATCCTTTAGAGTAGATGGAAACAACTTGAGTTTTTGATTATCTATCTTGTAATCATAAGTCTGACATAGTACTTTAAACTCAAATAGAAATTAGTCAGGATCCTCAGATGACATTCCTCTAAATGTGGGCAAGTGTGCAAGTGAGATTTTTTTCATAGTGGTTTCATAATCTTCTATCGGAATGGGATAGGTAAAGGTTCTTTCGGGTTCTCTTCTAGCTTCTCATGCCATCTCTCTAGTATTTTCTAGTTCCTTCTCCCAGTCAATGTGGTATGTGGTCTACATTGGGGATGGTGAAAAGTCAGGAGTAGGAGGTTGACTACTAAATTGAGAATCAAAACTTTCCCTTGATGGATCTTGAGATATAATCCTCCTCCCTAAGGTTCTACTTAATTTTGGTGACTAATCCAAAAATTCCAAAGATGGCAATTTTGCTTCTTGTCTTGTAGGAGATAATGGTGCATCTAATTCTTGCTCAACATCCTTATTTAAACTAGAGGATGATGGAAATTCTTGTTCAGATATTTTGGGGGAGAAATCTACCCTTGGAGTCTCGTGGTCTACTCATAAATTTTGTTATAACTATTAGGGAAAATTTATGTAATTACTAAATGAATGATTGTTTCTCTTGTTCACACCTAATTAGGTAATTCTAACTATTGATTCTCTGGCAACGGCACCAAAAATGGTGGGTGTCATTATTCCCTTCATTTAATCAACTTTCTATTGATGTCATATTGAACTAGGGCAATGTCTAAAGCTATATGTAACAAGAATAATCATAGTGATTTAGTAATTGATTGTAGGTATTTGTATTTTGTTTCTTTTTGCTTTGGGGGATTTTTAATGTCTTAAGGACTTCTTGGTTAAAACCTTTATTGGAATAAAACTATGAAATTATGATGGAAGTAAACACACATTGCAGAAATGAAATAGATTTACATAAATAAACACACTTTTACAAAATGAAATAGATTGCTGAAAATAAACACATTTTTGGAAAATGAAATAGATTGCTAGAAATAATTGCAAAGAAATGAGAATCTAATCTAATACACCTACAAGAACAAATCTATGACAAATTTTAGCTTTAAGGAGTTGGAAGAATTTATAAATTTAATAGAGTGACCTATTTGATTTTTCTAAATAAAATATAAATACTGACTAGAAATGAAGATCCTGGTTTTTGGAGGAGTGGGCCCTTGCTCCGCCTAGAAATAGGATTGAATAGTTTAATTTTCTCTCAAAACAAATTTAGCTATTTCATTGATAAAATGTTTTGTATTACAAAAATGTACTAATCTGTCCTTGTCTCTCTATTTTTCAATTATTTTTTCAATCTTTTCTATTCTAAATTCATATATATATATATATATATATATATATATGTATGTATGTATATATATATATATATATGTATGTATATATTCTTCTTGTTGTATCTTGATGGTTGTAATTATTTCATGGATATGATGGAACTGAATCATGCCCATAATAGATTCTAAATCAAGATGTGGTTAGATGTCTAGCTGTGTGATAAATGTCTTGGATATGCAAGTATGGAAATTGGAAGTCTTCTCCTAATTTAATGGGATCATTGGTTTAACAGATCACTGGCTATTTAGAATAGATCGTCATCAGTTCCATGTTAAATTGTGAAAGTTCTAGAGCTTATCTACAGGAGTACCAGAGTTAATTCAAATAATTCTAAAGCTAAATATAGAGTTTCAAAACTAAGTCCAAAAATATGGCTACTTGAAATATCATGGTGGGGTTCTTGAAATAAGCTGTATTGATTGTAATGCTTGAAAAAACATGCAATCCACTTCATATTTGTTCTTCAGCTTGATGATGACCTATTTTATTACAAAATTAGAATTTTCCAACACACTTGTTATGAATTACATATATTTTTAAATTTTAGAATCATAATCAACAAAAGATGGATAATTACATCCTAACTCATTTCAGATAAAAATAAAAGTTACAAAATGGAATCAAACTTAATAGAAAGAGAGAGTAAGACGAGGTCATTTATTATACATTTAATGGACATATCCTAGCCTCATCAGTTGATATTCTATTTTGTCATGGTTAGAGATGTTTAGGGATGATTATGGTGATTTTAATATGTCAAAGTGTTCCCATAAGAGGTATTATATTATTTGAGTGCTTGTGTGCATAAGTGTAATTAATCTAGTTGTCCATAGTTTTCAAGACACTTTGGGTCTAGTGGCATAAAATTTGAGGAGACAATTTGATGATATCACCATTCCCATGTGTGGATGAGTCAGGGGGAGTTAGTCATATGGTTGTGATTAAATTATTCCCTAGTTTCTATACACTAAATCATAGGTATGCACCTAAGCATATTCAGAGATATAAGGTTGTAAATTTGTGCTCTAAGGCATTTTTTACAGTGTTTTCTATGTTCAAATAGAGTTAAGTAATCATGTTAACAATGTCGGCATTCACACACATGGATATTTCAAGAGGAAATGGTAACATAGTTTTATTTATTATTATTATTATTATTATTATTATTATTATTATTATTTAATTCATGCACCTAAGTGTGTCAAAAGATATGCAAGTGCAAAGTTGGGTTCCTAAGCATTTTGATAGTGTTTTTCCATAACCAAATTTGCAAGAGGCAAGAAGATCCAAGTAAGCTTTTTGATGGTAGCATATCTTGCACATGTGGATGTTTCAAAAAAATATGACCATATAATTTTTTTTTATTTTTTGCCTATTTTATTTTTGATAATTTTTAGGTTAAGCGCCAAAGCACAACAAAAGATATGCATGTTCAGAGTTGGCCTCCTAGGCAATTTTTGATATAGTTGGCTCTGTAAGAGAAGATTTTGAGAAGGCATTTTAATGGTGATATATCTAACACAAGTAAGGGTTAAAATAGTATTTTTTTCACATGGTTTTATTGTCCTATGTGGGGAGATCATATGGTCCAACATTGAGATTATGCATCGAAGCACATAAAAAGTTATTAAGGCCCAAAGTTGGCTTCTCAAACTAATTGTAAGGGTCCCCATACTTAGTCAATTTTATAAGAGGTAAAGATTGAAAAAGCCTCAAGGAGATTGATAGAGTGAATTTTCTCCAATATTTTAGGAAGAAATGAGATGGAAATAAGTTCATTATGTTTAATGACTGGGCAAAGGTAAAGGATATAGATCAACAATGAGCACATGATTATATAGTTGAAGATCTATGGTGCGTAGTAAGTCAAAGTGGTCAATCTATTTGATCTTTAACATCATTAAAATTAAATGTCCTTATAATAAAATTTATGGAGTGTGATTGTACAAGATAAGTGAGGATACAATATGATATCAAAGAGGTTGAGGTTTAACTATGGCTATTGACATTTAAATATTTGAATTTTACAAAGGGAAAAACTAGTCTACGATATTTTGCCCATAACATTTGATCCATAATGAATTTACTAATGGTATAAAAATAAAATAAGTGAAGGAATAAATGTAACATATAATGAAACTTATTTTAATATTTGAGTGTTTTTACAATCAAAGTTATTGAGATCTAATGTTGACTATGTGTTTGACTATGTTCTGCAAGTGACCTGAGAAGGATATTTAAGCTTGTTTTGATGGTATCTAGATATATAATGTTGAATTAGTTATTTGGGAGTGTTTTGTACTACATGAAGATGATATATTTAGTTTTTTAAGGTGTGATAAATTTATCTTGAATATGAATAAATATTTACAAGTTAACTATGTGTCTGTTCATAATGTTCCTATGTACCAAGTTAGTGTTTGAGTTGTTTGAACATACGTAAAGGTATGAAAAGATCAATATGATGATTTGAGTATGTAAAAATGGAAATTAGGAGTGGATACATGTAATTTAGAGTGGTCCTATTTTATTATTTTTTTTGACAAAATGCTAATGGGTGAATAGGTCTCCATGAGACCTATAAGAGCTATAAGGGCCTTATTAAAAAGTGTAGCTACTTAAGGGTGACCCATAGATGCTGTGGCCAACCTATAAAAATTGTATTGAGTTATGTATTAGTGAGATATATGAATTAATTATTAAGACATACCTAAATGCCAACCAATATGCTGATGATCATGATTACTCTATAAATAGTGAAACCAAATGTGTTGGTTTCTAGACTTTGTGGAAGACTTGAGTGAGAGACATGGGAGAGGTTTGAGAGAGGATTATGGGTGTGAATTATGAATAAAGGAATGGTTATAGTGAAATGTGGATGAATTTAAGAGTAAAATGTATTGAGGACTATTTTTATGACCTATAGGTCAAAATTTTATTAGCATAATAGTGATCTTGCATATTGAATGTGAGGGAAGGTGAAGAGTGATAATCAAAGGTCCATCATCACGTGTTGAAGACATCAGTTCATAGGTGTATGTGTTCATAGGTGTTTTTATGGAATCTCAACATCTAAGGGGGTTATAGCTTCCTTACAAGGTGAAACTTACTAAAATTTTGGTTGTTGTTGCAGCTCACTTAGATAGGTGGTGTAACACCTTGTGGGATTGTAGTCTCACTAAATAGGGATTGTAGTTCCCTGATCAGTTGTAGTTGGTCTAAATTTGTTCTTTTTATAATAAGATATTAGTATAATTATAGGTTATAATGTGTTTTCTCGTTAAAGAGGGTTTACCACATATGTCATGTGTTATGTGATTAATCTTGCATTATCTCTCTTACACATTACTATGAATGATGTGTATGCTTCATGAATGGTTATGGTAATTTATTAAGAACTTGAAAGTGTTTGAAATTGAAGTTAGATATTTTGGGATCACTAATTCACCCCCCCACCCCCCCCCCCCCCCTCCGCCTTAGTGATTATACCTCTAAAAATTAAATTTTCTTTTATAGGAAATCCTTGGAGTAGGGTTCATTTTCTTAATTTCAATGAAGGGCTAGATTTAGGGAAATAAAATGGTACAAGGACACAACCAAACAAATGAAATAAAGGAATATAGAAAGAAAAAACACAACTACAACAAACTAACCTAATATATACCTTACTATCACTAGCTAATGCTATTCTAAAATTACACTAGACATAATAGCTGAGAAGTAATGCTTAAATAATTATATATTTATCTAGTGTAGTAGGTCATTTCATTCTAGTTTCTTGAGATGAAATGAATTTTAGCCTAGGATTTAGGCTATTTGATATGGGCCAATCTATAGAGGATCAAACTTCAAGTGTTTACCTTTATTTTTATGGAATTTATCTCACATTAATATTAGATTAGAGATCCTAAATTTTTTTATCTTATCCCTCTTATCAAACCATCATTTGACAATACCTAGATGTTGACATAGCTTCATCCTAGACTTCCTCTAACTAAATGATATCTAGGAGCCTAGAATTCACTTTGTCATCTAGTTTCATGAATTTTTGCATGAACCTAAAAATTAATAGACTAAATGTGACCATCATGATTGTATATAATCCATAGACTATAAGCAAAGGAGAGTTCTTGAGGGCTCATTTATACATAGTGTAGTCATCCCCTAGAGAAAACTTTAGTAATGAGTGTAATTCTTAGGGATCCTCTCCTACAAATTTCTTGATGGTGTCTATAAAATTCTTATTGGTGGACTATATAAAACCATTTCCTTATGGATAGTGATTGGATGATAATATAAACATGATACCATTTTCATAATACTATTATGTAAACTCTATGGACTAGAAGGTAAAATATTTATGACATACCAAAGAGGCTAGGACCCTAAACTAGGTGGTTATAGTGTTCTCCATGAATTTGATGACTTCAACATTGGTGCTTCTCATCATCACAATTATCTTAAATGACCTAATGCAATAATACATGGTTGTGAGAATAATCTTGTGGCCATATAATGAGTTGGGTTGTATGCCCTTAATGAAATCCATTCCCCATTAAGACAATGTTGTCAACTCTACCATGGGATGAAGTGGAATTATTATGTGGGTCTCCCTCTTAGTAAAGGTTTGGAATTGATGAAAAACATGGACATGATAATGAATATATTTAAATAAAGTAGGCTATTAGTATCCCACCTGGAAGACCTTGTGTGTAATGGCATTTTTATAGGGTTAACTAGCTCCTAGTTTTTCATGGAAACTTGCCATCACTTCCTTGGCTTATTCTAGGGCAAAAAATATTATGTAGGCTCCTTAATGATTCTTTCTAAATAAAATTCAATTATTTAGCATATACTATGTAAACTTCAACCAAAGAGCTCTCTTTTATGCATGATTGAGTCTAGGAGAAGTATTTCCATAAAATAGGAAATACATGATTGGGGAATACTAGTATTATTATGGAATCAAATCTTGGTCTATTTGGTGTATATTTATTCTTAGGTATATCTCATTTATCAATTATGTAATTTCCTATCCTCAAATCAACTTGGCTGATTTGATCTCCAAGTCACACCATTACTTCCTACCTCACCTAGAAATTGGATGGAGAGGAGCATTCCTATACTTTGATGAGCACTAATCTCAAGGATGTAGAGCTAATATATTATACTCTTGAAAAACATGACTATGACCTAGTCAATTTAGTTAACAAATTTAGGAACTACATTCTTAATAATAAGGTACATGCCATCATCTTGGGCCTAACAATAAATTAGATTTTGGGGTAGAACAAATTAGATGAACATAGAGGCCCATGAATGATATAAAATTATATGAGGGAATGGCTATGGGTATCCCTTCTTTACATGATCTTGGATGGATCCTACGTTCAAAAATTTGGAGTGGTTGTTAATTTCAACATGGTCAAGGCCATAAGGGATGCATGGGTAGGAGGATAATTTTACATGATGAGTTATCTCAGAGATGTAGTCTACACAACACTTTATTTCAATCCCTCTAACTTTCTTGTATGCGTTTTTAGAGGATCTATGGTTCATTTAGTTTTATACAAATTATATGACCACCCATATATAAACAAAATCCAATATATTTATAATTTTTTATACTTGGTGGTATACAATGTGATCAATGAGGCTTCTATACCTCATCTATCAAAATAAATCAAAGTCTCACTAGCTCCTATCAAATACTACTAGTATTTATGAGAGGACACTATAAACTTAATCATAGGAATTATTATGGATCCCCTTTGCTTACCCTTTCACATCTTAGATGACCTTATGAAGATGAAAATCACTCTTTACACAAACTAATGGTCTTTTATAGGATAAAATCTTAGTATGTCACTTGCTATTACATGAATTTAATGCTTTCTTTTCTAATATGTCTAAATATGTTTCTTGTATTTTGTCTATTATTGAGGAATGGAGGGTTAATAGGTTAGGTTCTACATGATTATTCCCACTTTCCCTATGGAATTTGCCATTTGTTGTGGCCAATACACCCCTTTTTCATAATAAATGGGGGACCCCTCCTTTAAAACACATAACCAAAGTTCTTAGACCCATTTTCTCATTCTAGTTATCTCTACCTACACCAAGTCTCTAATATCCCATGTCACACTAGTTTTTATCCTTGATCAAGTGGTATGGATAATGACCAATTGATCTAACTTGTAGGTTTCAAAGGTCTATAAAATAAACTATGGTGAATCCCATTCTTATCTATAAAAGTGCAATCATATTTTAATTTTAGGGTTGACAACTTTTATCTCAAAATTGTTGTCAAAATCAAGCTAGGATTTCACATGTGGTTTACTTCACCCCTTTTTAATTATATAGAGTAGGCTATGATTGGTATCTTTTTAATATAATTATTTTTTTAAATGAATGAAATTTTAGATTTTTTGTAACACATGTTTTGTTTATCAAAGTATCTCTCATTTTAGTTGTAATCAAATATTAATGCTTTTATAATTATTTTAAGGCTATGTTACTTTATGAATGTAATTATTATAATGCACTTTCTTGTCATAAAATCTTTGTTAATTCCTTTATTTTTTTTAAAATACTGATAACTTGTGTGTTAGCCTATAAATTATCTTTTAAGTTCATATATTATTATCTGTATACTTTTAGTATTGGTATTTAGTGAGGAATCAAAAATTAAGCATTCTTCATTTCTTCCCAAGACTCTTCCCATTGTGTATTACTAGAGTTAAAAGATTTCGTGAGACTCAACATATAATGGTATAACTATGGTAGATGTATTTATATCAATTATTGAAGCATACATTTCACATTGATATAGAAACATTTTTTGCTAATTTAGACTTCACTATTTTTGTGTTTATTTTTGATATTAAACTACCCCTTCCCTTTAATTTAGAAAATGGTAGAGAAAAGTGCATGAATATTAGTAACAGACTCAAATAACTCACTCATTTAATCTTAGACATTAGGATTAAACCCCCAATGGTGGCACTACATCTCTTAGAGATTATTACATGTAAGATATATTGTGGAGCTAAATACCCAAAACCATGCCCTGAGATGATTTTATATCAATCCAAAAATGGAGGATGAAAGTCCATCAATGTTCCCACTATTATCTTTGAAAATACTTAGTCTCATGAGTATTTTAGAATAAGATATTGGACTTAATAATAGATGGCATTGGAATGAGGGCCTTTTATTTTTAAGTATAATTGTCAATATAAACCCAGACCCTAAAGGATTATTTTATTAATTAAGTCTTATTCCCTCTCCTTTACACTCTCTCCATTGTTGTGTGATTCAAACACACACAATAGTATTGGATGAAAAGGAAGGCATTAATAATTTATATTTTGAGTGATAACTTGTTTGAGATTATGTTTATTGGTGATAATGTACTAATTATTGTTTATTTATGAAACACCTAGATTCTGGTTCACCTGTCATTAGAACTAGGTCCCATGATGGCCTAATGGTGGTTTCACCTTTATAATTCCATATAAGACCCAAGATAAAGATACTAATAGCTACCAAGATTCCATATATCATTTTCCCTTAGCCTCTCCTAAATAAACCATTCATGAAAGCTTGGTTGGAATGATCATCCATTAACATCCTTAGAGTTATCCATGACTTACCAAAAAACTCTAAGATATATGTTCCTTATTTCACTCTTAGTGTAGGATGGACTACTAAAGAGCATGTGACCTCATAAAAAAAATCCATAAGACTCTTGAATTCATAATATGAAGATGTAGTATGTAATATTTTTTCATTCACATTGATTGGCTTAGCTTATGAATGGTTCATTAGCCTCTCTTAAGACTTGATCCCTAGCCAGGATAATTTTATTACTACATCATCCAATTTGGGCAAGTGATAAACCCCAGTGTTATGTACTAGTAATTTTATTATATTAAATGAGATACCAATGAGTCTATTAGTAAATTCAATGTTAAGTTTCATAATACATACAATTGGGTTACCATGATCTACCAACCAAACCCCCAACTAGCACTTAAAATGTATAAAAATGCCTTGGACCCTTGGAAAATTATGTTCTTGAGATGAGACCCATGAATAATGTACCTACAACTATATTATATAGGGTCCATTAAGGGAGATAGGTATCTATACATGTAAGGTTAGATGATGAACCTAATTCATAATTTGCTACCACATATGCCCCCATTGAGCCTCTTTCCCAATGTCAATCAAAATATACCAATGCTTTAGCCACTCCCTATAACAAATAAGCTCCCATTTAGTCATGCATAACAAAACCAACACTTTATTTTTCTTAATCTAAGGAACCATGAAAGCTATCCTTAGTTTAAACACAACGTGACATTAGTTGTAGCTAACAATACCTAAAACATACCCTATGAGTCAACAAATGATGAGTTAGATGCCATTCAGTGAATGGTATAAAAACTCAACAATGACTTCCTTGGGCTTAAAATTAATATGAATAATTCCAATGTGGAGAGTTACATAAAAAACTTCACATATCAAAGACTAAATGATAAATACAATCATTTCTAAAATCTACCAAAACCCTCATCTAATGGGTTACTAGAAGTTAATATCTTGGAGATAGCCTTTCTTAACTAATGTCAACTGCATATCATCATAGCTCATTAATTAAATTGAATTCATAAATTTATATTATGTCTTTAATATCTTATAGAATGAAATGGAAGAGTATGAGGTGGTCCCCAATCACCTAGAATCATCCAACACAAGCAAATCCTATAGTACTACCATGGTTTTTAAACCCATAGAATTCCCTATACAAGAAGTAAATGAACTAGAGGAGGGTATTAATTAGATTTAGGAATTTAATCAATTCCAAAGAAGTAATTTCACCCTTAGGAACATATAAAGACAACCACCCTTCACTACATTAACTCCTCAAAATAATGGTTCAACCCCACTTGACTAGAATGCTAGGAATGAAACTCTACCTCCAAGACCTCAAGAACCTAATTATCCCATGGAAGCCCCATAGATTCAAAAGAAAGGATGTTATAATGTAGTATAGGACATTAATAAGATCAAGTCCAACATCACACTCTATGAACTTACTTCGATCATAGAGCAACATGATCTTTTACTAAAGTCCTTAAGTAAGAAGTAGACTCAACCCACCCATGTAAAATAAAAATCAGCCCATATGAATGTGCTCATTCATAAGAATAAGATGAATTCCTTCCCTTATTTTTTACCATTAGATTTTTTGTAAAAATCATACATATTTGCCTTGTGGATTTAGGAGCCTCAACTAATGTAATTCCAATAAGAATCTACAAAAAGATAGAGTTGGTCCCTATAAAGATAGGTAAGCTTGTGGTTCAACTAAAAAAATCCAATGTCTAAGTGGTAGGCAAGCATATAAATTTCCACATACAACTTAAATATAAACCTAGGATTCAACACCTCATATACATCTAGGTGGTAGAGATTATTGAGGTATATGACATGCTCTTATTATTATTTTATCTAAATCCATAAATGGATATATGCCCATATATGTCACTCATGTGTGGCTACCATAGAGAGGGGTAGTTAATCAAATCATGGTAGATATAGATCCCCACATGAAACATGTGATAACTAATTATAATGCCATAAAAAAAAGTGAACCTAACATCCTTAGACCTAGGGATCTATATGCTAAGTACAAAACGAACCAATGATACAAATGAAAATCATCCAATTTTTTTAGGCCTATGTTTTCTCTATGTATATGGGATCTATTCCCAAAAATTTAGTGGGGATAATGTTTTAATAATAGACATCTAAGGGAAGAAATACCTAGCATAATATAGGTTGCATTTACCCTACAAAAACAATCTAGTAGAGTACAAATCATTAATCATAGGATTATAATTTACATTAAAACACAAGGTAAATGGACTAAGAGTACTAAGTGAATCTATGATATTAGTCAACCATATAAGGAATAAATTTCAATTCAAACTATAATAACTTAGAATATATAATCATAGAGCATGGGACTCAATCTAAATGTTTAGTTAATTCAACATCATTCCTATCACTAGGGTAGAACACCAAGTTGTTGACTCACTCACATTTCCAATAGCAAGCTTAACCCTCCTAGATGACATCAAGTTGCAATGATTCTCTGCGGAAATTTTCCCTTTCCATTATATCTATGATAATGTGATGAAATTTCAAGTCCTTAAGGATGACCAATATATCATATAGTTCCTTTACAACATGGGTGTATTTAAAACCTATATCATTGATGAGGAAAATAGAGACAACCATATAAATGAGCTAATCAAGGACTTAATCCTTAATATTCATGGAAATCATATCCTAAAAGGGATGATTTAATTATAAAAAGACTTTTATATTTTATACCCCACACTCCAAGCATTGAATCCCAAGTTTGAGAACCAAAAATTTCATCTCATTAACCTCATCTCAATATAAAACCCTTGAACAATCAATGTGGGCCTTGTTTGGAAATACTCCAAACTAAAATAGTTGAGAAAATGACTATTGAGATAAAAATATGTAATTTATTATGCCTAAGGAGACTTTAATGTCTTCAAATCAAGAGTGATTAATCATATTATCCCTGTCAATATAGATCAAAGATTATTTAGATAGAGGTAGAGATCAATAAATCAAATCTTGTAACACTTAAAACACAAGGAGTCGATAAGTTGCTCACTACTAGGGTAATTTTTCTTGATCACCATTCTACCTATGTGGCAAACTTGGTGCTCATGTAAACTAAAAATGAATAAATCCACCCATGTGTAAACTTAGAGAACTTGGATAAGACAACATTGTCTCTAGTAGTTCTTTGGGAACTTATGTTTCAGTTGCTAAAGTTTATGCTTACACCCAAATTCATTCCTTTATTTATTTTTAAATAACTATATATATCCCCTCAATTTTTATATTTATATGGATTAACCATTTCCATTAATCAATTCAGTTATCACCATAATTTTTGGTTAAATGTTTACCATTTTTTTGGTGTTGGGATTTCCATTTCAAAAACAAACTCACTTGCTTGGAACACACTACTTGATAATGCTATAGTTTGTGAATAATTAAACATATATATTATTTTAGCCTTTTAAATAGTGGATTAATTACTCCACATATTCCCATATATGTTTTTAATATTATGTGCTTTAGATATTAATCTAAGATGTATTCCTATCCAAATATGTGACATGGATAATGTATAATCCCTTGGTGTTTCCAAAGGCTAGAACATATCACATGGATTTTAGCTTATGAATTAGACATTAAAATACTTATGGGCTCCACTAATAAAACAAACCAATGACATAATATTCTTGGTAACCCATCCTCATTTTTACAATAAAAATTGACTATTGGCTACCAAGATTTTAATCCATTCTACTAACACATCTTTTATATGATTTTTTGTGATTATGTATCACCTCAGTCTTGTACACTTGGAAAAATCATGACCATGGTTGTTCCTCTTAGTTTTACACATGCCTTACTTTTAGAAGCCTCACATTTACTCTATCTTATTACCCTTGGCCTACCTTTTAGTTTAAAGATCCTTATATTGATGATACATACATCTCATATTACCTAGAATGCTCAAAATGTATTTATCTTATACCTTTGCAAGTTATAATCCTATGTATTCTCTCCTTCTCCCTAGACACCAACATCTAGGTGAGAAAGTAGTATTAATTTTACTACCTTGGCCTAGTGTAATTGTCAAATTACCTAAAGTCATCTAATTTACAAATGAAACATATTTAAATGGATGGCCTAAGTGCTTTAATATAATTTATTTCCTAATATGATTGGAATAAATACAATATCAACCCTCATTAATTCCTCACCTAGAAAATCAGACCAGAAGAGTACTCAAGTTACCAAAATATTTCATTTTCTACCCTATTTTGATATCAATCAAATGAATAATCCATCTATAGGTATAAATTATTACAGGAGTAGTAATAAGGGAATATTTACCAAGTTACAATCTAAGTCACTATTGTGCTTGCTTTACACATATTGCATGATCCACACACAAGCCAACACGTAGGGGATAAATACATGAATCTCAGGCCCTCTTCTAGAGTATAGGTTATGTAGGCAATGCCATTTGATAATAGGGTCATTATAGGTTATCTTGACATAATGTTACCATTAACCCATTTTTCCTCAAGGTCACATTAAAGATGCAAAGCTAGGGTTTTACCATTTCACAAAGAGTGATAGTCCATGACCTAGATATGAATGCACTAGAGTGAAGATCAAGTAAAACCAATAAACATCTAGGTGGTCTCATATTATTTGAGTGAATATTACATACAAGACACTAGCATAAATCTCAAACATTACCATCAACACAACTATCCTAGGATAATGCAATTGTCTAGAGAGATAGAGGCAATAGATCTAAAACCTGGTGATTGATCTAAAACTATCTTCTTGCCTAATTTCTATTTTTCCTAGATCCAACAATGTATTATCATAAAAAATATCTAATCACTTTCTTTTATGTCATTTATATATCTATCATAATTTTACTTTCCATTAATAGTCTATCTCATCTTTATAAATTTAGTATATTGTACATTTGAGTTTAGCACATTAATTGGTAGGTTATAAATCAAAATATTCACCCTTATTTCTTATAATTTGTATATATTTAACCATTTTATACCCAATTATTATATCCTCTTAACCAAATTAGGTTTACAAATTTTATGTATCCAATCTTTGAACTTCACTTTTTCATAATCATTCTCTTGTAGAAGCTTATCCCTTACCTTGTCCTAATCCTTGTGTTAGTTTCTTATTTTATCATCGATGACATTTGATTACTTTGATGATTATGACTATGAAACATATTATTCAAATTTTCTCTACCACTATCTAGGTTTTCAAAAAACTCTCTTGTCATGCATTCTAACCTAGGTCATAACCCATTTCATGATTTATGAGATCCTAAAAGTGGTCTTCTTGAAGTCTTATTAGCATAAATTAAGCTTAATTTCAAAAAATTAAGGAAATGTTTTATTTTGTCTTATTCTAATTATAGTCACAAAGTGAGCATATAATGGTTGGTAAAAAGGTATCATAGGTTCCAAGCTGTACCTCAAGTCATATTTAACCTTAATCACCTTTTATAAAAGTTTTATGTATGCTTTTAAAGATTAAGGTTCTTTTACAAACTTTAAGGTATGTCAAAATCAAGAGAAAAAGGGAATATAACTAACTCCAATGCTTTTAAATAAAAAATACCATAATATTATACAATCATACTTGTCAAAGATGGTAAAGGAGTTATCTAATTTGAAAATATGTTAAGGATGTTAGATTATGCAATTTTTATTGGTGCATTGCCCAAATGTTAGAGATTCATTCCTTTATAGGTAGTTATATAGACTTAGAGGATTTAATTAAAATATAAAATGTCTTTATAGTGTATCTTCACCTTATATAGGCCATATCCATGCATATCTATATTGTACAGGTCTTGAGAAGTCAAAATTTTCTTCAACAACTCCATCACTCCCTTAGAAATATCATAGGGGTAGTTTTCACATGCTTCGTATGGATAATATGGTGAGATTCATGGTATAAAATTTATTACATAGCATGGGTTCCTAATTAACTTAAAATCCATGGCCATAATCATAAAATTGGTTCCCCATCCTATGAATAATTTTTAAGAGTGAAAGAAAGTCACTATGCCTTCTTCATTCAATCAGGGTCTAGTTTTGATTTTGTTTCTTCTATTTAGAGTTTGATGGAGGAAATTATATTTTGTGAGGTATTTTCAAAGATCAAATGATTGTTTTTAATGTTATTTTCATCAATCAACATAACTCAATGAGGTATCTTTAAAAAGGAAACTGGTGTCTCAGGTATATGTGAACACTGCCACCCTAGTTATATGAGTTTTATTTAGTTATAAGTTTTTTCATTCTCCAGAGTTTAAAATTACTTCATTAGTCATGGAAAATTTTTTTAAAAAAAAAACCAATCTTATATGATCCATGTACTATCCCTTTCAAAAATGTCCTTTTGTATACAATCCTCAAGTGAAGGTATTATTCTTGCTTTTTGGAGTCATGATATAGTGAATGAATGGTTTCCTACATGCTTAATTAATAAAATTAGCCTAAATAGCACTAATAAATACATTATAGTATATGATAATGTCACTAAAAAAATTTAAGGCCAAACTTAATGAGAATGGGACTCAAATTTACTCTTTAATAAAGACTTAGATAAGCTTTATCTACCAATAGTCTACATACCTATAGGTGGACATTCATAGATCAAATGTTTCATGTTGAGGATGTAAAAGAAATGGAGAGACCTATTATTCCCCCTTAGACACTCATTTATCCTTGACATAACCCATTTCATCATTAAAGACCTTGAATGAATACATATATTCCAAATTTCATATTTTAGCCTTGTACATGATTTGACTTCACACACATGCATGTACATACAAATGGGAAAGTTTGAGATTGAATAATTTTTAGTTATATATCCATAGTATACCAAGGGAATAATAGGAAAAATATAATGAGTTGATACAATATCAAAGTGTCAAATATTCAAGAAGTTATTCTTAACAACCCATCTAAGCAAAAAATCAAACTTATAGGTAGTAGGTATGTAGGTCCTCATTTTGGTCAAAAATCCAATTGTCATGTGGATAATAAAAAGTAAAAGAAACATGACTAAATGTAGATATTAAATAAGACACATATCAATCAATAATCTTAAGCTATTGGAGATTCAAAATAAGGTTGAGAGGATTAGGTTCATAAGCCTAGGTACTCGTACACAGATCTATGTATGAAAATAAGAAGAAAAGTTTGTAGATTCTATGAGAGAAAAATTATATTATAATATGGTAAAAGAGAATTAAATTAATTTAATAAATATTAAAATGTTCATAGTCAAGCTAAGAAGGTCAATTTTTAAAGCACAATTATTAAACTCTCTTACAATCACCACCTACAACTATGTATTGAATAGACATGAGAAAGAGAGTGTATAAAAGTGATGATACAGGGTCCTAAAAAGGATAAAAACTTTAAAATAGGTTAAATAAGATTAAAAATGTAAAAATGTCATGATTTTACTTAGTGGTTTGTATTGAGACCCTAAAACTCCATAAGATGTAGTCAAAACTACAATCACCACCTACAAGATTAAAGCTAAAGTTGGCCCTAAACATGAAGAAAGACAAAATGTAGAATAGTGGGTTTGAATCTTATAAGGATATAAAATTAAAAAAAAAATCATTTGATTTCCAATAAACCTAAAGAGAGGTTAGAGGGAGGATGATCAAACAAGGGTTACTTTAGCCCTTGCAAACATAGTCAATATGACACCTACATGCCTACCTACCTAATCATGAAGGATGTTTTCTTGTTTTTAAAAGAAAAAATTATTTGAGGGAAAGGGATTAAAATTATGAGGTTTATTTTATGATAAAATTACTTCTTAAGTCCTCACATTTTATGAAAGAGATGGCAGGACTTATAGGTTTGTTTAGGCTTATAGATCCTAAGACTATCACATAGGCTGCTACACATAGCCATGAAAATAATGGTTTTTTGGGGATAAAAGTGTGAGTATAAATAAATTATTAATTTTATAATTATTTTATATACCCTAAAGATACATCTATAGGTATATGAAAATAAAGAAAGTGGATTTTAGGCCTATAAAACCTCCTCTAAATCTTCAAGTAGATGACTGCAATTCAAACCATACTTTCTCTCACTTGGTGTCACCTTGACATTTTTCATGGAGTAAAATGTATTTTAGGGATGGTGAATATTTATTAATACTTAAATATCCTATAATTATTTGTTGGTTTGGGTCCCTGACATGTATCAACACAGGTTAAGACTGCATAACACTCTCCAATGTCATAACAAAGACTTGAGGAACAAATTATTGTACTTGTAACTATACATAAATAATGAATGGTATCCTTATAAAATATTTATATTTGAGTAAACTTATTAATTTGAAAATTATATCATTATTTCAAGAGTTATGGGCCTAGGGTTTATGAACAATTGTTAAGAACTCAAACCACTTTAAACCCTCCCAAAATCTTAATAAATGCCTGATGTGAAAGAGTGCCCTCCAAATTTATTGAAATGAATTTAATTTATCTTGAAACATATTTAACATAATTTAACACTCCAAGGAGGTACCCACCATGACATTTGATTGTACATTTAATTGTATAAATGTAATAAATGGTGTACATTTGTGAGGTTTTGAGCTCCAAACAAGCTATAGAGGATCATGGTAAGATAAAAAAATATTAAGAGGGATGTAATAAGGTGTATTATACCTTATAAGACCCAAAAATATGTATATACCACCTTGAAAGTGATCTTGTAGGTTTGGTTTTCAAAGGTAGTCTAAAAAGGGCTTGATAAAGGCTAATTTATTTGACCATTTCATGGTTCTCATATCTACACAAGGTATAATAATATAAAATTTGGTATGGAGGATGCTTATATTATATTTAAATTTAATAATTTTTTTTTATGGTTTCACATAAGTGGTAAAATTATGGAGCGAATTCTTAGTTTCTAGGCTTAGAGGGTTAATGGAAACCTAATTGGAGAGAGAGAATAACAAAAAGAACACTTCCACTTCATTTTAGGTCTTTAAAATTTTCATGAAGATTTAATGAGATATTGGGTACTCAAAAATAACCTTATTTTTAAAATAGAATCTATACATCATTCCACATAAGTATCTTTGTGTGTTTTTAAGAGCTACAAATATTTGAGGGTTAATGAGGATTAGGGTGCAAGATGAAGTCTTGGGAGTTACTTTATGGACCCAAATGAGTTTATCTAAATATAATAAGGTATTAATTTTCCTTTCATGAAGATATATTTTATTAAGGAAGAGGAAATCAAATTTTTAAACTATCAAACAAGGATAGGTTTAGTAAAGAAAGGGGTTTCAAGACACCTATGTAGTTATGTGATGATTGCCCCTAAAATATCAGAATGAGGGAGTTTTCAAATGCATTATAGGTGTTAAATAAAATTTATAAAATAATTTTAATAAGAGATAATGATAAATACAACCATTTTTCACTCTTACATGGCTAAAGAGGTAGTTTTGAAGAAGAAGACCAATGTGTCAAGCAAGGAATGAAACTTCTACTCCACTTGGATGATGCAACATCTTCAAAAGTATAATACCTTTTATTAATTAAATTTAACTAGGTTTACCTCCCCTATGACTGTACTTAGTGTTTGTGAATTAATTGTTGATATTTTTGAGTTAATTGACTTGTCTTCCTTGGCATGTTGTCTTTTATAACACTTAGATACAACTTGAGAGCTTATTTTGCAAGTCATGTGAAGTGTATAAGTGTGGTGTAAGGGTTTAGTGATCTTGTCTATCCTTTAGTGTCATTTGAGACCTCTTTTTTAGTCCTCCGATCTCAATTAACCATCATAGCCCTCAAATTAAAACACTCTTGTGAAAGATTAAGATTAAGAACAATGTATGCAAGGTTAATTTTCTTGATCTATGAGTGTACATGTAACTGGTTGGTAGAGATCAACTATTTGGTTTATTATCCCCTTTTTTCATGTTATCATTCTCCCTTTTGCTTAAAAATTAGTAGTGTATTATATCCTAATGTATATATTAGGGGGATATATCCCTATAAGTTGTAGGTTTGATCCATCTAAAGGTCACACACTACCTAGGATCAATCCCATTATATAGATCAAGTTGACAGGGATTGAATCACCCTCTCAAAGGATGTAAATTTGAGATATAATAGTTCTATCACATTTTATAGGACTAGATTGAAACTAATTAAATATTTTTTAGTGTTGATCTTCAATGTACCAACATTTAGAGGTCATTCAACAAACATCAATGGAGACATTGAATGCATTTAGCTGGTTATAATAACCCATTTATAATTTTAAGATAGTTTTCATATATTTATGCCTTTCTCATGAAGTTTCATGGTTGTGTTTGATGTTGATTTTTTTTTACATAAGTTGAAGATATTTTAGAAGTTCATGTTCATCCTTTTTAGAATTTTATTGACCCCTATCAATAGTATGTTGAAACTTATCAGCCTTGTTATCAAAATTACCACTCTCCTTTATTTTTTTAGTAGTCATAACAAGATATTCCCATTATTTATCATCCCTCTCTTTCCTCCAATTATTCTTCTCAAGACCATGTTCCCCCTAATCAACATAGCCATGTTTCAAATAAATCTATCTTAAGTTTCAATCAAACCCTCTTAAGCTATGAAAGGTACTTTATATGTCTTAACACATAAAGGGAGTATGATCAAAATTTTCCTAGTAATCTGATTCATATGGTGAGAGACTCATTAGAGATGATAAATAGATAATGGTCACCTATTGAGAGAGAAAATTTGTAAAGGATCACAAGTTATATGTTGTACATAAGTGAATTAATTCAAGGCATAGAATATAATATAATGGTTTATGAAGGACAATAATTCCCATGTTATCATCCCTATGTGATTCCATTTATACCACCTTAACCCTCTTATGTGCCACCCATGCTTCCTCAAAAGTCCATTTCACATGATCTTCAAAGTGTTCTAACTCCTTCACATACCCCTTAAGATTTCCCTTCATGGAAAACAATCCAAGAGAACATATAAAATAATAAATAGGTTGTTGTTGAGTACCATATTATTGAGAATCAAAACTAATAAAAATTGGAGAGCTTGATTACTACTTTTAGGGAAGATAATGAATCTATTTTGGCATAAAATCCTACTCCTCTCCCTCAAGAATGTCCCAGTAAGTCTTTTAATATTCCAATCTAGAATCAATTAGTGAAATCATGGGATAGATAGAGTGTAACAATAATATATTGGGGAGTTGATACCAAGGAATAACTTGAACCTATTCAAGCCCCCCATCCCTCCTCAAAAGCCTAAATCCTTCCCATATTAGAAGTCCAATTAAGAAGAAATCCAAATTAAAAAAGATATTCTTGTTGATAAGATTGAAAAACTTAAAAAGTTTCCATCTTGGAAATCCATTCAAGAGAGTATTAAAAATAATAATGAGGTCCTTGTGTATAATATTTAAATCCAACACATTTTAAATATGGAGGGATTCATTGATGAATTGAGGGAAGAGAAGATCAAGCACATTGAGCATGAGAACTCAAAACTAGTTTGTGAAGATGAACAACATCTTGAGAAAAACATCTAAGTTATAGCTAAAAATCACTTCCAAGAAGGATATTATGATGAAACTTTAAGTGTGTGTGTGATCAGGAGTTCACTATTAGAACACCACTTGGTCAAGAAAGATGTCAATTAGCCATTGGGGTTCAAGAAAAAGGTGATTTATATAGAGAATAAATTGATCAAGTTGTAAAAGAAGATGAATAATATCCTATGGATTCATTATAGGTAGAAAAATATTGTCTTGAATCCCAAGAAAATGATCAAAGAGATATATATTCTATCTCCTTCTAAAATTGTGTTATGACTACTTCTATATTAGCTCTTATGAATATTGATGAAGGTCTAAGTGAAATCAAACCAAGTGAAGATTGATTGAAGGATTTGTTTGAGGTCATAGGATCAAGATATACTCTTCTAAATATATTTCATCATTGAATTAATAACGAATAAGGTAGTTTTTCCAAGCAAAAGGATCTCTAATCTTTCCATTCTACGAGGCTATTCCATTTGAAGATGACTTGTTTGATGTTCTTAAACAAGGTTATCAAACTGTAATTCCATTTTCAAGTATTTTCTCACTCTTGGAAAATGAAATTAAGATTTACTAACCTTAATTTTTCAATATGCAAGATACACTTCTCCTTGAAGTCAACAATACAAGCATGTCAAGAGATTCACCTAAGATTGTTCAACTTGGTCAAGAGTAGTGTATGGATGAAATAGAAATGATATTTCTTATGCAAAGAAAACAAGTTTGGAATGAACATGACTTGGTACCTAACTCACATATTCAGCCTATGTACTTGAGAATGAAGCAACAAGGTCCAATTTCTAGTCAAAGAGGCTATGAGCATGTTAGCATATCCAAATGCAAAAAGAATCCTCCACTCTATGATCTATGCCTAGTTGGACTTTATTCATCATGTGGAAATATGATTACATGGTGTCATGATGATCTCAATATCTTCAAATTTTATCCTATAGGAGAAAGATATGTTGACGTTAGTTTTATATAGTTGTTTATGATTTGTGTTCCCTAAGTATTTATGATCATAAGTGTGTTTTTCTGTCTTATTTATATGTATTTCCTATACTTTGTGTGTTATTATTATCTTTTGTGTTTTTGGATTTTATGTTAGCTATTTTGTCTTATGTAAAAGTAATTTCATGTAAGATTTTGAGTGGTAGATGACTCCATGTCCCAATGGATAGATGAAACAACTAGTCTATATTCTTAGGAATCAAGCATCCTTGGGAGATTGCCAAAAATGTTATCAAATTTTAGTTATCATTATCTAGGTAAAAAAAAACCTACTTGTCATGCATTCTAACCTAGGTCATAACCCATTCAATGCTTTATGAGTTCTTAAAAATGGTCTTGTTGAAGTCTTATTAGCATAAATTAAGGATAATTTGACAAAATTAAGGTAATGTCTTATTTTGTCTTATGCTATGTCTAGTCATATAAAGAGTACAATGGTTAGTAGAAATGTGTCATAGGTTAAAAAGTGTCCATAAAGTAATATTTATCCTTAATCACCATTTATAAAAATTTCATGTATGTTTGGAAACATTAATGTTCTTTTGTAAACTTTAAGGTATGTGAAAATCAAGAGAAAAAAGATATATAACTAACTCCAACACTTTTCAAGACAAAAAACACCAAATTACCATAAAATCACACTTGTCAAATCTATTAAACGAGTTATATAACTTGAAAATATGTCAAGTATGTCATATTGTTTAAATTTTTCAAGTGCAACACCCAAATATGAGAGAATCATTCCTTTATAGGCACTTGTACAGACTTGGAGGATTCACTTTCAATAGAAAATGTCTTTAGAGTGTATCTTAACCTTCTAAAAGACATATAAATTCATATATGGTTTGTATAGGTCCTAAGAAGTTAGAATTTGCTTCCATAACTCCATCACTCCCTTGGCAAGATCATAGGGCCAATTTTCACATGTTCACTATAGACAATATGGTGAGGGACATGGTTTGATATTTTTCCTAGAGGAGGAGGTCCTAATTAAATTAAAATAGATGGCCATATTTAGAAAATTTCTTTCCCCTCCTTTATAAACAATCATTAAGAGTGAAAGGAGGTCACTATACCTTGTTCATTCAAGTAAGGCCTGATTTTGCTTCTATTTCTTCACTTCAGATTTCAAAGTAGGAAATTGGATTTTGTGAGGTGTTTTTAGAGATAAAATGAGTCTTTTTAATTTTAGTGTCATCAATAAAATCTATACACGCATCATATTAATAACCTATGATCAAATATTAGTTCTTTACATATTACATAGGCTATATAATGGAAATCAATTTCTACATCTTGCATATAGGATAATTCATTGATTGTGAGAAAGGGTATAACCTATATAAATATATAGGGAACCCTATATATCTATCTAGTTACTAGCTTATAGGGGCAAAGAGAAATGTTCAAACCTATTATAACACATATATAATCTATAATCCCACTAACAAATTTTGAGTGGGAGTGGGAGTAGAATGGTGGGATGGATATATAGGCTATCTATAATTGAGAGGAGGGGGAGTGGGAGACGGTTCCTATCTATATATCTGTCTCCCCCTAAGAACTAGTGAGAGACATAATATCCACTTCATTTGTTTCTCATATATAGATAGAGTGTCAATTAAATATTTATACTCTATATAATATATAGGATCAATGCACTTCCCATCCATAGATAGATATATGGGCTTATCCTTGCCTATATATCTATCTAGATATAGATATAGGATAGGATATAGCACATAGGGGCCTTAAAATTTAGAGGGGGGTGACTAGGATATATAGAGATAAATATAGAGTATAGTTAGGAGTCACCACCCTATATATCTATATGGTAACCATATATATATATATATTTGGGTTTGATCCCTTTCTACACATAAATGGTGATAGATCAAGGGACTTTCTCAACTCCATTATCTAGCTAAGATCTATATATCCCTATCTATATGTAAACATTGACATTGTCATTGGTAGAGGGGGGCACCAGCCCTATATAGATAACTTTGACCCCTCTCTAATAGACACACACACACACATAAACATATATATATATATATATATATATATATATATATATATATATATATATATGTGTGGGGTGGGGGGGGGGGTTTATGAATATATGGGAGGATGAGGATCCCACTCTCTATATGGATCCTGAGCATACATAACTAGAAATATAGAGATCCCCATCAACATATCAAGAATCTATATGTAGGATTCATTGATCTAGTGCCTTAACCATAGTCTAATCTAAAATCCCTTCATCAGTTTAACCATATATAGATAGGGGGCCTCAACTCAAGAGTATAGATTATACTCTTGTTAAGGAATTTGATCAATGAAACCTATATATATTCTAGATATGGTGATGAGGCTATCTATAGTTCTAGTTATGTATTCTTAGGATCCATATAGAGAGTGGAGCCTATATATCTATTTTGGGACCTTTCCCCTAGATAGATAGGGATCCTCATCTTCTGATATATTGGGATACCCCCACCCCATATATATGTATAGATTAAAGATGGGTCAAAGTTATCTATATAGGGTTAGTTCCCCCCTTTGCCAATGCTAATGTTTAAATAAAGATAGGAATATATAGGATCCTATATATATATATAGTGGAATCAATCGAGTCCCTCAATCTATCACCATTTATCTGTAGAAAGGGATCAACACTATATATATATATATATATATATATATATATGTATATGTATATATATGTATATATATATATGTATATATATATATATATATATGTATATATATATATATATATGTATATATATATATATATATATATACATATATATATATATATATATATATATATATATATATATAAGGTAGCCATATCAATATATAGGGTGGAAATTACTAACTATACTCTAAATCTATCTCTATATATCCTAATCACCTCCTAAATTTTAAGGCCCCTATGCCCCATGCCCTAGATCCTATCCCATATCCATAGCCAAATATATATAGGCAAGGGTAAGCCTATATATCTATCTAGGGAAGGGAACTAAACTAACCCTATCTATATTTTATATAGAGTATAGATCTCTAACCAACACTCTATCTATATATGGGAAACTAGTGAAGTAGATATTATCTCTCTCACCAATTCTTACGGGGACCTAGATATATAGATAGGATGCTTCTCCCATTTCACCTCCTCTCAATATTTAGATAGCATATATATCCATCCCACCATTCTAATCCCACTCCCACTCAAAAAATGTTTAATGGGGTTATAGATTATATATGTGATGTAATAGGTGTGGACATTTTTTTCTGCCCCCATTAGCCAATGGCTAGATAGATATATAGGGTTCTCCATAAAGTGGTATAGGCTATACCCTTTCTCATAATAAATGGATTATCCTTTTATATAATTTTATGAGATACATTGGCTATATCATGATAATCAAATTTTGGATCTTGAAGTATATGTTGAGTATTATGGTCCTTTTCCTACCTTGCCTAGTGATGAAGCTATCCTTGAGTTACTTTATGCTGAAGAACCTCAACTTCCTTAGAATCATCATAAAATTAGAAATTTCAAAACTAAAACACCTTGATTCAACACCTTCATCTCTATCATTAATCCTAAAATAAATCCAATTTCTACCTTATACAATGCACCATACCACTTTCAATATATAAATGTCATGATTATTAAAGAAACCACTCGCATCAAATATGCTACTCCATCTTGCCTTCAACCAATTATATTTTCTCAAGATCTTTCACCTAATGAACATGAAAATTTTAGCTTCTTATTTGACAAATATAATGAATCTTTCACTTGGTTCTATGGGGACATGCTTAGAATTCACCCTATCATTATGGTGCATAACATCATTACTTATCCTGATGCCAAGCCTATGCATATAAAACAAAGAAAATTTACACCTAAAGTTTCCAATTTATGTCATAAGGAAATCATCAAATTACATGATGCTAAATTTATCAAAGTAATGAATTATTTTGAATGGGTTTCTAACATTTTTCCTATTTAAAAGAAATTCACTATGGTTATTCACATTTGTATTTATTTTTGTAATCTTAATCTTTCTTGTCCCAAGAATAATTTCCCTTTATCTTCAATAGATTCCATTATTAATTCCATGGCTGGTTACAAAATATTATTGCTTATGGATGGCTTCTTAGGACAAAATCAGATTCATATTACCCCCAAAGACCAACATTAGACTACTTTAATCATGGAATGGAGCACCTATTGCTATGTCAAAAATTCCCTTCAGACTCAAAAATGCTAGATCCACTTACAAATGAGAAATGACTCGCATATTTCATGATCTCATTCACAAAATTATTGAAACATATGTGGATGATCTCATTGCTAAATTCAAAAATCATAATAATCATCTTTCCAATCTCATTCATATCATTGACCATATCCTTAAATATCAATATTGACTTAATCCTTAAAAATTTGTCTTTAGAGTCATATCTATAAAAAATTTATGATTTTTAGTCTCACTTTGTGGTATTGATGTTTAGCTTGCCAAAATTAGTGTGATCATCAACATGCCCATTCCTTGTTCTATTCTTAACATTAAAACTTATCTACGCATACTTGGGGAAATTAGATGATTTGTTCCCAAAATGGAATATCCAATTCATTCCGTTAATTTCCTTCTCAATAAAGGTAGTACTTTAGAATGGATAGATCCATGTCAAAAATACTTTGATAATATGAAAGAGTCATTGATTCATCTACCTACACTTCATCTTCCTTCCAATGATAAACCTTTGATTCTATATACTTATTCCACACCTATTTCAATTGGGGTAATGCTTGCCAAAAAAGATGATAGAGGAAGAGATTTATCTACGACTTTATCCAAGGCCTCATTAACTATGAAACATATTATACAAAAATTAAGCATGATTGCCTTGCTATCCATTTTATAGCTGAAAAGCTTCACCACTATATGATTTACCAAACTATTTATGTCATTGTTCATTCTAACCCCCTTCATCATTTTTTCTCCAAAGTCTTTCTTCTTGGAGATAGAATTGGTAAATGGATGGTCTTATTTATGGAATTTGATCTCCACATTGTCACTAAAAAATCTATCCAAGGGTAAGTCATAGCTGATCAACTTGTCATAGGTCATATACCAACCACTTATTCTATTCAAGATAACCTCCTAAATGATAATATCCTTTACATCAAAGGTCTTAATCAAGATATTTCTCTCAAAGATTGTTTTCATATCCTTATCACTGATCTTAAAGCCAATAATCTTGATGAATTCACTACTCCCTCCAATGCTACTAAACTAAAAGTAGTTATCGATGAGCTTCCTTAAATTAATGTTGACTTGCATGAGCATACTTTTACCCTTCACTTTGATGGTGATAAATGCCTTTAAGGAGTTGGGGCAAGTTGCATTCTCACAAGTCCTCTTAGAAATATCATTCCTTTAGCTTTTCACTTTACCTTTGATGTCACCAAAAATATGGCTGAGTATGAAGCTCTTATCTAAGGCATGGGACCTACTCTTGATTTAGACATTCAATACCTTTATGATTTAGGTGATTCTCAGCTTATTTACTACTAATTCAGTGGTGGTTATCAATGTAAAAGTGATAATCTCATCACATATCATCAAATTACAACCACTCTTGCTAAGGATTTTATCTCTTTCACTATTGAGCCTAATCCTAGAGATCAAAATTCCATTGTTGATTCTCTTTCCTCTTCAATATCTCTCTTTCATCCACACCAAGTTCTTTTTGGTACTATTTTTCTTATACAAATAAGAATATTCCATCTTTAACTCAACCATAAAATTTACTTATCTATCATATTAATGTCATTACCATTTGACAAAGCTTGTGATACCAAAACATCATTCAATTCTTAGAACATCAAACTTATCCTCATAATTTAGACTCTCATGAAAATACATGCATTCATAATCAAGATTTCAAGTATGTATTTTGACACAACATATTTTATTATCATAATGTTGAAGGTACCTTGCTCTATTTTGTTATGTAAGATGAGGTCCCTCCTCTTATTCAACAAACACAAGGGGGAATTTATGGTGGTCACTGTATTAGACATACTATAGCCCATAAATGCCTAAGTATAAGCTAATTTTGGCCTACTCATTAAAAGGATGTAATCAAATATACTAAAAAGTGTAATCCTCATTAGCTTCATGATGATCTAATCCATTCACCTCCAGCCAAAATTCAAACTATTAAATCTCCTTAGCCATTTTCCACATGGGTATTAGATCTCATTAACAAACTACCTCACTCCCAAGATGGGCATGTTTTTATCATCACTGCTACTTAATATTTTAACAAGTGGGTAGAATCCATGCCCCTTGTTAATGTCACCAGTCTTACCATTTCTAAATTTATTCTTAACCAAATAATTTTATACTTTGGAGTTCCCCATACCATCATTTTATACAATTATGGTAACTTAAAAAACAAACATGTTAAATAATGTTGCAACAAATTCAAGTTCAATCACAAATTTTCATGCCTTGTCATATGCAATGCAATGGTCAAGCTGAGGCTACTAATAAAATTATTGAAAGTATAATTCATGAAACCTACATGGATTATCATCTCCATCTCTACCCTACTCTTTCGATGTTTTGAACTAGTATACATACTACCACTAATACATCACCATTCTCTCTAGTCTATATTCTGAGTCAGTTCTTCCTCTAGAAGTTTAACTTCCCTCTCTTCATATATCTCTTCATGGTATCATTAAAAATAAATAATTATGTGAATATCACCTTCATGACCTTGATCTCCTTGACGAACACCATCTTTCTACCTTATAACATAACTACCAATACAAGCCTCACATTGCTAAGTAACATAACAAACATGTTAAAGTCTATACATTTAATGTTGGCGATAGTGTCCTTAAATTAGACTTCACCCATGATAAAGAAGGTAAATATACCCAAATTAGTGGGTCCCTTATTTATTTAAATATATTCTTGGTCTAATTACATAACACCTTCAAACCAATGAAGGCCATATTTTTATAGAGCCCACCAACGTGTAATTCCTTAAAAAGTACTTTGCCCAAACATTTCCTTATTTACGTGATTTTTATATACATCTATCTAACACTTTGTTTAGGTTATTTACATGGGTATCTCGTTCTGAAAGAATATCCTTCCTTTCACAAACCTTTAGTCCTCCCTTTTGGTATTTTTGTTTCTTGATGTACCATAGTCTTCTTTATCTTCTTGCATTTTCTCTTTTTAACACCCATTAGGTTTTTATTTTATGAGTTGAAATATAAGACCATGAATAGGACCCAACATTCCTAAAAAAAAATACCATCATTTTACTTACTTCACTTTATCTTTCACTTTCTTTTTGGCACCCCTTGGGTTTCTCTTTTATGAAGTTACAATGTAAGACTGTGGATAGGACACGAACCTCCTCATAAAATTACCATATTTTTATATCCATGTTCTCAAAATTTAAATTTTGCTTCTTTTGGTAGGTGGAATTTTCACAAACAATCTATGTTAGCATGTTTTTCCCCATTTTCCTCATTCTTATGATAAGGAATCACACTTTACTATCATTTTATCCCTTTTTGCCCTTTGTCACATTTTTTGTAATTTTAAGTAATTCAAATTGTTCCATGTAGTACTCCTCTTAATATCTCATTTATTTCACTCTAAATTGGATAAAATAAGGTCAAAGTCAAGATAGCACTTTTTTTTTACCTAGATTTATGAGACTCTTAGACCCCATACTCTTTGAATTTTCTCTCTCCTAACAACCTTGTACCAAGTATTAAAATGAAAGTAATCTTTAGCACCCATGTTTGGTTTTCCAAATATATATGGAGGAATATAAAAATACATTAATAAATTTAAAATCCAAATCATTTGAATCAAAAGGAAATGATATCTAAAATGCAATAGACAAATCTCAAAAGTCAAATTCACACCAAAAAATGTGATTACAAGTACATATTCTATCTTTAATCAAAGCTCAAAATCCATAGTTGGCCTCACATAGAGCTAAGGTCCTTTGGGGTGTATTAAGATATTAGATTGGAATAGGGGAGTTGAAAAAACTCTATGGTACTACCTACTTTCTCATGCAAGCAACCAATCTTCACACTACATTTATGGCTCTGTAAGGGGTCATGAGGAATGGAGAACACATCATGGAAATGTACGTCCATTTTACTTTTTATGCATATCACCTTCATGGGATGATCTATATACTTAATTTTTTGACCTAAAAATTGTGTGGATATGAGAATTTCTTCATATTCCTTAAGTATGAAAGTCCTCTTATTTTGATAAACCTAATTTGAATGTCTTGACTTAGATAAAGAATTCCTCTACCTTGGTTTTTCCTTAATTTTCCCCTCCACCCATTTCATCTCCCCCCCATGATAGACAAATTATGATTCCAAATATATTTTATCTTCTTCTTTATTTCCTTCTTCTTCATCTCTTAAAAACATTCTAGCATTAATTTATTTTAGTTTTATCTATCCTTAGAGCGAAACATGTTTGAGAAACTATGGATTCTTATTTATTTACACCAAGATTTACATTTTTACACTTAATTTACTTTATTTTTACCATTTATCATTAATTAAACTATCTTATTGTTATTGATAAATGAGTTCGTACCCTTTTTCCATTATTGAGTGAAGTTAGCTTGTTACTTGTCACTCATCAACATTGTTTTCCATTTTATACACCTTTTTCCATTATTGAGTGAGATAAGAATTGTTATTGCTCACTCATCAATGTTATTTTACCATTTTGTTTCTTCTTTTATCATTTATTTATTTGATTTACCATCCTATTTGACATGTATCCTTGGTTTGACTTGGTGAGTTTATCTTTCTTACATAAGGATATAGCTTGTTTGAGTTTTTTCAATCTTTAGTAGCCTTATATTTTTAGTTCCTAGTTTAATATTGTTGTTTGAATTAGTAATTTAGTCTAACATAGTAATTTTCACCCTATCTTTCCAAATTTACCAAGGATGTCTCATCCAAATAACACTAGCTATCTTGGCTTTTCTTGTATTTATTTGTTTTTGCTCTTTAGTTTTGTAGTATTGGGTTTGTCGAAAGTAGTATCTACACCCTATAAAATCAAAACTAACAACATAGTAGACAACCATAACACAACAAAGGTAATTCAAGGTATGAATTATATTTAATTTTTAGTTATTTCCTTTTTAGTCATTTACTTTTAGTTATTTTTGCTTTAAAATAATGAAACTTTTTTTTAGCATCAATGTTGTGTGTTACTATGTTCTTTCTCAAAGCACCATCCCATATTACACAGTAGTGACACATGGTGAGTTTCAAGTCAATCATATGTATACACATAATATTTTAAACCTTTTAAGCAAATACTAAATCTTACATCTTGTAGGAACCCCTCAAGACTTAATCTCTCTGAGTGCAAGCCTTAATGGGTGCATTGGGAAAGGGGTGACAAAACCTTTGGTGATTCATAAGATTATTGTCCCTTATTAAAAAAATATTACCAATCCAGGCAGATATTAAAACCAGTCCCTAATCTATTAATCCTCTTTTGTAGACTCATCCAATGTTTTTCCTCTTTCCATCCCTCTTTTCCTCACTTCAATCCCCTTTCACTAGTTGACTAAACTAGGTAAAATGGGTCAATGCCATGCAACTTTTAGCATATAATTACTATATAAGGTAAAATAGGTTGACCCTATACTATTTTTGGGTATTTTCACTTTAATGTTTCGTTAGCCCTTTGGCTGACCTAGTGATTTACCTCCCAAAAACATATAGGGTCGACTGAGTCAACCCTATACAATCAACATATTTAGAAGGATTTAGGGTGATATCTTCCTATAAATACAAAGATCATTTTGTCATTATTTAAATATGTAATAAATATTTATTATTCTCTCATCTTTCTTTAAAATCTACTCTTCCACCATTCTACTTGAGGAGTCTTAGCTTAGGGTTTTTACTTAGAAAATCTAGTCTTGTGGATAAGTGTTGGATGATTTGGCCTTTCTTAATTATCCTTACAGATTGTAATAACCTCTTACAAATCCCCTTTAGCTAAGGGAGATATTGAGTCTAAATGGGTTCACATTTAGGTAAGTATACTCTAACTTTATTCTCATCTCTTTAGTAGATAGAAGTAGCATAAGTATTGGCTTGAATAATATTATTCTTCATATTCCATGTAATAGGGTATTACTCATACTTAGCTTAATTGAGATTATCTTATGCATGTTTTGATTACTTCTAAACCCTCATATTGTGCCACAAGTTTTGGTGTGCACTAGATTATATTTACTTTCATATTTATTAAAATAAAGTTAACACTAAACCTAGGACTCTTTTAGGGTTATTACATTATTGTGTTATATTTTAGGCTTTAGAACCCTTCCGAGCATGGTGTATTGTGCCAAGTTATCCCATAATTGGGTCTAACATATCCCCATATTGGTCATACTCCCACTTAACAAATGTATTCCAAATATAAAGTTTATGTATACTCTATCTTCTCTAATCCAAGATTGATTTATAGACATGATGCATTTTTGATTGCATAGAAAATAGATTGAGTGAGGTATCTTCAATAAAGAAACTAGTATCTCAAGTATATGTGAACACCACCATCCCAACTATAAGAGTTATATTTGGTTTTGTGTTTTGTCATTATCTAGAGTTTTTAAGTACTTCATCAATCATGTAAAATGGAAAAACACCTCATGCTCATATGACCCATGTTCTCTCTCTTTTAAAAATGTCCTTTTATATACAATCTTCAAGTGATGGCATAATTCTTAATTTTTAGAGGCATGGTACAGTGCATGAATGATGTCATAGAGGATTGATTTCTAAAATTATCCCAAATAATAATGATAAATCATATTATAATGAAACTAAACAAGTTTAAGGTGCAAGGTAATGATAATTGGGCTCAAATGAACTCTTTGACAAAGACTTGGTTAAGTTCTGTCCACCTATAGGTTTATAGACCTGGGTGGATGTTCATAGATCACAAGTTTTATGTTGAGGATGTCCAAGAAATAGAAATACCAATTATTTACCTATAAACACTCATTTCATCTTAACATACCCCATTGCATCATCAAATACCATGAACAAATACATGGATTCCAACTTTCATATATAAGCCTTGTACATGAGCTAACCTCATAAATAGGCATGTACATAAAAATAGGAAAGTTTGAGATTGGATAATATTTAGTTTGATATACACAAGATATTGAGGGAATAATAGGAAAAGGATAATTATTTAATATAATATAAAAGTGTCAAAGATTCATGAAGTTGTTTCAACATCCCATCTAAGCAAAAGTTTAGACTTATAGGTAATAGACCTATAGGTCCTCATTTTGGTCCAAAAACTAATTGTCATGTGGAGAAGAATAGTTGAAGTAAAAATGACTCAATTCATGTATGAAATAAGACATGTATAAATTAAGACTTATAAACTATTGGAAATTCAAAATAGTTTTAAGAGGATTGGGTTCACAAGCCTAGGCACTCATAAATAGACATGCGTATGAAGATAAAAAGAAAATATTGTAGATGATATGAGAGACCAATTATATTTTAAGATGGTAAAATATAATTTAATTAAGTTAATAACTCTCAAAATTTTCATAGTTTAGTTGATAAAGTGAGTTTTCTAATCTCAATGTTCAAACTCTCTTCCAATCACCATCTATAGATATGTCTTTAACAAACATGAGAGAGTATATGCAAGTGATGATACAAGGTTGTGGAAAGGATTTAATCTTAAAAATATTTTAAATAAACTTAAAACCATAAAAATTTCATGATTTTACTTAGTGGTTTCTATTCATATCCTAAAACTCCTTAAGATGCAGTCAAAACTACAATCACCACCTATGGGATTGAAGCTATAGTTAGCCCTAAACATTAATAAATACACAATGTAAAATAGTGGGTTTGAAGCTTATATGTATAGAAAATTAAAAAAGTTTATTTTAGGTCTAATATGCCTAAATATAGGTCAAAGTAAGTATGACAAAATAAGGCATACTTTATCCCCTGCAGACACTATCAATATGACACCTATAAGCTTGCTTACTTAATCATGAAGGATGTTTGTTTAGTTTTGAATGAAAAAGAGATTTGATGGAAATGGATTAATATGATAATGTTTTTATTATTATAATAAGACTTATTATATTTGTTATAGTCAATGAAATAGATGGAAAGACTTATAGGTATATTTCTGTCTATAGAGCATAAGACTAAACACATAAGCTGTAAGACACAATCATGAAAATAATTGTATTTTAGAAAATAAATTGAAAGTATAAAGACATTAGGAAGTGTATAAATACTTTAAAAACCCTAAATAGTAATATATAGGTAGAGTAAAATAAATAAATTATCTTTTAGGCCTATAAGACCTTCTCAAACTCTTTAAGTGGATAAAAGCAATTCAAACTAGACTTTCTCTGATATGGCATCACCTTTACCTTATAATCGAGTATAATAGATTTTAAGGATGGTTAATAGGTATAAATAGTTCAATATACTTGAATTATTTGTTGGTTTGGGTTCCTGACATGTATGAACAAAGGTTAAGACTGTAGAGCACTCTTGAATGGCATAACAGAGACCCAAGGAACAACCTCTTGTGATTGGAACTATATGGATAGGATGTATGGTAACATGATAACTTATGTATAGTTTAGTACACCTATGTAATTGAAAATTGTATCATTTTTTTAAGAGTTGAGGGCCTAGGGTTTATGAATAATTGTTAAGAACTCAAACTTTAAAACTTCTTAAAACCCTAATAAGGACCCAATATGAAATAATAGATCCCAAAGTTCCTAAAATGAATTTAATTTCTCCTAAAACCTCTTTTAAATCATTTATCACTCTGATTATTTACCCAACATGACATTTGATTATGCTTGCAACTATACATAATAAATGTTATACTTTTGTGAGTTTTTGAGATCCAAATAGGTTATAAAGGATCATGGAAAAATGGAAACTATTTAAAAGGATGGATTGAGGTGCCTTAGACACAATAAAACCCAAAAATATGTAAATTATACCTTGGAATTGATCTTGCAAGTCTAGTTTTTAAAGGCAATCTAAAAAGGGCTTGAGAAAGGCTAGCTTTTTGGAACATTTCATGGTTCTCATATCTACATAAGGTATTAGAATATAAAATTTGGTTTTGAGTATAGTAATAGGTTTTATAAAGTGAGTCATATAATTTTTTATGGTTTCACATGTGTGGGATAAGTCTGTATCAAAATCTTAATTTCTAGGCTTAGAGGGCTAATGGAGACCTAATTAGAGAGAGAGAACAATAGAAAAAAAGACACTTCCACTTGGTTTCAAGTCATGAAACTTGTCATGGACCTGTAATAATATACTAGCTACTAAAAAATTCCCTCATTTTTCCAAAACCATTTGTACATCCTTTCATGCAAGGATTTTTGTGTGTTTTCAGGGTTATAAGGATTTGATTGCTAATGAGATCTTAAGGTGCTATATGAACTATTGGGGGTTATTTTATGAAAAAAAATGAGTTGATTAATATTTTATAAGGTATTAAGGTGAATTTAATGAAAATATATTGCCTTAATGAGGATGAAATCATGTTTTTAATCTCTCAAGCAAGGATAGCCATAGTAGACAAAGGGATTTCAACACACCTATGGAATTATGTAATGATTACCCCTAAAATTTTAGATTAAGGGTGTTTAAAAATGCATGATATGTATGTAAGGAAAGGTCTATATGAATTTCATGGTGAGATAATGATCAATAATCCCATTTTCCAATCTTTGCATGCTTAATAGGGAAATTTAAAAATTATTTTGCATACTAATACTCAAATAGACTTTTATAGACTTTAGCGAGCCATTATACTACAATTATTGGTTCACATTTTATCATGGTTTGGGTGATTAAATCACTCAATATTTCCAAGTTTTTAGTTTTTACTTGATCATCTAGACTCACTAGGTTATGAGTATCATTGCATTACATGGTTAAGCTAAGCTCAACTACCAGGTGGTAACTCACTCTTGCTCCAAAGTTGGGGGCATGTGACATTCAATGTATCTCTCTATAAATATCTCCTTGGATATATGAATTTTAAATACTTATCTATATTTATCATAATCTTAGTTTTAGAGCCTCACAATGATATATCTTTCAAAAAAAATAATGTGCTAATAGGCAAGGTGGTTACATCGACACATGGGTGTACCCCTAAACTTTGCTCTTTCAATTTAAATATATTTCAAGTAATTTTGACCTAGATTATATACATTGATTATACACTATAACATGTTCTTGGTTTTAGGTCAGTCACCAATAATAAATCACTCAATCCTAGCTCCAAAAAAGAACTCAAATTCAACTCAATTAAATATAAAGTGTGTACACACACCCATGTACTTATTCATTTCCTTTAAATTATAAATTTCATTAATATATTAAAGGGGGAATTTAGATAACATTTTTTGATTATGTAGTACCTCAATATTTTACACTTGGAAAACTCATGAACCTAGATGTTCCTCTTATTTCTACACATTCCCTAATTCTACAAGCCTCACATCTACTCTATCTTATGACCTTGGCCTATCTATTAGTCTTACCAAAATTATAGTTATGACATAAAAATACCATATTTCCCATAATTATAAAAATTTACTTATCTTATACCACTTCAATTTTTAATCTTATGCATCCTCTCTTTATCCCTTGACACTAACATTTGGGTTAGATAGTAGCATCAATGTTAAATTACCTAGCCTATCCCAAGTGTCCAATTCCCTAAAGTCATCCAATTTTAAAATTAAACATATTATAATGTTTGTCCTAGGTTATTTAATGTGATTTCTCTCCTGATAGGGTTGGTATAAATAGAATATCAAACCCTTTTAATTTTGCACCTAGAAAATTAGACCAAAATAACACTCAATAAGCACACAAGTTACCAAAATATTATAAATTATACACTATTATAATATCATTCAAAGGAATAACCCAACTAAATGTCTTAAGTACTAAAGGAGTATTCATAAGGTTATATTTGTCAAGTTACAAGTTAGGTCACTATTGTACTTGATTTACACATATTGCATGATTCACATAAAAGACGTGTAGTGGAGAATTACATGATTTTGAGGCCCTATTTTTGAGTATTGGATATCTAGGAAACAACCTTTCATAGCAATGTCATTATAGGTCAGATCAACACCACCTTCCCACTAACCCATTTTCCCCCAAGGTCACATTGAAGATGCAAATCTATGTTTTACTTCCATTTCACCAGGAGTGACAATCCATGACTTAGATATGAATGCACCAGAGCAAAAGAGAAGCAAAACATAGAAGCATATATTTGGCTACATCTTGTTTAAGTGCATATTTTATATAAGATACTAGTTTTAATCTTTGATAATAACATCGATGCAATTATCCCTATATAATGTAACTATCTAGAGATCTAGAGGCACCAGATATAGAATATAATGATTGAAATAGAAATATCTTCCTAACTACTTTATATTCTTACCAAATCCAACACTTTATTATCATTATAAATAGATAAGTAATTTCTTTTATATGATATTTGTATCTAACATAATTATACTTTCCATTAACAACATATCTTAGCTTTATAAATTCAACATATGGTATATTTGAGTTTAGTACATTAATTATCCTATTTTAGATTTAATATTCACATTTTTTACCTATAATTTATATATCCTTAACAATTATATACCCAATTAGGATAAAATCTTATCCAAATTAGGGTTAAAGACTTATATAACACATTTTAGAGGCTACCTTTTACAATATCCTTGATACAAGTTTCATCCATTATATTAGGGCATTTTGAATACTATGGTAACATCCCATGGTTATAAATTTATACTTATGAAAATATAATAATAATAATAATAATAATAATAATAATAATAATAATAATAATAATAATAATAATAATAATAATAATAATAATAATAATAATAATTAACCTTTCTCAAAAATGTCTAAAAATATAACAAACAACACAAGACATGGTAAAAACTAAAAATAAAAAAACAAAAAAAGTTTTCATATATATATATATATATATATATATATATTTACATGGTACAATGATGTTGATTCTTATGGATGTTGTTTTACATAAATATAATCAAATTTTATGTGCATATATTATTTATAGAGTTTTATATCTCAAAATATTATTCCCTTTACAACTAATGACCTTATAAGGACTGCTCTATAGGGTTTCATGTTTGAAATCTTTCCTAAAACTAGCTTGGTATTCATCCCATTTTAATAATAGGTCCCCTTCATTAAAATCCACTAAGGTGGATATTTTTTTAACCGTATATTCAAAAATTCATAATTTTGATTAAAGTGGGTTTAACATATTCTGTCTTCTCTTATAATTATAAGATCTTGTCAACTCTAGTTGTCAAAACATCATGGTGTTATTGTTATAGTCAATGAGAAAACTATAAGGATAGGGGATTTATAGATATTGATAAGTTATCTTCCTTTAAATACAAATATATATATGGATACTTTCACAATTATTTTTTTAGAGTGATTTTTATATCACAAAGGGATTTATTCAATTTGGTTTGACATTTCCTAGGGTTTTCCTTAATGGTCCTTTGTGTGATTCTAATAAGGTTTTTGTTTGAGGACTAAAATAAGGGTATTACCTTGAGGTTAATAGTTGGAAGAATATTTTAGTTAAACTCAAATGTGGTAGTCATAATATATTACCTTAGACCCAATAAATTCTTTTAAATTTTTGATAAAAACGGACCAGTGGACTCTGAACCTAGTTACAATGTTATCCAACAAATCAATGATTGCCCCCTCTTTGAATTATTTATAAAATAATAACTTTATATATATATTTTAAAAAAATAGAGTAAATAATATTAAATTAATGGTTATAACTTGTGGGGGGTTCATTAAATAGATAAGGTATAAATCTCATTGAGTAAAGTGTTCATCTACTAACACTGAATTGTAAGGAATAGGAGCATTATTTTTATCCCCACATGAAACTAGAATGGTTTGAATTTTCTTATCCACTTTAAGTAATATGTGAAAATTTTAGGTTAAAAATATATTTCTATCATAATTTTCATTTTTATGGTCTAGACATGATAATGGGCTCTAGAAATTACTTGATGGATATTCTTCACTATATCATGTACCTTCATGTGTTATTTGGTAGAAAACCTTAAAAACAAATATCATTTTTGAATTTGTAGGATACAAATTGAATCCTAAAGATTCTTCTTTGGATACAATTCAGTCCAAATGGACACCTTTTAGTTTCCATATATTTTATGATATCATGAATCAAATAGTCTACATGTGCCTTTTAATGATTTTACCCATTCATAGATCAAGGATGATGAGTCATCAATATCATTGGCCATATGATGGAATAGGGGCCAAACTCTCACAAGTTTGGCTGGATTTATTTTAATTTCATATTTCACAATCCTAGTAATCCATCCATCCCTCTTTTGAATAATCTCTCCCCAAGGATGTAATGTCACTCTATTTATTTGAGAGTAGGTTCCTAAACTTTTCCAAGTATTTCACCAATGTAAATTATTGCTTATTTATAAAACTATGTTTTATATTGTATTCCTTAATATCTCATAAAGGTAGATTGGTTCTCATCATCATTGTTATTTTCTGTTTGTGCATAAATACATTATTTTATTCACCTCAAACTACATAAAAAATTAAATACTTGTTAATTTTGTGATTTTCCATGATTGAGGCTTCATTAATGGTTCATTTTATCTTATCATTTACTTCTCTTTATATATTAGTCCACTTGAAAAATTGATTCTTTTTTATCATGAGGGTAAAGGATCTTAAAAATTTAATTATAAATTTCTTTAAAATTTTAATATTTTCAAGGAAATATTGTAAGGCCTTATTAGAAAATAAAATAAAATGTTGTATTATGATAAGTACTCTTTCTAAATTAATAGCCAAAATATATTTGGATACAATATGTCTTACTATTTTTCCTTCATGTATGAAAATATGGAATTTTTGGGATTGAGGGAGATACAAAAACTATTACACATTTCAAACATATTATCAAAATGCTCAAACTTATCTTATTGCCTCCTTAAAATATGGTTATATCATCCAAGTAGACTATAATCATTTTTTTTAATAATCCCTTTAATAATAATATTTATTTTCCTTTGAAAATTTTCTCTTTCTTTAGACAGGCTAAACAAATGGTTACAAGCATAGGTTACCCACATAATGGTTTACATTATCTTTTTATAATCTTCATTCTTATCTTAAACCTAGTTGTAACTAGAGAATCCATTGAGTAAGGAAAACATTTATAATATTTACACTATTTATAATATACGATCTATGGAGGGATGGAGGTAATGGTATTTTCTAATGGATTTGTTGAAGTACCTAAAACAAACATAAAAGAATATATAATTTTTTTATTTCTCACTAGGACCAAGTTGGAAAACCATGTATAATTATTGATAGGGTAGATAATGTAATCTTTGATTATATTTGAAAATCTCTTTCCTCATGATATGATTGATATTTGGGTCTAATGGCCTACACATTGTGTGACATGTTTTGAGCTAGGAACAATATATATGGTGTGATAAATGATATATTATTTATAGCTTTTCAAGTCATCATAGCTCCTATAAATAATTTCCTAAAACCCATTGTATATGTGGATGAATACCTTGTCTTATTTAGTTGTGTAGACATTTTTTAACTTTAATATATTATTCATAGAAATATGGGCATCCATATAGTCCTTGGGACTCAATGTCCTGTTTATCTTCTCCTTGATCAATTGATCATCTAGGGTGAACATATTTTATAGGGTGATCAGGTATTTAATTAACTTTTTTCTTTTAAAATACAAGATGTATTCTTCATATGCTTCGTAGATACCAAGTTTCATCAATTTAAAAAAATTAGCCTCCAATTATATTTAAAATGTGATTTATTAGTTAGTATAAAATGCTTTCCATTAATTCACACTCTTAGGTAATAAATTTTAGGAAAGGAGTTTCACATGAGTTTCATTCTTAAGAAGATCAATAGGATAAAAATTTATACCCTACCAATTATATTCAATCTACTTAAACATTATTATATTTGGGGATGGCCCAAAGGTTATTAGCATAAATGTATTCTATCAAGTCCCATATTATTTTCTTGTAATATCATAGCATGGAATTCATTTTTTCACATTGGAAACATGCTTATTTTACTAACATATCTATGTTCCCAAATACTTGGATCAGTATCACTTTTTACTCAATGAGTTATAATCCTAAGGTGACAACCTCATATTAAAAAATATTATTATTGAAACTAACATATAAATTATATGAATGCACAATTATTTCAGCATTTATAAAATATAGAGAAAATATTATGCCAACCCAATTTAACATTTAACTTTATTACTGACCAATTTAGACCCCCAAGGTCAAAATGCCACCCCTATAGGTGAAAATTTTTGGTCCTGTCTTTAAAACATAGTTAAATATCCTTTCATGCCATATATAGATTTCAAAAAGTCTTCATAAAGCCTTATTAGCATTGTTTAAGGTTTATTTGGAGAAATTAAGGTAAAGTCCTATAGTTGTCTTGTAGCAGTCTAGTCTTGTCATGGAGTGATGGGAATTTTTCAAGAAGTGTTATGTGTCATTAGGTGTCCTTAAGGGTCATTTTATGTCTTAATCACCTTGATATAACATTTTATGTTGATTTATATACTTTAAAGTTCTTTTGTAGACTTTAAGGTAAACTTCATAAAGGAAAAAGGTGATTTTTGCTAATTTTCAAGTATGTAAAAGTCACCCAAGTGATAAATATGTAAAATACACGTTCCAAGGATGTTGGAGTAGATACATAACTAACACACCTATTGACAAGTCAAGAAGATGTCACAATCTTACAATTCAATGCTTTAGAGAGGCATTTTGGCACTTGTACCAACTTGTGAACTCATCGTCTAGGTGAAAATAGTTTATGAAATTAATTTCATATTCCACATGTCATATTCCATCTTGGGATCAGGTTTTAGGTCTTAAAATTGTAGAAAACACTCTCTCTCCACCATCACTCCCTTCACAAGCTTAGGAAAGTCCAAATTTAGATGAATGGTATAGGCCATACAGGTAGATTTGGAGAATAATATTTTTTATAGAGTATGGGAACCTTATGGGATTTCAATTTTTGGCATTGGTCATTATATTGAGCTACTTATACTTATGAATAATTGCTAAGGACTAAGGTGCTTTTTTAGGTTTAAATCCCCACAAGCTAAGTTTTATGCAATTCTAATTCAGGTGTGAACTTGTTGGCTTCATGAAATAAATTATAATATATACTTATAGGTTTTTAGATGTATTTAAAACTTTCATCCACCAGGTTTTCACATGTGGGAAGTCATTTGGCAAGGAAAGATACTCTCTTGCATAGTTTATTGAAGTGATTATCATAATTTTTGTTTGTTCTAGGGTTGTCGATATCTGAAGTGATGATTTAAGGTTTCATTTCATATTATAATCCATATCATGTTATAAAATACCATCATGTCTCCATTATATACTACAATAACACTTTCTCCAAGCAATTCACAATGGTCTCTCATTTTGATGATTGTGTGTGCAAACTACCTACTACAGTGAAGTAATAATGTCTTATTTTTATTATGTTCAAGGTTGTATAAGAGTATTTAACCTATTTAAAATGAAATTAAACATAAATTAATTGAGAAAAAAATTCCAACAATATAATTTCAATAAATGTTATAAGATGTTTCAATTATTCACAGGTCTACAGACTTGTAAGTAAGCATTCATGGGCCTAGGCTAATGGTGAATGTGCTTTGGAAATATGGAGATGTAGATAAAGAATCATCAAAACTCATTGAAATTTTTATAATATTATATCATCATTAAGATACATGAATGAGTAAATATACCCAACTCTTAATACACAAGCTTTATATAGGAATTGAGTGTATGGACACAATTCATGCACACAAATGAAAAGATTGAAGTGCTACAATGATTGATTAGAGGTATACATGAATTTTTATAGGTGTTAAAAATAGGAAAAGAGTTCATAGTCTCAATATTTTAAGACTTAGGAAGTTGTCCTTGATAGTCCACACAAACAAGAACAAAGACTTATAAGTTACAAGCCTGTAGGTTATCTTTTGGAAAAAAGTATACATGTGCATATAACATGAGAGTGTGTTGTTTGAAACATGATTATATTAGAATGATATTTGAAAAAAAATATTAATTCACACCTAAAACATTTGGATTCAGATCAAGGTCAAGAAATTAAACCTACTACCCTAATGCTCACAAACAAATCTACGTTCAAGACAAACGACAAAAATTGTAAAATGATATGAAAGGGAGATTAAAAATTTTAGGGGGTGATAAATAATTATCAATGATTTTATATAATATTTAAGTTCCATAATAGAGTTCAAGATTAACTCTTAGGCTTCATGTCAAATTTTTCTCCTAATCAACACCTAAAACCAGGTCTGGATAGTCAAGGAAGAGAGTATGCTCAGAAGTATAAAGTTTTGGGAAAATTGAAAAGGTTATGAGATATTAATGATATAAAAATAATTTTTTAAATTATAAATGAATTGTATACAAGTACTAAAGCTCACAAATGTATGCAAACCACCCTAGTAAGCACCTATAGGTTGTTAGGTAGGGTCAATCTGGTTCCAAAGCCTTTAGATAAGGGAAGAGTTCATAAAAAACATGGGGTTTAACTTAGATATATGGATATAAAAAGTGATAAAACCATTTTATGGAATTTATACCATAAATTAGGTTGGGATGACTAAATAGAGATCCACCAAAACCCTTCTTACTTAGATAATCACACATAAACCTACTTACTTTTGAGAAGTATGTGCTTGTTTAAAGAGATTTAAAGGTCTGTAAGAGGAATAATGGAAATTAAAACATTTGAATATTATTAAAA
>JARHVA010005788.1:677500-970000 GCA_037957365.1 Torreya grandis | reverse complement strand
TAGGCCCCAAATAGACCTCACCTCCATTAATGCATGGGCCTAAAAACATACCATGATGGACATCCTAGAAAAATGGTTAGAAGCTAGTGACAATGTCTTTATAGATCCTAACAAGAAAATCCCTGTGAGCCAATTCAATCTTGGTGTTAGAATGGTTATGACCATGTTGAAAAATTTATATGTATTTTCATATACTACACATGTGGAACCAATAAGGGTGTCTGATGTATATTTCATTATTAAGGAAATGGAAGTACCTCCTTTAGGTGAAATAATTATCATTTTCCTATCTAGATATATCTTTAGTATTAAGACAAGGAAAAGAATTAAATTCTTCATGATGTCATACCTGTTAAATTCCTTTTGTTCCATAACTAAATCCCTAACCAAAGAGAGTGGTCTCTCAATAGTAGCTAGACTGTATCCCAATATTATTCAAAATTGCATATTTATAAATAGAGGAACCATATCCAATTCATTTATGACTATGTGTATCCTACTTTGAGCTGAGCCATCAATGGTATCCCCATAATGAGGATAATTCCTTTAGTCAATAAATACATTGAGACAATAAGATATATTTAGTTATACCCTAATTACACTCTTATTAGAATAGAGGGAACCCAAAGTATGCCCTTAAAATTTTAGTACATGTACCAGATAATTTTGCATAACAAGAAGTTACATCCCAATTATTCAATAGAATATATGTGATTTTAAAAACCAAGAGGAAGGGACTTCTACATCATTTTCCCATGAAAATTGGAAGAACTATTTTAAAATAATGGGACCAAATTGAAGTTGCTTCAAAACCTAACTTTTCTTTTAATTTTTAGATAAATGACCATAGATAGTGGGATCCCTATGGTAGAGTAAAGGAACACTTGAAGAGCAAAGGTATTCTAGATGTGCCTTATGAACATAAACCTAGTATATTTGAATTTGTATACACTAAGTTAGCCACCTATTATGAAGTTGGTAGAGGACTAAAGGAACATAATATAAATCCTAAATCCAAATTATTGAGAGATTAAAATATGGAATACAGATGGAAACTTGGTCCTAGATGATATCATCTGGTAGATTTTGGCCCTTCTAGGCTTCCCCTAGGTAATATAAAAATAGAGCATATGATTGGAGAAATGAGACCAAGAGAAGTTTATTCAAGTTCCTCAGTCCTTGAGTCTTTTGGAGTAATAAAACAAGTTTTGCCTCAATAGGAAGAAATTCACATGATTGCTTTGGATCCACAAGAATATGTTGAACATGTATTAAGGATGCTCTTCATGACCTATGAGATAGATGAAATGGAGAGGAAGAAAATTTTGTGGAAGCCAAGAAAAAAAGAGAAAAGAGAAGTCATTAGACAAAATTATCATTGATCCTCTTAAGAGGAAGGCTGAGACTACAATTGTCTCAAGGGTAAAGAAAGAAAAAATAGCCAAACTCGAATTCCCTTTTAAGGACACCAACTTATTTAGTGAAGAGAACCCAATATATGGATCAATTATAACTGAATGCTTCATATATTAACCAAGGATGGATAATATTCCTACTACCTATTATTTCATGTAAATTTCCATCTTTAATTCTAGGAAAGAGGGAAAAAAAATCAATATGGGTGTGGTTAAAAAACCTATTTGTTTATGCATGTGTTAAATTAGAAGACTATGAGAGCTCGTCTTTAGCTTAGGAGGATGGCCTAAAGATAAGAAATCACTCAAATAAATGGCTAATTAGTTAGGTAAGAAAGTGGATTGCCTAGCAAGCTAGAACCAATAAGTACATGACTTCCTTGGAGGTTTTCAATCCACCTTTTAAGATAAATTAATGATGATAAAAGAAGGTTGCATAACATAAATTAAAATACTTAATTTAGGTGAAATAAGTACTATTCATAAGAACTACTTATATTAATAAGATAACATTAAGGTGAATGTCAAACTATCAAAATATGGTTTAGTTATGGTCAAGGTATTATTTCTAGTCTATATTGTGACAAAAATCAAGAAAATAGGGTCATAGTTGAGGTTGAGAAGTGGTTTATGCTTACTAATTTTGGGTGTCTAATTTTACCCAGTGACTATCAATGGTCATGATAACCATTGACTATCAAGATTGAAAGTGAAGGTGACCATTGGTAATTACTATCAATTATAGTTTGGGTGAAGAAGGTTGTTTGGTTGAGGTTACACAATGATTCTAAAAGGTGTGTTTAGGTTAGATATTGATTTTGAGGTAGAGGCTAAGACTTAGATGTGGTTAGTTTAAGGGTTATTCATTCATAAGATTAAAAAGAGGTTATGGGTAGAATTCTAAACTAAATAATTGAAACATGAAACAAAGAATAATATACGTAGCTCAGGATTTGATAGTTGATTGATGGCTTGGAGAATTTTTAGAGACTCTTAAAGATGATTATTGATGAAGAGATAATCTCATAACAAGCTACCTGACTTGTAAAAGAAAATCTTGAATACATGAGCTCTTAATAATAATTGCTGATGGATTTAACCTCTCAAGCCTCTCTCTCTTATAAGCATAAGCAAGAGGTGGAAATGAAGGTGTAACTAGGCCATCTAAATATAAATTACCTATGTAAAGGCTCATAATAAGATTTAGATGAGTTATATTTAGAAAATCTTAGTGGATGGTTGCATGTTCAATGTTCAAGTAGTGGAACCTTAAATATTGATGGTTATTATCAGTGGAAACCTAACTATCGATGGTTACTATTAGTGAAAACTTTACCATCAATGGTTTATATTAGTGAAAACTTAATCATCAATGGTTAATATTAGTGAACCTAATAATTGAAAATTACTATCAGTAAAAACTTGACCATCGATGGTAACTATCAATGGAAACCTAACCATCGATAGTTACTATCAATATAAATTGACCCTTGATAGTTGAAGGTCAAAGGTAAAGTTTGGGTTAAAAGGGTAGGTTATGTCAAAAGGTCAAATTAACTTAGGCTAGGTGGGTTAGCTTAAGGGTCAAAAGATCAAGGTTGGGTCTAAGTGGGTTCTAGGAATGGTCTAGGGGTATTTTTAACGTTCAAAATTATAGTGTGTAGATTTTCAATGTCTACATTTTGCCCCTTTTTATTAGGAGATTCAAATCAATAGATTTTAAAGTAAAAATAGAGTATGGGTCAATGGTCTAGTTGCCTCAAGAGTAAGATGATGTGTTCACCCTCAAACTAAGATTTGATGAGGTAAAATATAAGTGGGTACGGGTTTGATAAGTGGGTAGTTGATAAGGTGTGATAGCCAACACTGTGCATAGACTAGGTTGCCATAGTTGGTAAAAAATTAAAGGTTAGTTCTAGAAGGACATGTGAAAAGTGGACCATGTGATCATATTTAGGCATAATGATTGGGAACACTCATTAATGCAAATCTCTTAAGTGATTTTTATGTTTCTGGTGGGTATCCAAGGAAAGAAGTGCTCTTAGGGAAAACATAAATAGGTCAAGTGTCATAGGTATCCAAGGTAAGAAGTGTTCCCTAAAAGACACAAGTGGATCTAGTTTTCATGAAGTGGTGTAAGTTTTAAAGGTGGTCAGCATGTTAGTATTTTCATTGTGGTCAAAATACCAAGAAAAAATCATTTCAAAATGTGTTGTAGTTAGGCAAAAATGGACCAATGGCAAGATGACAAGGTGGTTAGGGTGGGTGGAGAAATTATTCTCTAGGGGTGGGTGGAGAAAGTAGACTCTAGGGGTAGGTGTGGTTAGTGGAGAAATGTGATATCTAATGATTAGTGTAGGTAATGGTACAAAAAGTTGAATTTGGGTTATGGAAAATGGTGATCTACAATGGTTGGTGATGGTCAAATTAGTTGCCCAATTTGGGGTACCACTTAGTTTGATAAAAAGGTGCCCCATTTCCTAATGAAAGGGTGAAAGGTGGGTATTTGGGTGAATTAATGAACCTAAGAAAGGAAGACATGCATCCTGACAAGGCTATCATGAAAGTAGAAGGAGTAGGTTAAATGCTTAATTGGTAAGGACCATAACAACAAGATGGGTGGGCTTATGAAAATAATCCCCTTTCATGCATTGCATTAGTGTTAGTTCATTGGTTAAAAAAAGTGGCTTGATCATGTAATGTCAAGTAATCTCAAAATCCCTTGATTATAATGTATAAAGGGGAGATGGATGAAAATGTAACCTTCTTATGAAGCTAGCATGCCTATTCTATAAGTTTTGAAAGATTTTTTGTAAATAAGTCTATGTCATATAAAGTGTATATTGATCAATGTAGGAAGTCTACTTATGAGATCCAATTGTGTCTTTGAAGATTATTTTATTTTATGATAGCTGATTATATCTTTAAAAATTATTTTGTTTTTGCTTGTGGGTCTTTTTCTTATTTTGATTTTGCTTAGAGGGTTGGGGAAGCTGATTGATGTGGGAAGATTCCATGAAATTGATATAGCTTTGACAAATTCTTTACTTAACCATCCTTCAAGGGAGTGGTCTAAGTTAATGTGTTTAGTTCAAATGCTTTTGATAGTTATCCTTCAAGGGAAAAATTTATCTTACATTTTATAATTTTGAATAAGTTTTCAATAGTTATCCTTTAAGGGAACAATCTATGAATGCTAATAATGACCCATGTTTTTTTTTGACTTTGATATTTCTTTTACATTTGTTTTTTTTAGCTTGACATATACTTTCTTATACATACTCAAGGGGTTACCTTTATGAAGGCAAAGCTAAGAGCATAAGATGGTCTAATAGGTGAAAAGAGGTTTAGGTGACAATGACCATGGGAATTGATCTCAAAGAGATAGAAAGTACAATGAGAATCATGACATAGGTAGAGATGTGCTACCCATAGTTTAATATTAGGCTATGATTGTGATGGATAATCACATGATTCAGTTGTAAGTAATTTCCCTTAAAAATAAGATGATGAATATGGTTTGAAATCAAGGGATGATCTTAAGTAAGACACATGGTGATGAATAACTTGGTTTGACAAAATAACATGATGTGAACGTAAAGCATTTAGGGGTTTAAGTTCTTATATGCCCTAGATCCATGTTTACATAAATGGTTGATGTTAATCAGGAGAGTAGATGTCCCCTAACTACATTCCAAAACTTGATGGGACATGGAAAAGATTTGAGTTGATAAAAAAAAAGGTGAGGTTGGCTAGGTGATAGTTTGGTTGAGAAGGGTAATCTCCAATGGTTCATTAGGTGGTGGAGAATGGTAATCTCAAATGTTTAGGGGAGAAGGCGAATTTGAAATAGGTTGAGTGGTGTCCAAATTGGTTATCCCAATTTGGTATACCACTTGGTTTAGGTTGGGTTAACATAGAAGATACTCTCTAAAGGTTGGGGAGAAGGTGAATCCAAAATAGGTTAGTGGAGAAGGGTAATATCTAATGGTTGGGGGAGAGGGTGACTCTTAAATATATTGGATGGTGTCCAAATGGGTTTCCCAAAAAAATTATATCACTTGGTTTAGGTTGGGTTGATGGAGAAGGTACTTTCCAAAGTTTGGGGAGAAGGTGACTCCTAAATAGGTTGGTAGAGAAGGGAAATCTCCATTAAGTTTGGCTAGGTAAAGGAGAAAGGTAATCTCCAATAGTTCAAGGTTGATTGATTTATAGGTTTAGGTAAAAAAGAAAAATTCTAAAGGTTAGTTTGGCTAATTTATAAGGTATGGTTTGGGTTGATAACTAGTCAAAACCATATGAAGGGAAAGTTCCCCCAGTTTGCTCTTTCCATGGAAAGTCGAAGATGGAAAAATGATTCCAAGATGAGGTGTTGTTTAATAAGAGGGTTTAAGAAGGATGAAGATGACTTCATTTTTCTCCCAAGGGTTATTCATTTATTAGTTTTTGGTTTGGATTTCAAGTTGTAGGTGGTGGTTTAGGCGGGATCGCCATTATGGTGTTATGGCAAGGAAAACATTATTGTGTCAGATTTGGATAGGCTTGAGGTCCAAAAATGATGTTGGAAACATCATCCTAAAATAGAGGTGAGGTTGACAAGAGTGTCAAATTGTCCCAATGAGGGAGCTTAGGTGAGGTGTGGGTAGTTTGGATAAAAGGGTAATTGAGATTAAAAAAATATTGAATGGAGGGATGATGTTTATTTGTATTCATAGATAAATTGCTTATTGTTAGATTAAAAGTTGGGTTGATCATGGTTGATTGATTTGGTTTAGAGGTTGGTTTTACTAGTTGTGGGAGGTAGGATGGGTGGTTTAACTAGCTTTTTGGTTGGGTTTGCTTATTTTTTTGGTTTTTTTGGTAAGGTAAGGTGACAAATACTCGTCCCTATTTAAAAGGGAATTGAACCAAAGACAATGTCATTAGGTAGATGAAAAATAACAAATTATAGAGGAATTGATTGGGTTTGATTTTAGTTGAGGTTGGGTTGGATCTAACTATAGGTGAGGTGTTTTGAGCTTGGGATGGTTCCATTAAAAGGGGAAGTAGAAGAGATGGGTTGGTTTCCTTAATGATGGTTTTAAAGGAAATTTGAAAAGATCTTCTTGGTCGACAAGTGGGTGGTTTAAGGTTGATTCTTCTTTAGTGATTATTTCAAAAGGACATTGAAAATGGTGAAATTGGTTAACAAGTGGATCATTTGGGGTTTCAATTATGGTTTCCCTAGTTATAGATGCACTAAGGACCAAATCTAATGAAGGGACCTCATTATGTTAAGGTCTTTGGTCATGGTATTGCACAATAATGGGTGTAGAAATAGGTTGAATTATTGATTTTTTGAAGACATCCAAGGCTAGGTTAGGGGGAACATGGAGAATATATTTTGGAACCTCCTTTTGATTGATAAGGTTTTGGATGATCATCTTAAAAGAACCACATCTATCTACCACATGTTTATTTATATGATGATATCTACAAAACACATTCTCTATAAACCGAATGGGTTTTGGAAGAGAAGAATTGATGGGTTTTATTTGAGGGAGTCTAATGATAGAATCCCTTAAAATTTTGTCAAGTATTGAAGCATATGATTCCCCCAATGGGTATAATGCTTAGGAAGAGGGAGCATTAATGGCTCTTGAGGTTGTGAGTTAATTAATTGGTTTGGTAAAGTTAGTTGGTCAAATAAGTTCGGTTGATTTGAAAAGTTTGAGTGATTTGATGGGTTGGGTATGCTTGATAAGGGTGGTAGGTTGGAAAATTTTTATTGATAGTTATTGGTTTGATTTTGTGAGGTTAGTTGGTTTAATAGGATTGGTAGTTTGAAAATTTTGGTTGGTTGGATAAGGTAGATAAGGTAGGTTTGTTTGAGAGGTTGGGTAAGGTTGAGGTATTTGATGGATTTAAAATGTTTGATATGGTGGGTAAGTTTGATATGGTTGGGTGGTCTAAAAATTTTGGTTGGTACAATTTGTTATGTTGATAGTTATTGGTTGTATTTGATGAGGTTGATAAGGTTGAAATGGTGGGTAAGGTAGGTTAGATCTATATGTTTGATAACATTGGTAAGGGTGATAAGATTAATTGATTAGAAAAGTTTGTCTGATAGTTGTTGGTTGGATGATTATTGGTTTGATTTAATGGGGTTGATAAAGTAGGTTGATATTGGTTGGTTTGATAGTGGTTGGGTTAATAGTTGTTGGTGGTATGACTAGGGGGAATAGACCAAGTCTTGGTTTTGAGATAAAGAAGGTTGCCACAAAGGGGGCATAGGAAATTGATATGATGGTTGGGATGGGCAACACAAATATTGGTGAGGTTGAGATAGTTGAGGTGTGTTATGATAATGGTATAATAAGGGTTGAAAGGTTATTGGTTGGTTGAGGTGATGATCAAGTGGTTGTTGAAGGGTTGTTAATTGGTTGTAGCTATGGTTAAATTAATTGCTAGCAAGGTTGGGCTAGTTAGAAGTGAGGTTAGGGTTATTATAGGTGATGTTAGTTTTATTTTAGGTGAGGTTATGTTAGTTATAGGCATGGTTGGGTTTATTATAGGTAAGGTTGGGTTGGTTATAGCTAGGGATAGGGGTATAAGTGGATATTGTTATAAGGTAGTGTTTTAAGGCAAGAGGGTTATCTTCTAGGAGTGTAATGAAGTTAGGATCTCCTAGAGAGAATATAGATGGGATCCCCATTAATCAAGGCAAAGAAAATGAGGTAGGTGAAGGTAAGATGGTAGAAGGTTACCAAAAAGAGTTAGATTCCTCACAACTCAAATAAAGAGAAAGCAAGGAAATGATCAAATATCCAACACATGTTAGAGCACATTAAATATTATGGTTAATTTTAATCTCACTTTTGTCTTATGCCTTAAGTAATAAGAAAGTAAGATAGAAGTTGGCTTGTAGATTAGGTACTATAGAAGAAGTCTATGGTTGGTTTTAGTTTATTTAGGTGCTCAAAAGAATCTATATTAGAATTAATATGTGTCTTGGTATTGGGGCCTACCCACTCACTTCATAGTCATGTATTGGTAAGAGTGTTAGGTGCTTAGCCAATATATATTGATATCCAAAGTTTATACTCAACTAGAGAGCTGATTTGGATCTCCCCTTGGGAATGACCTCCAAGTAGGATTGCCAAGAAAGGGTAAAGTAACCACTAGGTGATGAAATCGTAGTCAGGCCTTGTCTCAAATTATTTTGATGTTTAATTGATGAAATTGGTTTGGATAGTGTGTGTAACAAAAAGTGGTACTATGATAAGATTATTTTTCTTTAATTCAAAGTTAACTGATGTGAAAATCAAGCAATAGATGCAGTTGATTTTAAGCCCAAAATAAATTTCAATTTCAATTATGAGCATAGATAGAGATAAGATAATACACATGCAAAGAAAAATGTGAGTAGAAACTCTATGGTTCCACTGAGCATGCCAAAATGCTTCATGTAGATTTTTAGCTTTAGTTCTAAGAAAGAGGGAAAAGAAAATCAATATAGGTGTGGTTCAAAACCTATTTGTTTGTGTGTGCACTAAACTAGAAGACTATGAGAGCTCCTTTTTGGCTTGGGAGGATGACCTATCGATAAGAAATCACTCAAAGAAATGGTTGATTAATTAGGTAGGAAAATGGATTGCCTAATAAGCTAGATCCAAGAAGTACATGACTTATTTGGAGTTTTTCAATCCATCTTTTAATCAAAATTAATGCTAATAAAATAAGATTACATAACACAAATGAAAGTACTTAACTTAGGTGAAGTAAATACTATTCATAGGAAATGCTTAGATTAACAAAATAATATTAAGATGAATGTCAAACTATCAAAATATAGTTTAGGTATGGTTAAGGTATTATTTTTGGTCTATATTGTGACATAAATCAAGATAATAGGGTCTTGGTTAAGGTCGAGAAGTGGTTTATGCTTGCTGATTTTAGGTGTCTAATTTTACATAGTGACCATCGATGGTCAGGGTGACTGTCAATGGTCAGGACTGAAAGTCAAGGTGACCATTGATGATTACTATTAGTTATATTTTGGGTCAAGAAGGTTTCTTGGTTGAGGTTGCAAAATGATTCTAAAAGATGAGTTTGGGTTAGATATTGATTGTGAGGTAGAGGGTAAGACTTAGAGGTGGCTGGTTCAAGGGTTATTCATTTAAATGATTAAAAAGAGGTTATCGATGGAATTCTAAACTAAATAATTGAAACTTGAAAAAAAGAACAATATACTTAGCTCATGATTTGATATTTGATGGTTGATGGCTTGGAGAAGTTCTAGAGCTTGCTGAAGATGATTATTGATGAAGAGATACCTATATAACAAGTTGCTTGACTTGTAAAATAAAATCCTGAATACATGAGCTCTTGATAATAATTATTGATGGATTTGACCTCCCAAGCCACTCTCTCTTATAGGAATAAGCAAGAGGTAGAAGTGAAGGTTTAACTAGGCCATATAAATATAAATTGTCCATATAAAGGCTCACAACAAGATTTAGATGAGTTATATTTAGAAAATATTGGTAGATGATTGCTTGTTCAATGTTTAGGTAGTGGAACCCTAAATATATATAGTTATTTTTATTGTAAACCTAACCATCAATGGTTAATGTCAGTGGAAACTTGACCATCAATGGTTACTTTTAGTGAAAACCTAACTAATGATGGTTACTATTAGTGAACATGACCATTGATGGTTACTATCAGTGGAAACCTAACCATTGATGGTTATTATTAGTTAACCTAACCATTAATTGTTACTATCAATGGAAACCTAATTATCAATGATTACTATCAATGGAAACATGACCATCGATGGTTGAAGGTCAAAGGTAAAGTTTGGGTTAAAAGGGTAGGTTAAGTTAGAAGGTTAAACTAACTTAGGCTAGGTGGGTTACATTAGGGGTCAAAGGATCAAGGTTGGGTCCAAGGGGGTCTTGAGATGGTCTATGGGTATTTTTAACATTTTTAATTATAGTGTGTGTATTTTAGATGTCTACACCTATCACCCATGAGATATAGTAAAGACTAAAAATCCATCTACAATAGGAGTTGAAGTCTTGGATCATAGCATTGAGAAATGAAGAAGAAAGGAGACTTTTTACTCAAACTCCATCAATAGTTCAATCATAATTATAAGTTCTAATAAAGAATATGGTCTAGTCTTTAGTACAAGTTAGGTATGATCTAAATACTACTAGACTATAAAGAGTGACTAAGACAGTTCTTATAGAGGAAGGTCAGGAGATTATACACCAAAAGGTTGAGCCTTAGGTTTACCTAGATTAGAAAAGATAATAGAGACCATGGGAAGATCCCATGTTTGAATAATATGTTCTAAAGCTATCCAAATCCTAGTCAGAATGGATATAATCTACAATCAGATAATTAAAATAAAAGAACAAAATCCTAGAAGAAAAATCTATTTTATCACTACCTGTGGATATTATTAATAATTTTGAAGCAACTATCTATGAGACATTTAGTTATTTGAAGGCAGTAAGGTCAAAATTTGACATATTAATTAAACATCATGCTATGGCTATGAAAAAAGATAATTAGTGGTAAGGCTTAGATAATAAAATATAGGCATTGATCAAGATGATAATAGAAAGCCAAATCCCTAAGTTCAAAATGGTCAATGCATCACACCTAAATATAACCATGATAATCTTGATGGAGAAAATTAGGGACATAAATAAGTGATCCAAAAGCATGGAAAGTATCTCAAATGACTCCAAATAACTACAGGATAGAATGATATAGATATTAGGAGGTTTGATCAATGATCCAACCATCCCTAGTCAAACAGGCCTAAGAATTGATGGAGAATTCTAGTAGAGAGCTTACAAATCGTCCAACAAGTCAAGAATAGAAATAAGGGCACCACAAGGACTGATAAAAAACATATCTTGGACATTATCTTGTTAAAAAATGAAAATATCGGTAATTTCATGAGTATCAAAGATTTAATGGTCAAAATTGATGAAATATTCAAAGATCTAGTAGGGCAAATAGAGGAGTTGGTCATGGAGCCAATCATCAATCTTAGGTTGATTAATGAATAAAATGGCAAAGACATGAATATTTTGGAACAAAATAAAAATGCTGCAGCTATAGGGGTATCTCAAAGTCAACAGGGTTTACTTAGAATATTATTTTGTATTAAAATCATGTAAATCATTTTAAAAGAATATACTCTTTTGTAAAAGCATGTGCAATGTGTAACACACATGGCTTATAGATTAGTCACATTTGAAAAGTGTCATTAGTATTAGAATATTTATAAGAGGACATCTATCCTTGACACCTTTTTGATTTTGATTTGATAATGACTAACTGATATACCTCCTAGGTTGTTCTTTCAACTTATAAAAAGGGGTATTATCATTGTAAAAGAGAGGATGTTTTGAGAGCAAAACTATTCTCTAAATTTTTGAGAAAGTAATACAAGTAAGATAATTCTATGAAGGTTGTCTCATTTTTTTATTTTTTATTGTTTATTATCATGGTTACTTCCTCAAGTCTCTATTCTGATGTTTAGATTTGAAGTGCTTTTATGAATTCTAGATGTGCATGTATTAATGCAAAGTTGTTAATTTGAGATTTACGTAGTTTGACTTAAAGTTGTTAGATTCATTTCAATATCATTTCCTTTTTGGAAGATGTTCGAATGCAATTTTATTGTTTATGTAAATATTTAAAGTGAATTTGATCTCTAATTTGCATGTTTTCAAATATCTTTAGACATTTTCCTGGTATATGATAGGATATGTACTATTTGGTAATTTCATGTCATATACTGGTTTAAAGATGCATATCTTTGATGAAATTATAGCTTTGTCAAAATGTCTAAACTAAAGAACATAAACATCTTTCTACCTCACCCTACCTATTTTCTCATTTTTTGATTAAATCACTATATTTTACTTTATGATTGTTAACATTCATGCTAGATTAGATTTTTAGACTTTATATTTTGATCATAATTCATTAGACTTAGCTAGAATAACTTTAGATTTTTCACAAAGCTTTAGGAACATGGTTTCTTTTAAAAACCAATTGCATAATCATTTTGTGAAATACTCAAACAAATAGGTCACTAATCCACCACACATCTCAAGAAGATCACAACTAATAATTCATGAAAAAGATTCTTTGAGTCTTGAAATGAGAAGTGTTATCAACACTATGAGAACCTTGTGATATATTTACATGCATCAATAAGTTTTGGAATTGGCACTAGAAGGAGGGCCTAAGCTAAAGATTTGTGAATCCAAAGTATTTTGAGCTAATTTTAGAGTATTTTAGTTCAAATATAACTTAATCCATTACATATTTGTGTTTTTCTTAGCTTAAATTTGTAAAGATGAATAATATTCATGGTTTTAGATCAGTCTTTAGGCTTATTCAACTAAAGATAGTTATTCTTTAAAGATTTATGTGAAATTATTACAAATTTTGTTGAATATTTGTGAATCTTTATGTGTTTAAGGTTAGTGATAGTAATGTTGTTCAAATATCAGTGATATTCACAAGTTTGGATGTATCTTTAAGATGAAATAATTAATGATAGTCATTCCTTGAAAGATTTGTATGAATTTGCACAAAGTTTTCTTTAACTTAGAAATACAAAGGGACAAATCTATTTATTTGTAAGAGTTGAACTAAAGATCATTTGTCTTTTCAAAGATAAATTTGATACATTGTATTTTGAATAGGAATTAGATTTTATAAGCTAGAACTGTCTGAAATAAGAACCAATTCAAGGTTTGAGAAAAGGCTATCTCTTCTTTCCTTGAAAATTCATAGGAAAATAAGAGTCGATAGAGGTAAGAATAGATTTTCTAAATCTCAACCTAATTCACCTATTTTTATGAATATATTCAATACTCATCAAGGTATGGATTGGTTAGCTAGATATTCTATCAATGTGTTGGCCAAGTAGAAATATTTACCTTCATTTAGTCCTATAGGCATTGTTACTACTAAAGAACACATCAAGTCTTTTAAATATACCTTAATATTTTTTAATGTTGTTCATGAAGATGTTTCTTGCAGGTTGTTTCCTTTGACCTTTAGAGACATAACATATGACTAGTTTCTTAATCTTCTTGAAAATTGCATCATCAATTAGGATGATTTCAATAATTATTTCATTGATTAGTTTGGAAAGATCATCAAACCCTATGTTCTATGCCAATAGTTCACTATGGCAAAGAGAGGTTAAAATGAAACCATTAGATATTTCAATGTTATATTTCAAAATATTTTTAGTATAATTATATTTCCCTATAATCTTGATGAAGCTTTAGCTTTAGAGATTTATAAAGATGCTTTAGATCCAATGACTTTTGTATTTTTGAAAAGTGTTGTTAGGGACATAAATACATTAGATTTGGCCTATGCTAAAGCTATGAAAATTAGTGATCAAATTAAACCCAAAGTTAAATTAGCATATTTTATTCCTAATATCAATCCTAATTTGCCTATATTGAATATCATCCAAAATGCTAATTAGAACATACCTATTTTGAATCAAACTCCTTTTTAAAACTAGTTACAAATCTAGAGTTAATGTGAGTGATAAATTGTTAAATGTGCATATGTAGCTTGCTTTGGAGCCAAGAGTGAAGAAATTTATTGATATTTAAGTTGTTGACATTCTGTATGCTTATGGATGTTGCTTAGCAGAGATTAGATGAAAGTTTTGAATGGATACATGTCAATTGATTTCTCTCACATGTGGCTACCATGGAGGGGAGTTCCTAATAATTTGGTATTGAAATGGAATGAAAGACGAAGAATATTATCACTAAATATAATGCAGCCAATGAAAGGGTCCATATGGTTAATTTTGATTTAGGGGTTTATACCCTTGACACTCTTCAGGTATGTAATTATAAAGACTCTCATGAACTTTGGAAATTATATGTTGATGGTGTTAGATGCAAATTTGGGTTTGGAGTAAGAATAGTTTTAATCATTCCCATTAGGAAAGAATATAATGCTTCTTACAAAATTTAGTTTCCTTTCACCAATAATTTTGTTGAGTATGAAGCATTGAGCTTAGAATTACAATGTGCTATTAAACATAAGGTTAAATAACTACTACTATATGGTGAATTTGAACTAGTAGTCAATTAGGTCATAAGCAAGTATGAATGCAAATTGTCTTATCCAACTAAATAAAAGTTTAGAGTATGGGATTTAAATGAGAATTTTGATGCTTTCAATATTGTTTCAATCCCTAAAGAAAGAAACTAGTCTACTGATGGACTAGCTTCAGTTGTATGTAACCTAATGACAAATCAAGATTCTAAAAGTTTTAACATTGAATCAATCCCATGCCCCTCTGTACCTAACAATGCTAATCATATACAAGTGTTTAGTGATGACCAACAATTATTTATATTCATGAATAACTTAGGAGTGTTTGAGTCTCATATTATTGATGAAGTCAATGATAACTCTCTTGATAATGATATAATTGATGACAAGATAATACAACTAAATGATAACAAGATTCCCAAATGCATGATTGCCTTGGAAATACTATTTGACAAAGATAAGTTAGTTAAAATTGTTAAAGTTTCTAAAGTAAATGGGGAGGATTATAATGTAGATGCTATAAGAACTCAAGGTCAACCTTAGCTAGTAAAAATTAGTGAAATATGCATAAATGCTAGAGATATATTGACCATGTATAAGGATTTTATTGCATGGTCTTATGAAGATTTGAAGATCTTTGATCCTTAAGTTATCACCCATATCATTCCATTGAAAGAAGACTATAAAACCTTCATATCAGATGAAAAGATCAATTAATCTTATTTTGGAAAAATTTATTTATAAAGATGTCAAGAAATTATTAGATGCAAAAATAGTTTTTCCAATTAGACATTCTACCTAGGTAGATAATCTAGTACCAGTTAGAAAGAAAAATGGAGAGACTAGATTATACATATATTTTAGGAAATTGAACAAATGTTCTAAAAAAGATAATTATTCTTTTCCATCTCTTGATTTGGTGATTCAAATTGTTAGTGTTTTGGCTATGATGTCTTTCCTCGATGGTTTTTCAAGTTACAATTAACTACTTGTTAACAAGGAAGATACAATGAAGACTACATTCACAAAAAAATGCGGCACTTTTTCCTACAAGAGGATGCTTTTTAGACTCATAAATGTAGGAGCTACCTTTTGGAGAGATATGGACTATGCCTTTCAAGGTCTCATAGTTAAATGTATTATTAAATATATGGATGATCTAACTATGTTTTCCAAGAATAAAGAAGATCAATTAATATATTTACAACAAGTATTTGAATGCTATCAAAGGTATGAAATTTCCCTTAACCCTAAGGAAAACATATTTTTTGTAACTGAAGGGAAATTTCTAGGACATGTGATAATTAAAGATGGGATTTTTCTGTATCCAAATAGATTTAATTCTATATCTAAAATAGAACCCCTAAATAGTATAAAAGAACTAAAATCTTTCTTTGGAAAGATCAATTTTGCAATAAAATTCATTTCTTATTTTGTAGAGATTATGAAACCACTCAATGACATGCTAAATAAGAATACAAAGGTCAAATGTAATGAAGAAATCCTTTAAGGATATCAAGGAATAAATAGGATAGGCACCTATGCTGACAAGTCTTAACTTCACAAAAGATTTTTATCTTTATTCTTTTTCTTTTGAACATACTATAATATTTGTATTAACTTATAAAAATGATAAATATGATCATCTAATTGCATTTATGAGTACTAAATTTAAAAATGTTGATTTAAATTATTCACTAATAGATAAACAAACATTTGATTTGGTTAAGGTAGTCAAAAAATTTAGACACTATATTCTTATTAGTAAATCATATGTTATATTGCCAAACCCTAGTACCAAAGTCATGTTGAGTCAAAGTGAATTAGGAGAAATAAGAGGTAAATATATGCCCATAATTTATTAATATGATCTTCAAATTAAAAATACTAAATTGAAGTGTCAAGGATTAATTCAATTGATTGCTAACACTAATCCTAGATTGAGCATCATGTAGGTTGATAAACAATAGTTTCAACCAAATGATTGGTATGATGCAATCATTCATTTCTTGATCAATGGTTCTTGTCCTATATGACTAAACAAAGAGCATATAAGATCTTTAATTTTAAAAAAACTAACTTCTTGATCAAGGATGGGATAATTTATAGGAATAACTATGAAGGAGTGTATTTGAGATGCATTTCAAATGAAAGATCAGCTAAAATCTTAAGTATATTCATGAGAGACTTGGGAGTGGAGAATTCTCTAGGAAAAAAATAGCTTACAAAATCCTAAGGGCATGCTATTATTGGCCAATGATTTTCAAGGATGATCACAAGCATGTCAAGGAATGTCATCAATGCCAAATATTCAATACAAAAGAACCTAAAGTAGGTATTTCCTTGAGGCCAATTTTAATTGACAAATGATTTACTTAATGGGGTTTGGACCTTGTAGGGTTTATCAACCCTAATTATTTAGTTGGGCACAAATACATTCTTACTAACACATATTGTTGTACAAGATGGACAAAGGCAGTAGCAACAAAATAGTGTAGGACTAAAGATGTTATCATGTTCTTAAAAGAGAACATTTACACCAGGTTTGGGATGCCATTATCATTGGTCTATGATAATGGATCATTTTTTACATCTATACAGATGATTGAGTGGATCCATGATAATAAAATAGTTATCAAGTTTTCATCTATCAATTATCCTCAAGGTAATGGAGTTTTAGAGTTTACAAATAAGAATTTGATGAAGGCTATTAAGAAGTATACAACTCAACAACCAAGAACATGGCATAAATTACTAGAGGATGATTTATGGGAATATAAAACTAGAGTGAAACAAGATCTAAAAGTGTCATCATTTCTATTGGTATATCAATAAGAACCAATATTTCTAAATACTCTCAAATTTTTAACTTACAAGTTTATACAAGAGTATATGGAAAAAGATCAAGAATATGTCCATTCCAAGTTGCTTGATATCATCAAAATTGAGGATGATAGAGAAGAATCATTTGCTAATTTTAGTAGATATCAAATTACTATTAAATATGGTTTAATAAATGGTCAAAGATCAAGGTGTTTAGATAGGAAGACCTAGTTCTCCTATGCGATAAAACATCTAAGCCAAGAGGGAAACATGGGAAATTCACTCCTTTATGGACTGGCCCTTACCAAATTATTGAGACATTAGGAGAAAACACCTTTGAACTCAGAGACTTGCAAGGATTAAAGTTCACTTTGCCAATCAATGGGTAGTATCTCAAGCATTATTTCTCTGTTGTTCCACCTTAGGTCTTGATGGAGTAATCTTTAAGATTAGTTAGATTTAGTGTAGGTAGGTTTATATTAGTTTCATTCATGTCACTTATTTTTAAATAGTGTTTTTAAATATTTGTTTGCTTGTTGTCTGTTTAGTTTATTTATTTTGTTCTCTAGCTTCCAATAAGTATTTTCCAAGATAAGTCTTCAAGCTTCAAATCTATCTAAATGTTCAAAAGAACTTCATAAACTAAGAATGAAGATATGACTCTTAAACATTGGTTGATCATGGATTTTGGAAATTATAAGCTTAATGTTATGATTCTAAGAAATTATGAAGATTAATATATAGAATAATTGTTCCTTAAAAATCTTAAACCTTATTTTAATCTAAATTTGATTTTAATAAGGATTTCATATGTTTTGGTGATAGTTGAATTATTAAAACAAAGTCATGTTAACACTTAAATAACATTATTGCCTGGGATGATGTCTGTGACCAAGGATGATTGTTAAAAACATTTGATAAAAATACTAAACACATGGATAATTATGGCTCTCAACATTTGTTGAAAAATTAAATATAGTTTAAAAAATACAAAATTAAAATCCTTATTGAAAATCTAAAAGTTATCTAAGCAAAAGTGATTCTGGTAACCTCCATCAGGGCTATAGACACTTGACTGGTAGTGGAATAAGGCCTAGAGTAGAACCAAAGGTATCTCTATCAAGGCTATGAATGCTTGGATGGAAGTAGAGTGATGCCCAAGCATTTCATTTTTATCAATCATGATTCATAATGAATATCTAAATATGCTACAAGTTTGTGTTAATGATTAAGGTCATGTAATCTAGAAGTTATTCTCTAAATCCCAAAGGCAATCAATAAATGAATCAAAGCACACACATAACATGACTAAGTTTTGATATTTGAACTTGATTATAAAGTTATAATACTTATTTTGATTATGAATTTATCTTAATAATGGTACTTGATCATATGAAATTATTAGTCTAGTTATTATTTTGAACCAAAAATATCTGAATTCTAATATTCTATAATGTTTCCCCCAAAATTTTCTATTTGTTGATGTCAACATTCCCCATTTATAAAAAATGAGGACCCTTATTCAAAATTTTCAAATCATTCTATGAATTAGGCATTCAAATTGATGAGAGTGCATTGTTAAATGTCATGTTTTGATCTAGCTTACATTGACATGCTATCACATACACCTCATTTGATCTTATATAATGTTGCTAACATTTGACCCCTGTGTTTCCATCTTTTAGGATCAATGGATATTCATTATAATGAACAAATGTTCATGGGTTTATTCTTTGATGTTAATTTGACCCTTATTTGTTTAACTAATATGGTTTCATTTGAGTCATTGTGTTAACATTTGGTCCTTAATTGATTAATTGAATACAAGATTAAATAACGTTCAAAAATTTAGTCTAAATTACTTTAGCCTAAGTTCTTACTAAAATGGATTCATATTTTTGATGGGTCACTTTATTACATATTCATCTTACTTCAATTTTAGCCTTAGTTTCGATCAAGTTTATTAATACATTAAAACTTTAGTCTAAGGTTTATGCCAAGTCTTTATACATCTTAAGCACTTATTATTTGATTTTACTATTCACATATACAAATTAAATGTGGGGATACGAATTGTTGAAACCTCAATTGATGAGATTGAATTTCAAAAAACATGGGTGATCACCTAAAATTAATAAGTTAGAGTTCCACAGATCAAAGATCAATGGTGTGTATTCTAATGTATAAATTTTGGTCAATGATTTAAATTGAAGACTAGAGTTAATAAGCCAATATCAAAGACTGATGGCATGCATTCAATAGTACATATGGAGATATAATGGTGAACATGAATTCAATATGTAAAAGGATCTAAAGATTGAAAGTGATGGTGACATGTGTCATAATCATATAAAATGTTTAACAGATCAATAATGAACATTTGATCATGCAGAGTAAAGATCAATGACATGCATTCAACCATGTAGATGGAGATCAATGATGCAAATCAAGTTAATAATCTTAAATTGCATGCAATATCCCCACATGGTGTAAAATCAATAACTAGATGGATAATGTTAGTAGGGTACACAAAAGACATGTGGGGTTACCAAGTGTCATAATTTTGAAAACCTAGATCAAAGATCAACAACCAACATTAAAATTCAAGGCTAGGAGACTCATGAGGAGATAAATAGAGTGAATATAATAAATTTTATATGAGTCACAAGATGAGGAAACATGTTTTAAGTGACAACAATCATGTTTTAAAATTAATTAAATAGCATGGCAAGGAAATGCCATATAGGCAAACATGTCTGATTGAAAGATTTTGTGGACCCAAGAATGTGAAGGTATAAATACAAGAACAAAATATGATCTAAGTTACTAAATAAAATAATTAAAATGTTTATGCCACCATTAAATCTTATTTAAACCCTAAAAAATCACTTAGATGTACAGAAAGCCTTAAAATTATTCATAGATTCACTATTTTGAGGCAGAAGAGAGAGCCTGATAATCAAACTTGTTCAAATAAGTTTAACCAGAATTGTAGAAATGATAACCTATAGACCTAATTCAAATAAATTGATTGAATTATACTTGTCATCTAATTCAAAATGGAAGAATATTCAAGCATACAAAGTTCGTGGCTTATTCATTAAACATAAGAGATAGTAATTGCTCAAGCTTGTTTTAGACCATAGAAAACTAAGGAATTTTGACCAAGGAAGAAGATAATTGGATTCCAGTTAAGATATTATATGATGACATCATGGAAATTTAGTTGATAAGACTCCATTATGTTTTCACCAAACTAGAGGTATTGAACTACATCGAAGTCCTTATTCCTATTTTTAAAGATGCTAAAATCAACAAGGGTATGCTTATCCATGGACTTAGTTTGGAAAACATAGCATACATATCCCCTATTACCTTAAAATCATATTATAAACTACCTACAACCCAAATAGACCTCACCTAAATTAATGCATGGGCCAAAAAATATACCATGATGGACATCCTAGTGAAATAGTTAGAAGCTAGTAACAAGGTCATTATAGATCCTAACAAGAAAATTCTTGTGAGCCAATTTAGACCTATAGTTAGAATGGTTATGACCATGTTAACCCAGATAAGTTGGTAGAACAAGAAGTTGCATACCAATTGTTTAATAGAATAGATGGTATTTTTAAAACCAATGGGAAGGGACTTATCCATGGTTTTTCCATGAAAAATGGCAGAGCTATTTTTAGACAATGGGACCAAATTGAAGCTACTTCAAAACATAGGCTTCCTTTAATTTTTAGATAGATGACCATAGATAGTGGTATCCTTATGGTAGAGTAAAGGAGCACTTGAAGAGTAAAGGCATTCTATTTTTTCCTTATGAACATGAACCTAGAGTATTTGACCTTATTTACATTGAGGCAACCACCTATTATGACGTTTTTAGAAGACTAAAGGAACATAATATAAATCCTCAATCTAGATTTCTAAGAGATTAAAAGATGGAAGACAAATGACAAATTGGTCCTAGACAATATCATCTAGCATATGTTAGCCCTTCTAGGCTTCCCCCAACTGACATACAAATAAAAAATAGGCTTAAAAAAGGATACCAAGAGAAGTTTCTTCAAGTTCCTTAATACATAAGTCTTTTGGTGTAGAAGAACAAGATTTGCCTCAACATGAATAAATTTACATGATAGTTTTAGATCCATAGGAATCTAACTAAGATGCATTGAGGATGTTCTCCATAACCTATGAGATAGACATAGATGTAGAGGAGAAAATGTTGAGGAAGCCAGGCAATAAAATAGAAAAGTGAAGTCATTAGACTTAATGATCATTGATCCTCCCAATAGGAAGGATGAGACTACAATTGTCTCAAGGGTAAAGAAATAAAAAATTGCCAAACTTGATTTCCCTTTGAAGCACACCAACATATTTAGTGAATAAAACTGAATTTATGGGCTATCTATACCTAAATGGTTCATATATGAACCAAAGATGGAGAATATTCCTATTATCTATCACCCATGGGCTCTAGTAAAGATTAAATCCATCCATTTTTAATAGGATTTGAAGCCTTGGATCATATAATTTAAAATGAATAAGAAAAGAGGCTTGTTTTTCCAATTTCATCAATAGTCTAGTCACAAGCAGAAGTTCCAATCAAGCATATGGACCAATCTTCAGTAAGAGTCATGTATGATCCAACTACTACTAACCTACAAAGAGTGACTAAGATAGTTGTTATAGATGATGGTCAGGATATTATATACTAAAAGGTTGAGCCTCTAGTTTACCTAACTTAGAAGAGAGAACAAAGACCTAGAGAATATCCCATTTTTGAAGAAGATGTTTTGGAGCTATCCCAATCCTAGTTAGAAAGGATACAATCTACAATAAGAGGATTAAAAAAAGAGAATAAAATCATAGAATAATAATCTATTTTGTCACTACATGTGGATATTGATAATAATTTTGAAGTGACTATCTAGGAGACATTTATTTTTTTGAAGGAAATAAGGTCCAAATTTGACATTTGAGTAAACAATATGTTATGGATATAAACCAAGATAATCAGTGATAAGGATTAGATAATAAAATAAAGGAATTGATCAAGATAATAATGGAAAACCAAATCCTTGAGCTCAAAATGGTCAGCCCCATCACAACTAAATATGTCCTTGATAATCTTGATGGAGAAAATAAAGGACATAAATAAGAATTCAAAAAGCATGGAAAGTATCTTAGGTGACTTAAACAATTAGAGGATAGAATGATATAAATACCAGGAGGTTTTATCAAGGATCCAACCATCCCTAGTCAAACAAGCCTAATAATTTATGGAGAATTCCATCAAAGAGCTTCTGAATTCATCCAACAAGTTAATAATAGAAGCAAAGGCACCATAGGGGCTGACAACAAATGTATCTTGAACATTATCTTGTCAAGAAATGAAAATATTGGTAATGCTAGGAGTATAAAATAAGCCATGGTCATAATGAATGAAATCTTCAAAGATCTAGCAAGGCAAATAGAGGAGTTGTTCATGGAGCCAATCATCAATCTCAGGTTGGTTAATGAACAATATGTCAAATCCATGAAGATTTTGGAACAAAATTAAAAGACTACAACTGTAGGGGAATCTCAAAGTCAACAAGGTTGAATTAAAATATTATTTTTTATTAAAATCATGTAAATCATTTAAAAATAATATACTATTTTGTAAAATCATATGCAATGTGTAACACACATGGCTTATAGATTAGTCACATTTGAAAAGTGTCATTGGTATTAGAATATTTATAAGAGGAAATCTATCCTTGACACTTATCTAATTCCCATTTGATAATGACTAATTGACATACCTCCTAGGTTGCTCTTTCAACCTATAAAAAGGTGTATTATCAATGTAAAAGGGAAGAAGTTTTGAGAGCAAAACTACTCTATAAATTTTGGAGTAGGTAATACAAGTAAGAGAATTTTGTGAAGATTGTCTCATTTTGTTTGTTTGTTTGTTTGTTATCATGGCTACTTCCTCAAGTCTTTGTTTTAATGTTTATATTTGAATTAATTTATCAATTATATATGTGTGTGTTAATGTAGATTTATTAGTTTGATCTTTATGCTAGGTTGACTAAAATTTATTAGATTCATTTTAATATCATTGCTTTTTTGGAAGATGTGCAAATTTAATTTTCTTATTTATGGAAATCTTTAAAGTAAATCTAATCTATAATTTGAATGTTTTCAAATATCCTTAGACATTTACCTAGTATATGATAGGATATGTACTATTTGGTAATTTCAAGTCATATGTTGGTTTAAAGATTCATATCTTTGATTAAATAAGAGCTTTGTCAAAATGTCTAAACTAAAGACTAAAAACATCTTTCTTTTTGCCTTAATCTACCTATTTTCTCATTTTTTGATCAAATCACTATAGTTTACTTTCTCATTGTCAATATTCATGCTAGATTAGATTTTTAGACTTTATATTCTGATCATTATTCATTGGACTTAGCTAGAATAAATTTAAATTCATCATAAATATTTAAGACCATAGTTTGTCCCAACAACCACTTACATAATAATTTTGTGAAATAGTCAAATATATTGGTTTCTACTCCACCACAGATCTCAAGTAGATCACAACTAGTAACTCATGCAAAATATTCTTTGAATCTTGAACTGAGAAGTATTTTTAACACTATGAGAACCCTAGGATACATTTACACACATCAACATGTGTCTTAAAAAATACCACCTCAGACCTCGTATATGCCACCCATTATTTCCCAAGAGATATTTCAAAGTGAGCTTCCAAGTGTTCTAAGTCCTTCTTGTGTTATTAAATCTTTTCCTTCTTAGAATTCCATCCAAGAGAGCATTCAAAGGAAAGAGGAGACTATTGTTGAGTATGTTTTCCCCCAAAAATATCACTCATTTTTGGGAAAACATCTGAACTATTTTGGTCCTATAGACCAAAATTGTCTCTTCCCTTTTTGAAATTTGTTCTGAGCATTCAAACTCCTCATTTTTCAACCTTCTCAGGAAAATCTATGAACTCTGCAGGCTTAAATCTATAGACTCTATAGGCTTGAATCTATAGAATCTGTAGGCTTGAATCTATGGACTCAATAGGCAAGAATCTATGGACTCTGCAAGCCAAGTTCAACAAACTTCATAGGTTGTTTTCTACGAACTCTGCAAGAATGAAGCAAGCTCTCAACACTTAGGCAATTTCAAAGTTGGTTCAATGACAAGGCTCAACCAAAAGAGTTCATCAGCAAGCTTTTAAACAAGGATTGAACCAATGAACTGTTGAACCTTAAACCATTTTGGTTCAACAAGTTCAAAGGTTCAACATCAGCACCAAGAGTTCAACTACTTCAAGGTTCAAGGTTCAATAGGTTCAAAGGCTTCTACAGGTAGGCTCAATCAAAAGAACAAGTTTCTGACACTTGAATCATTAAACCGTTGAACCATTGAACCACTTTGGTTCAAATATTCAATGGGTTCAAGGTTCAAGGTTTAAGGTTCAGTGAGTTAAATGAAGCTTGTTTTCAAAGAATCTTGGTTGAAGTGATCAAATGGAATAAACCATTAAACCGTTGAATCAAAGTTGGTTTAATCGGTAGGTTTAAGGGGTTACCCCAAAGCCAAAGGATAAAATAGCCCTTGTGGAGGGAAAAAAGGGGGAAAATGGACCAATTCAAAGGCCAAAAGAGCAAAGGGATTTCCTTCAAAAAAATTCCCCTTGCAAAACAGACAAAGTGATTTCCTTCAGGAAAATGAACAAGACAAAGAGACAATTCCTTTGGGGAAATTGTTTGAAATAATTTGTTTAGAATTTTTCCTCTAAAAGAATTCCTCCAAACTTTTTCCTTTGGAAGAAAGAAAAGATTGAAAAACAAAGTAAAGCCCAGTAGAAAGACTAAGGCAAGAAATGAATTCCTTTGAACATAAAGTCTGAAGAAATTTAGGGAAGCTTCAGGAGAAAATCTTGAAAGAATTTCTAAAGGCCAAAGACAAAGCAGCTGAAACAATTCTTGTAGACATTTTGTCCATGAGAAAATGTCTATGGAAAAAGTCTGTGGGAATGCTCCAAAGGACTCCAAAGACAAAGGGCTACCTAAGGACCCTGAGGGGCAGGTGCCCTTGCAGGGGGCTCTCGACTGCCAAATTAAAGGACACTTCCCCAAATCTAAAGGGTCACCTTCACTTTGGGAGGATGTGAATCAAGAAATCCAAAAGAAGCAAGTATCAGAAAAGGCCAAATCAAGAGAAAGCTGAAGAAAGTCCAAGGGGTGATGCACTTAAAGATGTCAAAGTCAAGAATGGTGAATTAGTCGTTAGAAATTCAAATGTAGTGATAGGTGCGTGAACATCAATTTCAAGGTTTGTAAAATTGCTATTGATTTTGAAAAGCCTTAAAGAAGAGACAAAGAACTTAGTAACCCACTAAAATAAGCCTGAAGGCCATCTGAAGACTACCTAAAGGGTAGATACCCTTATGGGGGGCTCTTCCTGACCCAAAGTAGACCCAAATGCATTCAAAGGCTTTAAGGCCAAGGCCAAAAGGAAGAACCACTGAGAGGAGCATAAAGAGTAGGAATGACTAGGAACATTTGTGCATCAAATATGTTTCTAGAAGTAGACCGCCAGGTGGATATTGAAAGATGCAAACTTTCAGTAGCATGACCCATTTCTCTTAATTAAGAAAAGTAAATGGGTAAATGCCCCTAAATTCCAGCATCTTCTTAAAAAAATTCAATGCAACATGATGTGTTACTATTCCCAAGTCCTTCTTGAAGAGGCTATATAAGCGACTCTCTTATTATTGTGGGGATCTCTCTCTCTGATTATTAGAAACTAAACTCTGCTTAAATTGAAAGGCATTACTGAGACTTTGAGCTTAGATTGTTGATCATATTTTTTATTGGAATAAGAAAGCAAGTGACTTTTTAGACTTTGTGCTGTGATATCTTTGTTGTTGGGGAAATTGTTCTTATGTCTTTTTCTTTAATATATTTTCTATTCCTTTAATTCAACAAGTAGAATTAGTGAATGTAGTTAGGTAGGTGTCCTGAAGTCAACTATGGAGAGAATTTGTGCCCCCATAATTGCCTTTAGTGTGTTTTCTTATTATTTCTATGTAAAGGACCTTGGGATGACTTTGTGCCCTCATTGTCCTTCGTATCTCACTCTTGGGCAATTGAGATGGAGACTTTGTGCTACATCTCAATTTGTTGGTTACTACATCCTTGGTTACATTTTGTAATTACTACCAGGAAGATTGTTATGGTTTGTTGAATAGTACTTCTAAAAAAAGAGGAGTGCTTTCTATCGTTATCTTAAAGATTTCTCCTTTGATCCACATGCATCATCTCTGAAAAAAGAGAGATGGATGGTTTATCCTACCCTTGAGTATTATTTTATATATATATATAACATATCTATAGGGAACCTCCCCTTGATGTGAGGAGAGATTAGTCCCCTTTTGATGTGGTGAACCTACACATTTGGATGACCAATCTTCCTACTTTGGCTGATCAGACCTATTTTGTTTATCAGTATGCTGGTTGACAAAATATTCAACCAATAGTTTTTGGCAAATCCACTCGAGATATACATAATTTTGTGCAATTTAGAACCTCAAGTTTTAGATTAAAATATCACTTGTGTCTTACCCATTATCATTATAAACCTCATCCATTATAGACTCTAGTGACTCCATTTCATGTCTTACCCATTATCCATTTATAGCCTTACCATCTTCCTCCACCTCCGTTATTTTATCTGGTCTGCAAAACCAAAGTTGTTGGGAAAGAGTGTGCAGTTTAAAGCCTCAAGCTTCAAACTAAAGCAAGGTCAATTCTTTTCCATTTTTTTTTCACAATCAGGTAGATTTAAGGTATACATGAAGCTAAAGGGATAAAGGTATTGTTGACCCTGTATTTGAGTTGGTACAGCAAAGTAATTTTGATCTGTTTCCTTCACCATCTCACCTCCAATGAACCAAGAGCTTTCCTCCTACTAAAGTCAGATCTCCATTGCCAAATGAAGTATCCATTTCTGCTATTGATAAAGCTTTTCCAATAATTACCCCTCTGAGATTTGTTATTCCTCCTTTTCATAGTCATATAATGGCAGTTTAAGGCCCTTGGGGTAATTCTTTTGGTCCTGTCAATCTTACTCCACCTCTACATGAGCTTCCACACAGTTTAAGGAAGAATTTCCCCAAATTCTATGGTGATGGGAAATTTCATCCTAATGAACACATTGCAGCCTTTAGCATAGCCTATGGTGTAATTAGAGTAGAATTTGAAGATGTAGCAGTCAGGCTATTTGTAGAAACATTACAAGGTGTTGTTGCAGATTGGTTTTATCATCTATAGGCTTGGTCAGTAACTGATTGGAATAACTTCAAAGCTAAGTTTGAAACTAGATTCAAACTTACAAAATATGCACATGCACTTCTAGCTCAACTTACATAGATGAAGAAATAACCTCATGAACCAATGAGGGACTTCATAGCCAAGTTTGACAAATTGAGGAGAAAAATTCCTGTAATTGCTTAACCTACAGCTAAGAATCTCAAATGCTTCTTCATTAAGTCTCAGTTACCTGAAGTAAGTTTTCTTTTGAGACATGTTGGTCAAATAGATCTTGTTGCAGCTCAACATTTTGCCATTGAGGTAGAAGATGATCTCATCTTAGCAGGGAAGATAAGAAGAGATCCAAATAGAAATAAACCTTCATCATCTTTTGAATATTCATCTATAGGCACCACAGATCCAATGGTGTAGAAGTTGGCAAATGAGTTGCTTGCTCTCAAAAATGAAATGGCACAAGGAATGTATTTTTCTCCTTCATACAGAGATATGCCAAGAAGGACATTTCCGAATCAGTCATATCAGGGTAATGCTACCAAGAATCAAGGGCAACAAAATTGTCTTCCTCCCCCATAAGGGAAACTTGCCCTGGAAGCTCTTCCAATCAATTCAACAATGGGATATCTTGAAGCAAAATCAAAGTTCTCTTTCTAGCCTGAATTAAGTCAAGAAAATGACGTTGATCTCTTTATAGAAAATCAAGAAGAATCAGCTGGCGACTCCCAAAATAGTTTCCTAAACTACCAGGATGAACCTAGAAGCAAAGGAGAAGCTTTTGAAGGATCATATGTAGTTTTTACCACGTCCAAGAACCAATCAGTCCAACAAGCTAATAAAGGGAAGACAGAGGAGAAATCTCAACTAGTAATTACAATTGCTAAGCATGGGACCACTCTACCTTTCTAGTCAAAGGATCTAGTGATCACCCAAAAGATAAGTACATCAATTTCACCTTCACCTTCTACTTCAATTTTACAAACCAACCCTCCTCCCATCTCTCGTAAAACTCAAAAAGTTGAAATACCTTCCTATATACCTAGCTCAATTTAGCCATTTGACATAATTGATCATGTCAAAAAGACAAAAATACAAATGTCTAAATTTGAATATTTGCAGTCCAATCTTGATCAATTGGATAAGTTGGTCCAATGTGTCAAGAACCAAACTATCTCTGTAGGACAAGAAGCTAAAAAGGTAACTCTTGATTCACCAAAGAACATGCCCATTTAAAATAATCTTGTCATTACTCCTCCAACTGCCCTGGGAAAATAGAACCTTTCTATGTTTCCCTATTAATAAATGGTCACAAGCTAAGTAATTGTATTATAGACTCAGGTGCATCTGACAATGTCATGCCTGCTAATGTAGCTAAATCTCTTGGCCTCACATTGACCAAGACATTTGGGAGATGTTTCTCCATGGAAAATAAGCAAGTACCATTGTTGGGGCAAATCAAAGATGCCCAATTTGCATTTGCAATGTTTTTAGACAAGAGAATCAAGATGACTATCTTGGTGGTTGACGTCCTAGCATCCTATAGCATTTTTCTTGGATGAAATTTCTACAAGGATGTGGGAGGAAAACTAATCATGGACCTATCTGAGGCAAGAATCCCTGTCAAAGGTGTAATGAAGAGGTTGTTCCCTGAAAAGGAGGCAAAATATGTGATTACTCAAACATAAGCCCCTGAAGCTCAAATTCTTTTTTAATCCTCAGGTATGGGTAACTATTTTTTATCTACAGAAAAAGCACATGAAACATCTGATAAAATTCTTGAAAGTTTCAACCTAGAAATCAATTCAACTAGAATAGCAGAAGAACTAGTAGGTTATAGTACAAATTAAGGACCCTCCCTCTCTAATGAAGGAAAGTCTAAAGAAAAATCAGTATTTGATGAGGTATGGACTCTAGAATTTGATCTTAGCTATTCCTCTACCAGTTCGAGAGCCAGGATTGTGTTGATATCTCCTCAAGGAGATATGTTTCCTTCATCTTACAAATTGCAATTTAGCAACACTAACAATACCACTGAATATGAATCTCTATTTCTTGGATTGAAGGTTGCTCAAGACAAAAGCATCAAGTTTCTTCATGCCAAAGGGGATGCTGAATTAGTGGCTTATCAAGTGAGAAACTTATACCAAACCAAGAATGAAAGATTATGCCACTATCGCAACCTGGTTTGCGACCAAATTGAAAGCTTTGATGCTTTCAACATTTCTACCATACCCAAGGAATCTAATGATATAGTTAATGCACTTGCTATTTCAGGAACTCTTTTAATTCTTCACTTAGATTTCAAAGAAGATAGGTATATTATTGAGCTAGTCTATAGACCAAGTGTTCCTAACAATGCTGATCATTGAAAAGTATTCAATGATGATCATCAAATTATTGCTTTCCTGGAATGAAAAGACAATTTTGAACAACTATGTTTTGAAGGCAGTGAATCTCAGAAGTATGAATCAACCTCTAAATCTAGTTCAGACATAAATGAAGAATTATTATAGCTAAAAGGAAATAAAATTTATAAAGGCCTGGTTTCTCTTGAGAAAGTGTTTGACAAGCATGATAGATTCATCAAACAACAACAAATAGATTCAAGTTTCTCTTAGGGATTCGATCAAGTAAATCTGACTACTAAAGAAAATCCCAAGATGGTTAACATTGGTAAGTGTTGCACCCCTGAAGAAAGATTCAAATTCACCACTTTACTCCATCAATACATGGATGTCTTAGCATATTCTTATGATGACCTGAAGTCTCTCAGACCTAACGAAATCTACCATGACATTCCTCTCAAGGCTGACTCAATACCCTATAAGCAAATATCTAGACAATATAATCTAAAAATATTAGGTACTATTCTATCTGAGATATAAAAAATGTTAAATGCCATAATCATCTTCCCATTCCATCATTCCACATGGATTGCAAACATAGTGCCTGTAAAGAAGAAGAGTGGCAAAATTTACATTTGTGTAGATTTCAAGAATCTGAATTAGTCATCTTTAAAAGATATTACCCTTTGCCAATTATGGATCAAGTGCTTCAAATAGTGACAGGTTCAGAGATGTTATCAAAGCTAGATGGCTTCTACAGATATAATCAAGTTGATGTTGGTGAAGCAGACCAACACAAGACTACATTCACCACACCTTGAGGTACATTTGCATATAGAAGAATGCCTTTTGGCTTGATAAATGTTGTTTCCACCTTTCAAAGAGTAATGGACCTAGATTTCAAAGATGAGATAGGTAAATTCATAGTGGTATACCTTGATGACTTAACCATCTTTTCAAAGCACCGTTCTGATCATGTATGCCACTTACAACAAGTGTTGGAGCACTACCACTATAATGGTATTTCCTTAAACCCTAAGAAGTCTATTTTTGGAGTAACATAGGGGAAACTTCTCAGACACATTGTGTCTAAAGAAGGCATAAATATTGACTCAGACAGAGTCAAGTCTATTCAAGAGCTTAATTTGCCTACAATTAAAAATGATGTTCACTCTTTCTTCAAAAAGGTGAATTTTTTACAGAGGTTCATCCTTGAATTTGCTAAGAAGACTAGACACATTGTGAACATGATGAAAGGGAAGACCACCTTCAGTTAGACTAAAGAAGGCAAGTTAGCATTTCAATAAATCAAGACTGCCATTACCCATGCCCCTACCTTGGTTTGTCCAGATTACAATAAAGATTTTATCATATACAGCTATGCTTCTGAACACACGCTTTCAGCAATTCTTATTCAATAGGACAAGGAAGGTATGGAATCTCTTATTTCTTTCATGAGTTGCCCTCTCAAAACCCATGAGATCAAGTATTCAAATGTATATAAGCATGCTTATGCAGTGGTGAAAGTAGTCAAACATTTTTGCTTCTATATCCTAAATTCACACACTACTACCTTAGTTCCTGACACTACAGTCAAGTCCATATTAACTCAACAGGAGTTTGGAAAAAAAAGAGGAAATTAGATTACAAATATATAAGAGTTTGATATAGACATCAAGCCAAAAAATCTGGTCAGGGGAAAAGGCCTATGCCAATTAATTGCTGACAACGAGCTAGAAGATACACAACATGTAGAAGTTGAAGTGGAAGACACACCAATATTCCTTTTTATCTCCACTACCAATGAGTGGTATTCATGTATTGCTCATTTCTTTACTTATGGTGAATGTCCTGCTCATTTGTCTTATAAAGAAAGGAGGACTATCAAGTTGAAAGCTACCAATTTTGTCCTTTGGGACAATGGCTTGTACAAGAGAAGCATAGATGGAGTATTCCTTTGCTGTGTAAACAAAGAGCAACAAAGCCAACTTTTGAAATCCTTCCATAATATAGCCTATGGAGGACATTTTTTTGCTCCTATAACTGCTCACAATATTTTGTGAGCTAGGTATTATTGGCCAACCCTTTTCCAAGATGCATATAAGTGGTTAAGAAAATGTGAACTTTGCCAGCAATTTGTCAGAAGACCCAAGTTAGCTGCCCTACCTCTCAAGCCAGTGATCATAGAAAAATATTTTTAGCAATGGGGGATTGATTTTATTAGGACTATAAACCCATCTTCAAGTGTTGGACATGATTATGTCATTACAACAACTGACTATTTCACCAAGTGGGTAGAAGTAATCCTAATTAAGCATGTTACTTCAGAAGTTGTATGCAATTTCCTCAAGGAGAATATCATTTCTAGGTTTGGAGTTCCAACCAAAATTATTACTAACAATGTAGCTTATTTCACCTCCCAGGAGATTACACAATTCTATTTTCATTATGAAATTACACTCTCCCATTCTTCTGATTATTTTCCACAAGGGAATGGACAAGCTGAATCAAGCAATAAGAACCTAGTAACTATCGTCAAGAAGCTAGTAGATGACAATCAAAGGACATGGCATAAATCATTGGTTGATGCTCTATGGGAAGACAAAATCACACCAAATAGGGAAATCGGTATGTCTCCTTTTCAACTTCTTTATGGTATCAATGCTAAAATACCAATCACCTTAGAATTGCTAGCCTTAAAATTGGCAAAGGCAATTGAAGATTAGACATATGAAAGCTCTCTTGATAAGAGAATCATGTGCTTGACTGAGCTAGATGAATGGATAACCATGGTGGTGGACCAAATTGCTGCTCATCAAAGTATGGTAAAGAAACTCTTTGACTAAAAGGCCAAAAATTTTGATTTTTAGATTGGGGATCAAGTCCTGCTATGGGACAAAATGAGATAACCAAAAGGGATGCATGGAAATTTTGACTCCCTTTGGAGAGGCCCATTTATAATTCATCAACACAATGGTGAAAATAACTTTCTACTGAAATATCAAGATGGCACACTTTTTTCTCTACCTCACAATGGGCAGCATCTGAAACACTTCAAATCTTGAAGTATGAGATAATTGTATTTGTACATGTGTATATTTGTATAGTTTTTAATTCTACTTTGTTTTGTTTGTTTCCATTTTTGATGTCTTCCATAGGCTTGAATCTATGGACTCTGCAGGCTTAAATCTATGGACTTTGCAAGCCAAGTTCAATGGACTTCACAAGTTGATTTCTATGGACTCTGCAGGAAAGAAGCAAGCTCTCAACACTTAGGTGATTTCAATGTTGGTTCAATGATAAGGCTCAACCAAAAGAATTCATCAGCAAGCTTTTAAAAAAGGATTAAACCAATGAACTATTGAACCTTGAACCATTTTTATTCAATGGATTCCATAGGTTCAAAGGTTCAACATCAGTAACAAGAGTTCAACTATTTCAAGGTTCAAGGTTCAATAGGTTCAAAGGCTTCTACAGGTGGGTTCAATCAAAAGAACAAGTTTCTGACACTTGAATCATTGAACCATTAAACCATTGAATCACTTTGGTTTAATGGATTCAAGGTTTAAGGTTTAACAGGTTCAATGAGGCTTATTTTCAAAGAATCTTGGTTCAAGCGGTCAAAGGGAATGAACCATTGAACTGTTGAACCAAAGTTGGTTTAATCGGTAGGTTCATGTGGTTGTCCCAAAGCCAAAGGATCAAATAGCCCTTGCAGAAGGCAAAATGGGGGCAAATGGACCAATTCAAAAGCCAAAAGAGCAAAGTGATTTCCTTCAGAAAAATTCCCCTGGCAAAGTAGACAAAGTGAATTCCTTCGAGAAAATGAACAAGACAAAGAGACAATTCCTTCAGGGAAATTGTATGAAAGAATTCCTTCAGACTTTTTCCTTCGAAAGAATTCCTCTAGACTTCTTCCTCTAAAAGAAAGAAAAGACTGAAAAATGAAGCAAAGCCTAGTGGAAAGAGTAAGGCAAGAAATGAATTCCTTCAGACAAAAAGTTTGAAGAAATTTAGGGAAGCTATGGGAGAAAAGCCTAAAAGAATTTCCAAAGGCCAAAGACAAAGCAACCAAAACAATTCTTATGGACTTTTTATCCATGGGAAAATGTCTGTAGAAAAAGTTTGCAGGAAAGCTCTGAAGGACTCTAAAGACAAAAGGCCACCGAAGGACCCCGAAGGGCAGGTGCCCTTATAGGGGACTCTCGACTACCAAATTAAAGGATACTTCCCCAAAGTTGAAGGGTCACCTTCCCTTTGGGAGGATGCAAAACAAGAAATATGAAGGAAGCAAGTAGTAAAAAAGGCTAAATCAAGAGAAAGTTGAAGAAAGTCCAAGGGGTGATGCGCCCGAAGATGTCAAAGTCAAGAATGATGAACTAGCTGTTAGAAATTCAAACATAGTGATGGGTGTGTGAACGTCAATTTCAAGGCTCATAAAATAGCCATTGATTTTGAAAAGCCTTAAAGAAGAGCCAAAGAACTTAATGACCTGCCAAAAGATGCCCGAAGGCCATCTGAAAACTACCCAAAGGGTAGATACCCTTGTGGGGGGCTCTTCTCAACCCAAAGTGGATCTAAATGCATTCAAAGGCTTTAAGGCCAAGGCCAAAAGGAAGAACTACTGAGAGGAGCATAAATAGTAGGAATGACTAGGAACATTTGTGCATCAAATATGTTTCTAGAAGTAGACCGCCACATGGATATTGAAAGATGTAAACTTTCAATAGCGTGACCCGTTTCTCTGCATTAAGAAAATCAAATGGGTAAATGCCCCTAAATTTTAGCTTTTCCTCTTAAAAAAATTCAATGCAACATGATGTGTTACTATTCCCAATTCCTTCTTGAAGAGGCTATATAAGGGACTCTCTTTTTATTGTGGGGATCTCTCTCTCTGATTGTTATAAATTAAACTCTGCCCAAATTGAAAGGCATTACTGAGACTTTGAGTTCAGATTGTTGATCATATTTTTTTATTGGAATAAGAAAGCAAGTGACTTTTTAGACTTTGTCTTGGGGAAACTATTCTTATGTCTTTTTCTTTAATATATTTTCTATTCCTTTAATTCAACAAGCAAAATTAGTGAAAGTAGTCAGGAAGGTGTCCTGAAGTCGATTGTGGAGAGACTTTGTGCCCCCATAATTGCCTTTAGTGTGTTTTCTTTTCTTTTTCTATATAAAGGACCTTGGGATGACTTTGTGCCATCATTTTCCTTCGTATCTCACTCTTAGGAAATTGAGGTGGATACTTTGTGTTATATCTCAATTTGCTAGTTACTACGTCCTTGGTTACATTTTGAAATTACTACTAGGAAGATTCTTGTGGTTTGCTGATTAGTACTTCTAAGAAAAGAGGAGTGCTTTCTATCATTATCCCTAAGATTTCTCCTTTGATCTGCATGCATCATCTCTAAAAAAAGAGAGATGGATGGTTTATCCTACCCTTGAGTATTATTTTCTATTTATATATATATATATATATATATATATAAGGAACCTCCCCTTGATGAGAGGAGAGATTAGTCCCCTTTTGATGTGGTGAACCTACACATTTGGACGACCAATCTTCCTACTTTGGCTAATCAGACCTATTTTAATTATCAGTGCATTGATCGACAAAATATTCAACCAACAGAGTAGCCTATTTTTGATAACTAATATCCCACTTCTCTTCCTCATGAAACCCTAAGAAGTCTTTCAAGATTCTAATATATAATCAAGTGGTGAAGTCATTGAGTTAACAAGTTGAGACAAGTATAGATCAAGGTGTTAAAATCAAATAAGAATTTAAACCTATGCAAATCTCTTTCATCCCCCCTCAGGAGTCCTCTTATAGATCAAACCAACCTTATTCCATTTCTTATCCTCATGAGGTCACTAACCACCTTCAAGAGAAGATATCCCAAGAGAGTATAAATATAAAAATCAAAGATCTAGATTTAAAGATTAAAGGACTTGAAGAGAGCCAAAATTAATAAGTTGAATACAAAGAGAAATTTGTGCCTAATTAAGCCTTGTTTCCCTCTCCCCAAGAACATCTAGCTTGTCCATCTTAGAGGTCTCTAAAATAATGTTTTCAAAACAAGAATGATATTTTAATTGATAAGGTCAAATATAAAGTTGCATTTGTTGAAGATCCTTAATGAGGCCATGAGAAAGATGAAGTTTTTATTAAAGAAGATGCCCCTTCCATTGCTCAACTCAATATGTTATCCCTATAAGAGTTCCTTTAATAATCCACAATTACAAAGCCCATTCATAATCAATTTACCATAACTCATACTCCCTCTCTAATTCAATAAGTTTCCCATCATCCTCCCACCATATCTCTTCTTAAAGAGGAACATGTCTTGTGGAAGGTAAGTGAAGATGATAAAGCTATAGTTATAGCTAATGAAGATGATTCAAGTGTTTATGATGAATAATTCACAATCATTACTCCCTTTATTAAAGAAAAACACAAATCAATCTTCTTGAATAAAGAAAGAGATGATATTGATGAGGTTGTTGCTCCCCATGAAAAGAGTGCCACGATTTCTACCTTGGCTAATGAAGAGGTTGATCAAGACATGGAAGAAAAGGATTCTGAGAGGAACATCATATTAACAAATTTGTTGAGTCTCATGAATATATTCAAGAAAATTTGAAGTACATGTGGAAAATCTATTTCCACATGTTTAAGGAATATGAAATTTCTGAGAAGATAACACCTCTAGGAGAGCAAAATTAGATTGTTGATGAGGAATGTAAGGTTACTAGTGAGAAAATATATCTTTAAGAACAACACCAAAAAATTCAAGTGTATTATGGAACACTATATTATGAATATGATACTCTTGAATATTTTCAATAGATTTAATTTAAAAAATCAACATAGGATGAAGTTTTTGTTACCTTCATAGAATAAGATGATATGTGGCAAAATTTCAAGAATATATTTCATTAATTTGAGACTCTACAAGGGTATATATCTCCTCTCAAGTATATTAAGGATGAATTATAAGCTACTTTAATTTTTTAAATATAAGGTAAAAATCTTCAAGGAACCATGTTTGAGGCTTATCCTATAAGTCAAGAGATGGCCATGTTTGAGATATAGACACAAACATCAAGAAAGAGTATGATAAGGAGTTTGAGCCATATAATGAATTCATATTCATAGGAGACTAGTTTTATTTCACCATTTCAATTGATAAATTTCAAAGAGGTTTGGAAAATAAGTAAAATATGAATTTAACAAAACCAAGACTCAAAAGGAAGCTTGCTTCATGGTTTTTTAAATCTCATAGATCAAGAGATTATCTAAGATTCCCCTTTGATTCATGAGGAAGAAGTTGTCTTTAGATTAGTTGTATATAATTAGTTTGATTTCATTTTCTTTTTGTTCCCTAAGTGATTTATATCACATTTTTTTATTCATTTTTAATTTCTTTGTGTGTCTTGTCTTTATTTGTGCATTTTAGAGGTCAAATGAGATTGTCTTGTCATGGTCAAGGTCTAGATAGTTCTATAACTAAGTGAAAATGAATCCATTATAGGATTAATTATAATATACCATATTATAAACCCTATTTAGTTTATTTAGGTTAATTTTATTCATATCCTTGGTGAATATTAAATTTTCAAAAAAAATGCCTTAAGTTTTTTGTACAGTCATCTATCTACATAGTTAAAACATATAGGTTATGGGATAAATTTAAAAAGAATATACTTTTTTTTCATAAAAGTTAATATTATTTCATATTTTTATTCATATCTAAGAGATACATAATTTCAAAAAAAACATCATCTCAAACTGAGTTAATATGCAAAAGTTATGGCCTCCATAAGTTGGTGCTCAGCTGTAGCATATTATGTTGTCATGTGACGACACTATGTCTCACAACAAAAATATGCCATGAAAAATCACTATGTCACATGATAAAATTTAGATTAATATTTAAAATATATATAATTTCAAAAAAATTTATCTCAAATAGATTATGTATGTAAAAGTTATGGCCTCTAGAAATTGGTGCTTAGTTGTAGTGCATTATGATATCGTACAACGACACTATGTCATGTGATGGAATGATAAAATTTAGATTAATATTTAAAATATATAAAATTTTAAAAAATTCATCTCAAACTGATTTCGTATACAAAAGTTATGGCCTCTAGAAATTGTTAAGTTACATCACAACATGCCACCATGTGACAACATAGTTCTAAATGACAGCATGTTATCGAGTAATAGCATGGTTCCAAGTGAAAACATGATATAGATTGATAAAATGATGTCTATTGGTATCATTTTTATAAGTGCCAACGTGTTTCCAAGTGATATTATGTTTTCAAGTGATAACAACATGATGTTATCAGGGGACATCATGATGCAATTGGGTGACACGGAATGCCAACTTTCTAAGGCCATAAATTTTGTATATGAAGTTATATTGAGATGATTTTATTTTAAATTGTATATCATTTTGATATTAATTAAAATATGAAATAATATTAATGTTTAAGAAAGTTTTTGAAACTCTTTTTTATTTATCCCACAATTTATTTATTGGGCAGCCTTAATATTCAATATGACAATGAGGTAAAGATTAACACTTGAATGGTAACCCCTATGAACATATGTGCTATATATATATAAGAAAAATAATATGTATTATCCCATAATTATTATAAATTATTGTCAATATAACCCCTAAAATAATTTACATCCTATAAATTTAGGCGAATGGGTCTTATGTACTACTCCCAAAAAATCTTCAACTACAATTTACCAAAAAGTGAATATTCATGAATTAATGAATATTTGACACTAAAAGTTTCCCTACTCCATTGCTTAATGAAGGATAAGGATACTAGCCCATTTAGCATAGTAGACATGCTACCCCCATGAATTATTAATTTGTTGACCAATTTTGACCACCAAAGTTAAAATATCACCCCCTATAGGTGAAAACTTTTGGTCTTATCTTGATAACCTAATTCAAGGTCTTGTCATGCCTTATATAGTTTTAAACAATTCCTCATAAATTGTTGCTAGCATTTTTTAAGGTTTATTTGAAGAAAATAAGGTACAATTATATATTGGTCTTGTAGACGTCTAGTCTTGTCATAGAGTCATGGTAATTAGTCAAGAAGTGTTATAGGTCCTTAGGTAAGCTAAAGTCTTTTTGTGTCTTAATCACCTTGTTATAACATTTTATGTTGATTTGGATATGTTAAATTTATTTTTTAGACATTAAGGTAATCTTAACGAAGGAAAAAGGTTATTTTTAGCCAATTTACATGTATATCAAAGTTACCCAAGTGATGAATTCATAAAAGACACTTTCAAAAGACCTTAGAGTAGTTACATAATTGCCACACCTATTATCAATTTAATAAGATGTTATAATAGTGAAATTTAATGCTTTAGAGAGGAGTTTTGGCACTTTTATGGACTTTTCAACTCATCTTCCAAGTGAAAATAGTTTATGAATGTCCTTTCATCTTCCACAGGTCATATTCCATATTGGCATCGAGTTTTAGGTCTTAAAATTGCAAAAAAACTCTCTCCTCCATTGTTCCCTTCACAAGCACATGAAGGCCAAATTAATATGAATGGTATGTTGTATGAGTGAATTTGGATGTTAATATTTGCTAGATTATAGGACCCCTATATGATTCTAATTTTTGGCATTATTCATTAGATTGAGCTCCTTATATTTATGAAAAAAATCTAAGGAGCTAAGGTGCTTTTTTTTAGGATTCAATCCTCATAAGATGAGTTTTGTACAACTCCAATAGAAGTGTGAACTAGTTGGCTGCATAAAATCAATTGTAATGGGTCCTTAGAGTCCATTAAATGTATTTCACACTTTATTACACTAGGTTGGCATGTATGGGAAGTCATTTGGTAGGGAAAGCTACTCTTTTCAATAGTTTGTTGAAGTGACTATTATAATTTATATTTGTTCTAGGGTTATACATATTAAAAGTGATGAGTAAAGGTTTAATTTAATTTTTTAATCCTTATAATTCTCTAAAATACCATAATGTATCTAGTGTCTACTTCAAAAATACTTTATCCAAGCAATTCACAATGATATTTCATTTTGATGACTTGGTGTGCAAGATGCCTGCAAGAATTGAGTAACAAAGTCTTGTTTTTACCTCGTTCAAGGTTGTATAAGAGTCCTAACCCTATTTTTAAGGAAATTAAACATCAAGGAAGTGAGAAAAAATTCCAACCATATACTTTCAATAAAGGTTATAAGATGTTTCAATTACTCAAAGGTCTGTAGACCTATCAGTAAGCACTCATGGGCCTAAGTTCATGATGATTATGTTTTGTAAATATGGATATGTACTTAAAGACTCATAGACACTCATTGAAATTTTTATAATCCTATAGTATCATCAAGAGACATGAATGACTAAAGATACCCAACTATCAATATATAGTCTTTATATAAGAGTTAATTGTATGAACATAGTCTATACACACACAAATGACAAGTTTGAATTCATAAAATGATTGATCATAGGTATAAATTACTATTGATAGGTGTTAAGAATAGAAAAAAGTTGACAATCTCAAGATTATAAGTCTTAGAGAGTTATCCTTGATATTCCATACAAACAAAAATAGAGACCTAGAGGTTATAAGCCTATAGGGGTTTTTTTTGGATAAAATTATAAATGTTCATATAATATGAGAGTGTGATATTTGAAACATGATTCAAGTAAAATGAGAGAGGACACAAACTAAAAATTTCCACCTAAAACATTTTGAGTTATATCAAGGTTAATAAATTTAACGTACTACCCTAATGCTCACAAATAGGTCTGAGTTGAAGATAAGGAGCAAAAGTTGTAAAAATATATGGAAGGATAATTTAACCTTGTAAGAGGTGAGAAATAAATCTCAATGATTTTGTATATTATTTAATTTCCTTGATATAGTTCAAGATTAACTTTTAGGCCTCATTTTAAACTCTTCTCCTAATCAACACCTACAACCAGGCCTAGACAATCAAGAAAGAGAGTATGCTTGTGAAGTTCAAAGTTTTGGGCAAGTTGAAAAGGTTATGATATATTAATTATATAACAATATTTTTTTAAATTATCAATTACTTTTAGATAAATACTAAATGCCACAAATGGAGACAAATCACCCTAATAAGCACCTACATGTTACTAGATAGGGGTAGGTTGGTTCCAAAGCCTTTAGAGAAGGTAAAAGTTCATGAAAAACATGGGTTTTAACTCAAATAGATGGATGGAAAAAGTGATAAAACCATTCGAGGTAAGTGAGACCATAAATGAGGTTGGTATGACTAAATAGAGCTCTACCAAAATCCTACTTGCTCAACCAGTCACACATGGGCCTTCTTACTTTTCAGAAGTATTTACTTATTTGAAGAGGTTTAAAGGTATGTAAGATTACTAATGTAAAGTAAAACATTTTAAAATTATTTAAAATGGATATATAAATCCATAAAACCATTAGACCTATAACGAGACATACCTAATGATGATAAACTCTATTTTAGGCCAAACATGCCTAATTAGATAAATAGACCTACAGGGGTAGCCATAATAAAGTGGTAAGTTGGAGTTGAATTGAGAAGTTTAATTACCCTAATGATATGGTTATAAGTATGTAAAATAATTTCATGAAGTTATAATCCTTGATAGTGAGGGAATTAACTTAAATAATCTACTAGGGTCAGTTTAGTGTACTTGGCTACAAACCCTAGGCTTGAGTAAATGAGGTTGTAGGAGACATAGTGGAGAAAAATGGTGAATATTACCATTGGGATAAGTAAATTTAAGTGTTGCATACATAAATTTTTCATATGAAACTTATACTAAGTACCAAACTAACACTTTCAGAACTATTTTCTTTCCAAGTATCACAAACACACAGCCTACTAGCTGAGGGTCTCCTAAAATTGTTCATATCTTCAATGAAAGGAAGAATGGTAGATAAATATATTTGGAATAAGAGGAAACCCATATATAATCATTATTCATGGAATTTAGATTTTCATCCAAATCTTATCCTTTATAAATCATCCTTAAGAGTATGAAGCACTCACAAGCTACCCAAATAGGCCATTTTCAACCCGCTGAGAGAGAAGAGGATTTATATGAATCTATATGAATTGTATAAGACCTAAAAAAAATGTATGATTTTTAAAACTACATTTATCACATTCCCATGGCATTGGTTGGTACTTATAGGTACAAAATTATATGAAATAACTAAAAAGGACTATGTTAAGCTACTTGGGAGGTTTGTACAAGGTGTCAGAAGATCAAATTTGAAATAAAGGATCCTTAGGAGGTAATAACATTTAATAAGATTTTTATTTTTGGTTTTATACATGTGGGAATCCTATGGATCCAAAATTCATTCTCTACACAAGAAGGCCTAATTAAGACCTAGCTAAGAGAGAGAAATAGATGAAAAAGAAACTTCTAGTTGTTCTCAAGACCTAAATTTTGACATGAAACTTTGAGGCCATATTTTTTAATAAAATATGATTTCATATTATCCTTAACATTTGTACACTTATATACATAATGAGTTTTACATGATTTTAGGGTTATAAAGAATGATGCCAATTTGGAGCTTTTGGTGTAAAATTAATTTTTTAGGGTAGTTTAAGACCTAAAAATGTGTTGTTTTAGGTATATTATGATGTTAATAGGCCATACATGGAGAGATAATTAGTTTGAGGATATGAATTGAAGTTTTGAAACTTGTAAGCAAGATTTTCCTAGTAAAGTGAAGAGATTTCTAGACACCTTGCAAGAGAATGAAGTAATGTGTCATAGAAAACCTAAACATATCAATTGAGAGTTGTCAAGAGAAAATAAAAAATGTAACTCAACATGATATGACCATAAATAAGGCCACTTGAAATTCCACAAGTCAAGGTAGAGGGTAGTTTTGGAGAGCTAGTCAAGGTGTCAAGAAAAGTTTGAAACTTCCATGCCACTTGGAGTAGAAGAACATCTTTAAAAGACTAAAACTTGTCTTTGAATACATAATGGGGAAATTTAAAACTAATTTATTATTTTTAATCCTTTTGGATACTTCTCTCTCTCTCTCTCTCTCTATACATACATATATATATATATATATATATATATAGAGAGAGAGAGAGAGAGAGAGTCTTGATTTGATAATTTGGTATCCTCTACCTTAGTATGGAAAATACCTACTCATTTTCAGAATTTGATAACTAAATAATAACCTCATTTTACCTTCTCCATGGAGTGGTTTTAATATGCATGTTTACTAGTAGATATTGCCAAGTGATAGTCTTACTTCCTTGGCATGATTGTCCTTAATTATATTTCATGTTAAGTTTGGAATATTTTTGTAACCATTTTCAGTCTTTGGTAAATAAATAATAACCTCCTTTTACCTTCTCCATGGAGTGGTTTCAATATTCATGTTTGACTGGTATATATAGCTAAGTGATAGTCTTACTTCCTTGGTATGCTTGTCCTTATTTAGATTTCATGTTAGGTTTAGAATATTTTTTTAGGTCTCATGAAGTGTTAAAATGGAGTGTTTATTGGTTTAGTGAGTTTTATTTTCACTAGTGTCATGTCATGACCTCTTGACTAGTCATCTTAGCTAAATCTTGATCCACAAACCTTCATAAGAAACATTGATGTAGAGAGGCAGATTTGGATTAGTGTCATGTGTAGGTTAGTCTCTTATTTAAAGTTAAATTTCATCTAGTTGGTAGTGATGAGATATGTTAGGTGCATCACCTCCATTAGATAAATTTTCCTTCCCTTTTCCTATCAAGTGTTATAGTAGTGTTTGAGTCTAAGTGATTCATCAAAGGGAGCTAGTCCTTTAACCTAAAGATTCACCTCTCCAATAGGGTGCCCATAACCTTGAGGTGTTTCCATCTTATATCAAATTTATAAGGCTTGAACTACCTTCTGAAGGTTAAAAATTTAATTGATAACATATATCAAAGTATAGATTCCATATTTCATCATAATCTATATAGTTCTCTTCTTTAACCTCTAATATCTATAAAATTGGGATTGATTCCTCATTTATGAATTAATTTATCATTCAATTATCCTTAAAGGAGTAATATGGGTCAAATTTACATCAAGTATGATAACATTCATATAGTTTTTCTTTGGGTAATTTATTAGTGTCCTCATCCATATACAAGACCTAAAAGTCTTCCTTGGATATGATTGTGTAATTAGATGGTAGTAGATATGGCTCTACATACTCTATTTTATGTTTGGATATATGCACTACATTTAGTAAAACTTTATCCACATTACTTTTCATTACTAGTATGTGTGTCGTTTCCAATGCTAAATATCTTCAATTTTTTGTGGTGAATTCCATAGACTATCATAGTAAAAGTGTGGGAGGGAGGTTAATGATTGTGATCTATAGAGTCATTTTGATTCGTGTGCATGCATGGATCATTAGGGGAAGATCATTTATGGTTCTTAATATACGGACCTGAAGCCCATACAATTGAGTTAAAATAATTTATTAAATAATATATATGATCCCCAAGGCTTCATCTACTTTCTTTGGGATCACTATGTTACTATCTCGATATTCTATCATGTAATTATGGACAAAGTAATTCCAAATAATAGGAACATAAAAAGTAGTGGAACGCTTAAAACATAATCCTTCCCTTTTTTTTGAAGTCATGTGGGATGTGGGGTAATAAACTTAATTTTTATTTATCCATCATTTATTTTTTGGCTTTGTCATTGTTGAATGATGCATTGGCACCTCATATAAAAGGCCCTTCTAGCCTGGTATGGCTAATGTCTCCTGTAGAGATACATTAGTAGGTTATGTATTCATTTGATTTACTAAATTTAATAGTAAAAGATATAACTATTTTTATTAGGAAAATTTTGTTTAACCCCTTATTAAATTATAAACTATAGGATGGGTGGTTTTGGATTGGCAAATATAAGGACTTTTTTATTAGATATGTTAAAAGATGGGAAGAGGGTCCCATAGCCTTACAAGATATAATGGAAGATATTCATGACAATAACAATAGTAAAAAAAGGAAAATAACCAACAAACCAATTAAAACCACCAATTTTAGCTAAAAATATTTTAAAATACCAATAAAAATATAAGGAAAAACTAAGGTGCTAAATGGAGCTAGTCTAATTCCTTGAACTCGAAATAAAGGAATAGTTTGTTAGTCCATGTGTTTTATATTTTTATTTCCCTAATTTTAGTATAGTTTCTTATGCCTTGAATATATTTCATGATAGGGGTCTTCTTCTTCTACCCATCTGAATTTAACTCTTCCTTACCCTATTCAACATCTAACTAGGTCTAATACCCTATGGGGTTTGCTCAACAACTGGTTCTTCTTCCTTGTCCTAATGAAGGTCACCATTAACCATAGAGAATTCACCAAAGGCCATCAAAAATTTTATATTATTAAACTCATCAAATATATCCATTCTCATTTTTTTTTAATTGTCACCTTTTTTTGAAACTTCTTGAATGAATATTCTATTCTTCTTTCAATTTGAAGTTAAAAAAGGCTTGACCCATACTGGCGATGGGTGTAACTATTTAGGGGGCCCCATTTTGGCTTCCACTAGAGTAAAAATATTCCAAAAAATTCTTTGTCCCAAATAAAACATTATGTTCCCTTACCTATTCAACTTCTAGTTATGACAAGAATTCATCCTCTCTTTCAAACTCCTTCTCACTGGTAATGTGAATGGCCTCTATTACTAGCTTGGTCTAAATGGGTTCCCCCATTTTGACCAAGATCAAGATGATCCCCTAGTGGATTATATCATTTAAGGGATTACATTTGAGGTTATTAACAAATGCTTTCAATGATTTGAGGAAAAAAATAATACTTATCAAGTGGCCCCTGAAGTGGTTAAGGAGAAAAAAATGATGAAAGAATATTACCATGTGATTCTTGTCAAGGGTGATGTACCTCACTGTTTGGAAGCACACATCTATAAATTTCCTATGGATTTCCACCCTTAGAAACCCTTATTTAGTAGATTATTTGGGCTTTTTTCCACCTACTATAGAAGATGTTGAACAATTCTTCATTCTTTATGTATTTAAAAGCCTTCACCCTTGAACAATCCATACCTATGATGTCACTTATAACTTCTTCCATAACCATAAGTTTTAGGTCATGCATTCAAACCTCTCTATCATTCTATCCATGAATAAAGTCTCTGTATAATACCACATCATGACCTACCGATCTCTCTATGAAGCTAGCCAACCTACCCTTGACCATTATTTTCCACACATATACATCTTCCTTTACTTTAGCATAGGATATTGGCTCAACCTGATCATAGTCTCCTCTCATACTTGAATGTTTTATTCTTCTATAATATTCATGGATTGGGACCTTTGCCATGAAATATAGAATGATTTTGAAGGCTAAATCATTAGAATAAATAGAGCTTAAGGTAAAATAAATTTGAATGTTCAAACTCTTAAGATGTGGGTGAATCATGATTGCCTTACATGTATGATATTTAATCCTCCCTTATTGATAGTGTTCAAAAATGGTGGGACCCATAAATAGACACATTAAATTATACTTTATCGAGCTCAATAAAGGGATGACATTTATAGGAAATGCCACACACCTTTCTAATGGGTGAGGGATCCACTAAGAACCCCTGTGTTAGCCATTTTATCTATACTTTTATTACCTTCTATATAAACATGAATAATAGATATCCTTTTGAAGGAAGTAATTATATTTTTAGAATTATTTATAATACTAGTTATATTTTAGGAGGGTTGGGATGATCCATTCAAAAAATTGATAATGTTCAAAGAATCTACCTCCACTTGTAGGTTATCCAAACCCAACTTAACCATGAGATAAATTCCCTAAAAAAAATCCTTAGCTTCCACCATATGATTTATTTAGATCACTAGGGGCCCCATATAGGTTTCCATAATATTCTCAATAGAATCTTGAATAATGTATCCCACTCTCATAGGTCCAAGGTTCCCTTTAGCCACTACATCAAAATTCAGTTTATACCATTGAGTGGGAGGATGAATCCACTTGATCTTAGATCTATCTACATAATAATTATGAGAATGTGTAGGGATTTCAAGGTTTATTATGTGGAGAATCTACTAAAATTGGGGGAGGGAGCACCATCAAAGGTGGAGGCAATTTTTAGCCATTTCCCTTTAACAAAAGACAATATTTTATTGAAGATTGAAGAATGATTGAGGATATGATTATTGAAGATGATAAAATTCCTTGAAATTGAGATTCCCTAGAAGAAGTGAGGAAGATCAATGTTCCACCATAATTTTAGAGGTGGGTAATCCCAAGGTGCCTCCCATTAAATGTTCAAATCCTTTATGGACCTAAGTAAAACCTAGGATTAATTGGATAGATTAAAGAAAGACTAAAAAATGGATGAATAAAAAAATAGGTAAGGAAGATATGTTCAGTAGATTCATCCTCCTATCTACATAAAGCATGCCTAATAGGAATCAAAATTCCCCTCTTCATCAAATTATCCACTGTTAATAATTTGTTTTGAGCCACCAACCAAAATAACATATTGAACTTGAGGATAAGGTTTTTTATCCACAAGCAATTCTAATTTTCCATAATCTCTATTTGCTCCCATAGTGAAAGATAGATATATTTTATATAAAACAACACACTAAGATTAGCCTTCCAAATTAGATCATCATCTTTCAAGTATATGTTGATATGAGTGTTTTTAAGATTCATGTTTAACTCTTTAAAAAAATTGCTGGGGGATCATATCTTCTTTGTGTAGAAGCTTCCACCATTTTTTGCCTTCAATCTCCTACCTATAATCACACACCCTATGACCAATGGCTATTTTAAGGTAATCACTTAGCCCACTATGGGAGATAAGGACCCAAATGGGGTTTAGAATTAACCAAAAGTCCCCCTATAAATTATATTTGTTTTCTCTACCTATTTTCCATTTTATTCCCCTTTTGAGAATATCCTTACCATATCTCAAGTCTTTCCAAAAGTTAGAACCATTATCAGGACCTTCTATTATAAATTAGGAACCCTCCCTATAATTTAATTATTTTGCCTTGATGATCCTCATCTAAAGATTATCTTCTTGGATCACCCTCTAACCTTATTTAGCTAAAAAGGATTGATTCATAGATATCACCCATCTAAGCCCCAAACCTCTTTTATCTAAGGGTAATCAAGATTTATTCTAGGAATTAAGAGTGAATTTAAATTTGTCTTCCATTCCCCTCCATAAAAAATTCTTCTAAATTTTCTTGATTTGTTCTGCCATTTTTCCAAGGATGACAAATATGAACATGAAATAAACATGGATACTTTGTAGTATAATCTTAAGTAATTGTAGTTTGCCAAATTGAGATAACAAATTCCCTTTCCATCTAGATATTTCTATGGATCCTATCAATAATTAGATTCCATAAATCCATTTTCATTTTTCCTTCAAAGAGAGGACTATCAAGACATGATGAAGGAATAATTTCTATAACAAACTTGATGATCCTAGAAATCTTCCCTTGTAGAGAAGCCAGAGTGTCGATAAAGAATAAAGAAAGTTTGAGGAAATTAACACTTTGTCCCAGCACTATCTCATATATTTAAAGGATTTTATTCAATCATTTAGTTTCAGAGACTGAGGCTTCTCACATCATAAAAGTGTCATCCACAAATTTTTGATGAGTGATAGGACTGGTGTTCAAAGCAACTACGATTCCCTTGATAATATTGGAGGAACTTATGGTGTCAATGATTCTTCTCAAAGTTTTAGCCATTAAAATTAACAAAAAATGGGAGATATGGTCACCTTTTATAATCCCTCTACCCACTCAAAAAAATCCTTTATGACCCCATGGATAATTATAGATAACATAGGAGCAAATACACAAGAGGCAATCAAATTTCTAACAACCTGATTAAACCTAAATTTTTTAGGGACTCTATCCATAAAGTTTTGAGAAACTATGTCATAAGCTTTATTCATATCTAATTTGAGAAATATACCTTGATGAATATAAGGATTAGTTTCTTTTAGTCATTTTATTTCTACTTTTAGAACCTTTCCTTTGGATATTTCATTTTTTTTTAATGTATTAGGTCTATGTACGTATCTAATAAGTTTGAAGGTGTGGGAATTTTAGTAATATTTTTATCCAACATCTTCATTGAATGAGTTGCATATTCAAGCTATACCTAGGATTTTATCCTAGATAGAAGATTTATGTTTATTATATAAAGGCCATGCTCCCCATAATACTAATCTACCTTAAAATGATATAGGTGTTAGGGTTTTCTCTTATTATAGTAAATGCTAAGAAATTTCATTTTTTACTATTAACAACTATTATTTTTACCAATAGGACTAATATTTTATTCATAGGTCATGGTATAAGGTTAACACCATAGATTTTATGTATAAACCTTGTTGTTATGTATAAAAAGAAATTCCTTAATTTTATTTGATGCTAGTTGAAGGGGAACAAGACCTTTTGTATTGGCTTATGGTTTTTTTGGATCCACTTTTGGGACATGGAATTTATTATAGTTGCTAACCATGAAGGTGATATGGATATTTACTAAAAGGATATAGATTATAGCCTAGTGGGGGAAAGGGTAAGATCCAGAAGAGTATTATATTTATTACCTATCAATGGAAACTAGTTTATTTGAAAGATATCTCATCATACCTTTCATGTCATAAAGTTCCTCTTAGGTGTCATGTTGTGAATTTGACATAGATGGATTTGGTAGTGGGTTTAAGGGAGGAAACTATAATGTTTTAATAGGTTAAATTAGATATATTCTCTCTAAGAATAATATCATGGCTAGTATAGAGGCTATTTTTCTATCTTGCATCAAATTATTCTAAACCCATATGGTTATTTCATAGGATTAAAGTAGGGTATAGTTTCCCATATATTGATAATAAAAACTATATTTGGGTTGATGGATTTAAGGAAATATAGGAAGGCCATATAGGGTGAAGGGTTTACTTATGGATGGATTATTTTGTAGTTACTTATAAAACCTTATTTTTAGTTTTGGTGTGGTCTCTATAATATCTCTATTAATAACATTAAATTATTTAGCTAAGGACATGTTATCTCTCCATTCTTTAAATTTGTTGTACAATAATTTAGGTAGCTCCTCCCAAGAGTCCACAGATCTAAGATCAAGATGCCTATAGAAATTTAGTGATTTTAGTTTGAATTAGGATTCAATTAACCTTAGTTTCACATCTTGTTGGTTAATTTAGTGTACGAAGAGAATACTCTTGACATAATGGATATGATTTATGGGTGTATTCTTGTTCTCCCTAGTCATCTACATAATATATTTGGAAGAAGTTATGTGAATATAATTCCAAACTACTAAATGTAGGGTGTTATTATCATTCCACTAAATAAAATTATGCTATCTAGGTGGAGGGTTATTATGGTATATTGTTTTTATTTAAGGGTAGTTTCTTTCTATGCTATAGTTTGATATATGTTAGGGAGGCAATGGATTTATTTGGACAAATATCCCTCTTTAATTACTTCTTGATGGTAGTAGTTTTTCCCAACATTTGAATATAATATTCCTAATATAAATATCTAGCTTTCACCCTTAAAATAATTAAAATAGGCTTCATTCCCCAGCATAATCTCTATGTGATAATACGTATGCTCTAGTAACATAAAATTCAATATTCTCACAAAAATATTAACCTAGCCTATAAATACTATGTATTTATCTATCAAAAACATTACACCATAGCCTCAAAACAATAATCAAACATGTGTAAAATACCTACTAACCTTTGATATCATTTAATATGATCTTGATCTTCAATGCTAATCAAATTTCAAGGTTGTTTTAACCTAATTTGATATAGTTTATAACCTTAATAAAGATAGAAAATATGTGTATAATTCATATTATAAGATATAAAAATAAAAAACTATCATAATGTAATAATTTGTAATTAATTTAATAATAGAACATATTAAATATATAAATTAAAACAATAGGATAAGATACTTAGAGGATCCCTATATTGTGTAGGACTAACACAAGTGTTAGGTAGGAAGGTAAGATGAAAGAAAGATTGTAATCACTCAAGGTAGGTTTAGGATATCTCTCTATGATCAAATGGTATTATTAGCCTTGTGTTAGTAGCATCTGATGCTATGTTCCAAATTGGATGGTTTTATCCTTATATTTTACTCTCTATTTTTATATAGGAAGGTGTGCCTACTTATCTTTTAGATGTGTGTGATCTTAAGGTTTGATCATGTGTAAAATATCTAGAAAAAAATATCTCTAATATGAAACACTACGTAAATTTATCAATAGATAAAACCTATTAAAACAATGTAATTTACAAGGAATGAGTTAACCCAAATCACCCCTATTTATGATCAAAAATTTCTTATGTATCCAATACTTAAAATAGGAAAGTCAAGCCACATGTAGATTTTCCCATTTGTTGTGAATGTATTATTATGATCCTTTGCTATATAAATGCACTAAGTGATTTATCCTTCAAATTTTGTTAATTTATTCTCTTTAATTAGGTTGGTGTGATTTGAACATGGTTCATGATTTTTCCTAGTGACTAATTTACAAATTGGGTAGTTCTTCTCAATGTGTAGTAGTATACAGGTGTGTACCATATGAGTAAAGTATGCATAATTATATTAGTTTAATTTTATATTTATATGTGACTATTTAGCTAATTTATCATGCCATTGGCATGATATGAGTATTGGGCAATCATAATAATTATTTGATTCTAAAATATGACTATTGTTCAAAAGATGAAACTATTATATTTAGATAATATCATTTTAGTCTAATGTTTTTTTCTTTGAGTCAAGGATACTAACCTAATTTCCTAGAGATTTTTTAGTATGATAATTTTTTATTTTAATATAGATTATGGGATATATTTATGTGACTGATATGAACATAAAAGGATTGGACCCATATATTTTATGTAGATGAGAGAGAATCAATAATAAAAGGCATATATGTACACACAACTAATGTAGGGTGAATGTAGGTCAAACCTAAGATTTAAAAGTGTTTGATACAATCTTATAGTGTCTAATAATTTCCAAATTTAATTATAATATTAAAATATGATACAAAAAATATAGTAAAATAATAAATATACACTTGAGTGTTTACAGCTTATTTTGTCTTTCGAATAATGATTTGAATGTGCATCTTACTCCTATAAAAACTTGAAATGAATATGTTGTAGTTACTTTCCATGAAATGAAATATAACATATGAAATAAAAATGTATATTTTAAAGTTAAGATTAAGAAAGGAGTACACCTCTAAGTGGATAAAAACCATATTGCCTTATAACTTGTTGGAAATGATGATTACTTATTGAAGCATTCAATAATTGTTCCTATTTCTAAACCATTTTTATAATTGGGGTGGTCATATCAAAAAAATCCATAAATATGCAATACCATGGGTTGGGAAGATAATACCATTGAGCATCACTAAAACTCAATTGTAGTAACTCAAATAGATAATATAACTCTAATGTTCAACCTCAAGATGGTAAGGTGGGGACCATATGATGGGATTAATATGAGTAATTATAAGGATATTGGGTGTAATTGATCCTTAATTGTATTAACTCAAAAACATGAATAAATCACTACATACAAAATTATACATTCAAAGTTTTTGACTTCTCTATTCTATCAAATTATAATTACAAAAAAAAACTATAACAACACTCAATAAAAAAATGTGTATATGTGAATGAACTAGTATTATGTATTATGGATTGGTGCCAAATATAAATATTTACATTTTGTATGTATGTGAATAAATAACACACCACATTAAATTTATACTGATGTATATTTTTATGAGCCAATACCATGCACTTTGAAATGTGATAACTAATATAAAATTATATGCATATTGTTTTATGGATTTTGGGGATTTGAATAAAAAATATGCAAATTGATAAACCGTTTGAAAGGAATGACAATATTCATATTTACATTAAAATATAGTCAATAATATAGATTTTTCATAATTTAGAATGTGAAATAAATACATCAAGTACAATGTAGCTAAGGTATAAAAGAGATCATATCTTGTTTGATATTATATTTTGAGGTATGTTAGTGATCAAGAATCATCAAAAGGATACATTATAGTTTTTGACCTTGTTTGTTCTATATTTTGACTATTTTTGTCCATTATACAATATTGAACATAGATAATAGTATCAACACAATTATTTGATTTTGAGGTAGGTGTTCAATCAGATATATGCATATGAATGGATAGAAATTTGTATTAGGCCTACATTAACACATATATAACTACCATGTGCCTCAAATTATATCTTCATGTGTGTGAAATCCATCTAATGGACAAAACCTTAGATATTTTTCATTAGAGATCTTACAACTTGGTAAAAAAAGGTTAGCATGTGATTCAAGCTTACCCTAGCAATCCCAATTATTATTAATTGTTGCCTAAATATCCAATACTCTAAATAGGACCTAAGACTCACATGTAGTTTTCCCTCCTAGGCATGTGTGTGGAATTATAATTATGAACTATATGTTATTTTTCCTAGTGACCCTTGGTACAACTAATGAAATAGTATATTTGAACTTTTGAATGTTTTAGACATTCAACTAAATATTATAATTTACTTTTATAGATTTAAACATGTAGTATTATCCAATTTGGTAATTATCATAGAATTGCTAGGTAGTGTAATTAGACTATAGTCTTTGTATATATAGGAACCTATTGATTTTGAATTAGGATATAATGACACATGAAAATATAACAATATAATGATAAAATAGGTTTAAAAAAATGGTAACAAAGTGAAATATATGGAAAAGGATAAAAAGATAAGCCTAGACACCTGTATTGTAGTTGGTCACTAGTGATGAAGATAGTCTCTAAAATGGATGTAAGTGTATAAGGGATAAAAAAATATAGATAATAATAAATAAAAGGTAGGGATCCATTTCATAAATTATAATAAGAGTAATAAAATAACATACAATCCCAAGGGGTAATAAAATCAAGTGAAACAAGATGGAACCAAAGAGATCCACAAGAAGCCACATCACTAGATATATAATCCTTAGTTAAGAGATGTATACATGAAATGAAGTTATAAAATTATTTTGTCAAATTGTTCTTGTAAAAAATATGGCCATATATATTCCCCCTCCCCCCAACCCTTAATAAAGTAACACATAAAAATTTTAATTACAAGTTTAAATGAAATAAAAATGCATACCATCGTGTGGATAACACACCTTGTCGTTGCTTGATCTTTCTTCAAATATTTTATTTGAGGATTACCTTAAAAAAAGGAATGCCAAAAATTAATAATTTTATATAATTTATATGTATTAAATAATAAAAAATAATATAAGGAAATAACATGGATATAATACACATGTGTAAATTGGAGAAGTAGATAGGGGTATTGCAACCTCATCCATATTCTATCCAAGAAGATGAATGAAATTACAAGTGGTAAAAGGGGTTTTAACATGGTGTTTATGTACTTGTAATAGGGATATATGGGAGGTTATCATGCTCCCAACCTAGAATAGGAAGAGTGGTGCTCCAACCATCGAGAGTGTCATTTCTTAACCAACATAACTTGACTTTAAGTATATATAGCTTTATATAAGATAAATGATGTAATCAAGATCACCCAAAAAAATTGTGAGAGTGGATGATTTAATCACTCCAATATAAATAAAAATATCCAAAAATTTTAAAATGGTAAGGCTCAATAAAGTCCATAACAGTCTGACATAGTGGGTGATGACAGTCCATAAAAGAGTTTTGAAATATAAAACTGATTTATATTTTATAATATTATGTTTAGATTTAATAAAATATTTACCTTAGATATTTATTATGTTTAAGTTATTTATAATAATGGTAAAATTGTATATAATTATACCACAACTATGAATTTAAATCATATAATTATATGTTCTTATTAATTTTTAGTATTTACACAAGTGTGGGCAGGATGTTACCATAATATTCCCCCACTATATGGATAAATATTAAAACTTATATAAGTCATAATGTGAAGGAAATGTTCCCAATAAATTCCCCCACTAAATATAGATATGTTTAATATTGAATAAGTGTGGAGAACATACTTTCCCAATAAATTCCCCCACTAAATATAGATATGTTTAATATTGAATAAGTGTGGAGAACATACTTTCAAATATGAAGAATGTGCAAATTATAATCAACTATGAAGAACATGTTTGCAAACATGCCCCACTAATATTCCCACCCTTTTGGGAGGATGGAATTTATTACATGTGATTCATCTCATAATAAAAATAAATGGTGATATATTTCTTCATGTAGGGACCAAGTTGTGTGTTGGTAGTATTGGCAGTGTTAATTTATAACAATGTCTTGGTCATACCCAGAATTTAGTAAAATATTTGTGTGGGAAATTTATGTTAATTTTTGGTGTTGGTTGAATTTTTTTATATTTATTATAATATGGATGGCTCAATATGTGGATCCTAACAAAACTTCTAGTTTTGAATTTGGATAGATAGTGCTCAATATCTATGTTAATGTTCTTGTAGAAGATGTATATTAGGTACCTTAAACATAAATTATAACTCATTTACCATTTTAAATTTTTAAAAAATTGAGATTTGAGTAGAAGAGAACCATGATACATGGTATACATCCTTGACTAGTGTAATATAAGGTATTATATATATCCCTAAATGATTAGAATTTTGATGAGTTGGTAAGTAGTTTTAGTTATCAATTTACTAGTAATTTTTAATTTTTGAATTTCTTTTAGTTTGAGTAATATTTTAAAGGTTTTATGTGGATCAATAGATACCTACATAAAATTTATATACACTTACATTGGTATCCTTATTATATCATCTAAAATCATCTAACATTATTATCCTACATCGATGATAATGTCTGACACTACTATCTTGCATTGATGCTAGTGTATAATGCTATTGTACTTTTATTTTGTAAATATTTAATTATAACCTCTATATTTTTGAACTAAAATGTAATTGCTGATGATTATTCTTTTTTTTTAAAAATAGAAGCATATATATATTTGGGATTTTTTCCATGGTAGACATGTTTTTACTCTATCATAGTTGGGTCTAGATGTGACTGAATAGGCCATTATAGATTAGTAAGGGTTTCATCATATGGCCCAACTAGGACACATTCCATATGATATACTCCTCGTATCCCTAGTTAAGATAAATAATACAGATACATGCACTTGTGGTTCCCTACAAAGGAGATGATGGTCACATTGGAGGATTGTATCATATTTTTAGCTTCTTATTTGAGGTGAGAAAGTTTATGTTCCTATTGATGGTATCCATGGTTATATTAAAAATTATCACATATATTTTAGTGGCTAGAGTGCTCCATATGTAGATATGAGTAGGATTATTTGGTTGTAAAACATTATTAGAGGTGATGTTTCAAATTTGTGTAAGTTTATTTGTGGTTTACTAGCATCATTCATAGCATAATGAGTTTGGTTAAGCTATATATTCCTAGGGTCACATTGTATTGACATACTTCTATATGTATATTTATACTTTTTCACTAAAGAGACATGGTGGAAGGATTGGAGTAGGGACTATTTCACATGCTTAGGCATATAAACACATTAAAGTGGAACAACTAGTTGGTGGACCACTAACAGGATGGGCCCATTGACATAGATCTATAGAGTGGTGGGTATCTCCTCATGTTAGAATACAAAACATAATGGAATACCATGTTATTCTAGATAGGTTGAACTCATATCATATTATATGGAATCTTTATAAGAAATTTTTTAGGTGGATCAAAGATGGACATCAACTATAGATGGTCCAAATCAACTTGTTATTAGTTGATGATTTACTAGTGTATATGAGTTTTTTTATTATGAATATGTTTTAAAATAGTTTAGTATAGAGTAGGGAATAAAATAGAAACACTACCCTTAGAATTATACAACATAGAGTGTGCATAGACACCATGATAGTCCATCACTAATAGTTATAGATATAAATCCACATCCTATATATGAGATATATCTCATGGTTCCCCTTGATGTAAGGGATGATGAAGGATGCACATAAGGTTATATACATTGGTGGGTGGGATCCTAGTGGCCATTATTATTCCATATTGTAATTTTCACCTAAGTGACATTATTATGATACAACAGGATGTAAGAGGGGAGATATTTGGATATGTAAGCAATGGTGGCTATGTGAGACTAACACCAATAGATGAGTTGTCCATTGCAACCACATGTCAATACCATAGTTTTAAATTTGGAATTTTATTTGGGTACAATATTATATAAAGTATAATAATCCATATACATAGATAACTAGTGTTTTATATCTTATGTATATAGTAAATTATTAGTGGGTAATGATGGTATACCATGTGGTACATGCCCCCACATGTAGTATACCCATAGATATATATGGATTATTATATTGATATGATAAATGATATTAAAGGTGCCCATGCACTTTTATTTGATCTTATAGTGAAGGTTTTGGTAGCATATCATATTTTACAAACCAAGCATGAAGAGCTATATGTTGAGTGAGATAGATAAGACATCCTAAATAATAGTGCCATGGAGATCATGTCATTTATGATTTATAAATATGACACTCTATAGTGAAATAATGAGGATACAATGAAACATTTAAAAATATTTTTAGGAGAGAGTACATGAGTTATCCCATGCATATGGGGTACCAATTGGATCCTAGTGCTTTGATATTGAGAAGTGTGAGAATCGTGAATATAGATAGTGATGAGGAGTACACACCTATGTATATGACCCCAACATATTATTGGTGTCCTTATCTATGTAAACTTTGTATCATGTGTGTGTGTGTGTGTGTGTGTGTGTGTGTGTGTGTGTGTGTGTGTGTGTGTGTGTGTGTGTGTGTGTGTGTGTGTGTGTGTGAGATTATTCACATGGTTTATTATATGTTAAGTTAATTTGTAACATCTAATATTTTATATTTGATTTATGTGTTTATTTATGCAATGTATTATTATATATTTAAAAGTTGTATAAATAATATTTTAATTTAATGAGATATTTTAATTATAGTGATAACAAAATAATTATCATATGTAGTGGAACCTAGAAGGAAATAAGACTTTCTGACTGTATTGATCATGGTGTAGTGGAATCATTGATTTTATTTTTGTAGCTAAATATGTTGTATTTATATAAGTGACATATGAATCTATTCATATGAGTTTTGTCACCCAAATATATTATGTCTTTGAATCCTCTTCACATGTCCCTTTACTTAGGAACTGATCAACTAATGGTTCCTTAATATAACCAGTGTGAGAATAATCAATCCTAGTAGAGGGTACACTAGGAAAATGAGTTTTATTAGTGGTTGTATTTTGTGAAGTTTGATGGACCATGTGTTTTTCAAAAGGAGAATAATGGTATGTATTGACCCTCTTAGATGGGAATATAGGAGAAGTATGTGAAATAGGTCTATATATGCCTTTTTGATATATAAAGTTCCCGATCAACTAATTGTGTAAGCTTTTTCTTAAGAGAAAAATAATCATTATCTTAGTGTCTTTTAACACCATGATTAATACAAAAATGTTATCCTTTTTACTTTCAAAATTGGTGTGGTGGATAATGTGAATTAATAGGAATTTTTATCATTTTTTTATCCAATAGTGTGTGCAATATATCATGGTCTATCTTGTTACTAGTCAAACTAAAGAGGATATTATTTTGTAGAGGTATCTGGTCTAACTATGGGACATAATCTATAATCATGTTCATTTCCTTTATTCAACACATTTATCACTTGTTATTTGACATATATTTGTGGTTATATAAAAGGAATTTGAATTGGTTCATGATATTTTGTAACTTGTTTATTTACCTTGGGAACTTGGTTCTTATTATGCATTATTTTTGGTGAAGATATATAGGCAACTTAGTTTGAGTATTCATTAGAGCCCATGTATGTTTGTGTACATCTCAATATAAGGTTTAGAATGAGGTAAAGGGATTATGCAATGTTATTTATTTGAGTGGAGAGAGAATACCTCTACTAAATATAAATTATACTTCCAAATCTAAGGTTGTATAATATAAATAATACAAAACATCCTTAAATTGAATAAAATAATCTTGTATAGAGTTATTTTATATGTGTGGCAATGATTGAAAAATTTCTAATGGCAATTTAGGTAGGGTATAACAATGAAAATGTTAGAGGTATAATCACTAAGAGAGGGGTATGAATCAATGAGCTCTGATAGTTCAACTTCAATTTAAATCCTTTCAAGCTCTTAATCAATTATGACAAGAATTCATGAAGCATGCACATCATTCATATCAATGAACAAGATAAATGATGCAATAAAAAGCACGTAACACTTGACATATGTTGGAAACCCTCTTGGGGGAGAAAACCGACTAGAGCATATAATTAGACTATTGTCCTATAATAACAAGAACCAATTTAGACCAGTAGTAATTGATCAAAGAAATACCATCCCTTATTTAGTGAGACTATAATCCCAAAAGGTGCTACCACACTTATCTAGTTGAGAAACCACAATAACTAGACTTTATCAAGTTTCACCTTGTAAGGAGGTTGAAACCCCCTAGATATTGAGAAAACATTACAAAACCTATGAACACAACATATCCTAAACATTTATTACCTACTAATATTATGGAGATACAAATTATATCATCTTTCTTCAATTCTGCACAATCAAAGCATCCAAAACATCCTTTTGGATCATCCTAGACCTATTCATTCATCCTCAACCTAAAATAGCACTATTATGACATTAAAAAAATGACCCATAGGTTACATACATATTATTTAATCTATTTTATTCATCAACTCATCTACTGGGCACTCTCCCTCTTCTTCACTCCACAACTCTCACATGCACACACCTCTTGCAAGTCTAGAAACCATCACATTTAGTTTCACTATTTATAAAGTATTCATGATCATCACCATCTTGGTCAGCCAATAGGCATAAATTAACCCTTAAGGAATATATCACATTGATACATAGCTCAAAATCCATCAACATAAGTCATCCATAGCACCCATGGGTCACCCTTAAGCAACTAACACCTTTCAATTAGGCATTTGTAGCCCTTATAGGCCTCATGGAGACCTATTCACCCATATATCACTTAAAAAATAAAAATAGAAACATAATACCACTTAAAAATTCATAGGTCCACTATAAATGACCCCTTAGTCATCCTCAAATGATCAAAATCATCAATACTCACCTTTGTATATGCTCAATCAATTAAAACACTGACCTAGTGCACAAGAACATTAGGAACAAACACATAGTCAGCTTCTTAAGCATTGTTCATATAGAATATCAATTGGTCACACATCCAAAATACATATATATGATCTTCATGGATTCTAGAACACTCTCTAATATTTAAGTCATCATGAAACATTGAAACAACATTAATAGAAGCTTAATTATCTTTCTCAAGTCATTTATAGTCCATGGTCAAACGCATAGTCCACTTTGGATCAAAATATATTTGGTTGTTAAAAAATTAGACCTTAAAACTAGTTTTAGTATATGTGCCTTTTAGTTATATACAAATTTTATTTTTACATCACCATTAAATTCATCTTGGATCAAAAGTTATATCCAAAATACAGAGCATCAGTTTTTACCTTTGTAAATTTAAATAATCAAATGCCAATGGTCATAGTCAAACCTTCAACACCATGTTATCATCTCATGTCCTTGCTACATATATAAATCACACACCATTAATATTATTTTTTGGATATTTTTATTTAATGATGTTAAAATTTGAAATGGTTGACCTCTTTGATTCCACTCGCGCCATCGATCTCAATCATACGATTAAATACAAACCATTAGATCCTTATCTTTTACCTTTGGTCAATGTTAAACCTCAAAAAATTTAAACTAATCTCATTAAATATGAACCATTTATATATATTTTTATGAAAAAATTATCACCATAATATCTTCATTTGGTCATAATCTTTATCTCTTGCAAAAAGGACCAACTATGGGAACCATTGCAATTTGCCTAGAAGGCCAACTTTGCACCTTAATAAATTTTGTTGCACTAAGTCGCATGATATAAAACTTAGACCCTATGATATCCTAAGATAAGAGAATAAAACCATATATAAATATTCTCATGGAACATTTTTTTGTTTGAGATATAATTCCATTAATATTCTCACTCAGATTTTTCTACCATAGAGCCAACTATGCCTAGAATTGCCTGGAAGGCCAACTTTGCACATGCATATCTTTTTATGTACTTCATCACATGACCTAAAAAATATCACATAAAAAATAGGCATAAAAATTAATAAATTCATATGATAAAATAATTATTAAACTACCACACATGAAAAATATGACTACATCCAAATGCCTACTCAACTTTTCTTACCACATGCAAATTTGGCTAAGTATGGGAAAACACTGTCAAACTACTTGGGAGCCCAACTTTGCACTTGAATATATTTTATAATTATTAGTCACATGAAATTATATTTAGTGAATAATATCTTATATCATAGTGGAATTCATCCATATATCAATTTTATCCTAAAACTTTTATATGTTCAAGATATTATGTCACCAAATTGTTTACTCAGCTCTTTTTGAACATAGAAAACACTGTCAAAATGCCTGGGAACCCAAATTCTCACACACATATCTTTGGATATGAATAATTTAATTAATTTAAATTTATTTAATAGTAAAATTTAAATAATTTTATCACAACCATATTACCAACTCCCCTTAACTCATCCACACATGGAAATTATGATGTCATCAAATCGCCTACTCAAATTTTCTGCCATTGGACCTAAAATGTCTAGATGAAAACAATGGACTACCAGATGAATTCCACTTATGGACACAAGAACTCAAATAATATAAAACATTTTATGTGACCACTTTAACATGATCAATACTTCAAAATCATCCCTAATCATCTCTAAATAGTCAAATTTTAAAGATCAACCAAGCCTAATTCAATCATACTAGGATAAGCATATTGCACACTGTGTCATATGAAGTGTCTTGATAGCCTAAAACAAGGTTGAAACCAATTTGCACACTGTGTCATATGAAGTTTTAGAGGATGGAATTGAATAAAACAAGGTTTGTTGACATTACCATGACATAATTTAAAACTTTCCAATAATCTCTCTTTTTTTGTTGATGTCAATAACCATCATATATCAATATAAAGCTCACATTCCTTCTCTCTCTTCAAACACTCCATAATAGGAACTTTCTCCCCCTTTGACACAATGAAAAATTAAGAACCAAATATTCTTGATGACATTAAAAAATTACCAAAATGGGAATAACATCTTTTAAAGATATAAAAAACTCCCCCTTACCTTGTGCTTACCTCTTTTTACCTTGACAACATATTTCTTACTACATACCAACATTCTTCTTAAACCAAGCACTACAAAAAATGAAATAAATAACCCAAAAAATATTTAAATCTAATGGAACTCACCAAGAAACATATGAATGGGAACTCCCCCTAAGATCTTTGAGACATTTCACCTTTTGAGCATCTTCAAATCTCCACATACCATGAAGAACCAACACACAAGATTACTAGCCTTCTATTTTCAAACCTCCTCAATAACCACCAAAAAAACATCATTTAACTTAAAAAATAGGAAACATTAACTAAACTAAATTTATAACTCACATTTAAATACTCATTCCTTGATATTTTTTATAAACTAAATAAAAATCACTCTTCTTCTCATTAAACATGTCTAGTCTCCTTGTATCCCTACCTAGAACTTGTAAAGATCATGACTTTCTATAGATATAAATTCAAGATCTAAAAATTCATATTTGGAAAAATCTTATATTACCCCTTAATCACACCAACTTAAATCACTTCTCTCAACCTCTAAAACATACTTTATTCACAAACTAACTTGCCAATTAGGCCTCCATCTTGACAAAAGCATGAATAACATGAAAACCACAAATCTTTAAATATATGTGAATATTGATTGAAAAACCCATTTGGCCTATTAAACCTATTAATAACCCTCATATATAAACTCATAAGGCAAACCAATTTGCTAAAAGTGCCGAAAACCCTAGAATCTCAAAACAAATAATGTCAACAAACCTTGTTTTATTCAATTCCATCCTCTAAAACTTATTACACACTAGAGACAACCATCACTCACTTATAGTTAAAAATTTAAGCCTCCATACCTTTGGGAACATTTAATTCCTATAACCCATTTAAGATTTCTTTCTCTTAAAACAAAACTAAGAAAATTGAGAAAATATCTTTAATTTAAATTCAACAAACCTTCAGGCCACAAAACCACCTAGAGTAAGAATAAGCTCAAAAAACCTTTCTGAGCATCAAACTCTTCTTGACATTTCATCAATCTCATTATGTCATCTAAAAACAACCATTTTGACCCTACATTAAATCTTATTTACAAACCTTTGGAACAAGCTCATGAACTTGTTGAACCTCGTAACCAATGACTTTCTAATCATCAACACAATTCTTGGCAACATAGGATCATCAATTCTATAAAAAAATATCATTGGTATAAAATATCAATAAAAAATCAACATACCTTTGTACTAATTTTTAATTATGATCTTGAGCACATAAACTTGCTTCTCCATAATAAATATGTCTCCTAAGAAGAATAGGCAGAGACATCCTACTTCATAATGTCCTAAAATGGTGTTAAACTAGAATTTTCCCACAAATACTCATATTCCTTCTCCTTCTTGGTCATCTGATACTTATATTTATTTTTCTTCTTCTTAAGCTTAAGAGTAGCAACATGCTCATCTACTACAATATTATCCTTTTCTTCTAGGATTATATTAACAATACATGGAGAAAACATAGATTCATGACATACCTTTTCATATGAGGAATCCACCTTACAATTAGAAACCTCATCACTAAACACTAACAATTAATTTTATTTTAATGATACATGCTCAGTAATGGTAGGATGTTCACTTGGATCCATACACATCTCATAACTAGCCTCAACCAATACATTGGTCCTCTCCTTGAACTCAGTCTCTTTATCCACAACATGAGCAGACAATGAGATCTCTTAACAATCTTTAACTTCTATATAATTATCCACCATAGAAAATATATTGCTTGGACTAATAGACCTATCATGATTCATACTTACCACCTTTGGTTTCCATGATTTAACTTTCCTTCTTCCTTACACTCTAAGAGCTTGATTTAACTCATTTCACTTGATGGCCTTTGCTTGTAGAATCTAGCAACATGACCAATCTTCTCATACTTGTAAAAAATAATACTCCTTGATGGAAAAATGGTTTAGTTTACCTTGTTTGTATATAAACTTGTAATGTGTCCTATGTCATGACAAATGAAATAACCTCCTTTTTTTAATAGGACTCACCTTCTCTAACCTTACGTGGACAATATTTTTCAAAGTGTCGTACATCAAGAGAGTTGAAACACTTAAATTTATTCACACCTTTTGACTAATGACTGCCAGCATAGTTACATGTAAATCCATTTCTAGTAGGTCTCTTGCATTCTATAGCTTTATGCCCAAATTGATTACATGTGTAATAGTAACCATTGAAAACTACATACTTCATGACATTTGATTATTTCATCTAATTTCTATTCATTATACCATCAATTTCATTCCTTTTCTGATGATTTGTCTATAAAGTATGATTTTACTTATTCACATTAGTCTTCATCTTATCTTGAGTTACATTCTTTGGTTCTTTTTTGTATCCAAGATCAATTTTATCACTTGCATGCTTTTTATCATTAATAATATTGTCTAGTTCACTTGATCTCTTTTAAAATATCAAAAATGACTTCAACTTACTATATGTCTTCACTAACTTATATTTTAATCACTCATTTCAATTACATATCTTAAGCATTCATCTTATGTAGCTTTTAGGCTTGTAGATAGGATTTCCAATTGACAACTGAGACTTTTTACTATATCTTCATGCTTATTGGTGTCTTTATTCATTCTTTCCTCATATACACTAAATTTATCCTCGTAGTCTTTGAGTTGAGACTTCATCTTCTTGTTAATATTACTGTTAATATTTAGTTCTCCAAGAGCATTTGTCAATGCAGTCTCATAGTCCACCTCATCTTTATCATCATCTGAATCACTCCAAGTAGACTCCTTTCGATGTGATCAACTTCCTTCCTTAACCATGAAGAGGGATTTATATCCAATAGGACCATCATCTTCATGATCACACTCTGAGTCACTATCTTCATTCTCATCTGATGAGTTGTAGCCTTTATTGGTGTAGAGACTCTTCTTATTCTTAAATAACTTCTTCTTGTTGTCATATTTTCTAAAACCTTTATTCATATTATCACACCTATATGTCTTCTTGTCTTCATATTGATCTTCATCATGCTCTTCATCATAATGCTTAAGAGGGAACTTTCTACCAAAATGTCATATCTATCCACAATTGAAGCATTTGAAGGGTAGTTTACCCTTATACTTGCTTGAACCTATTTTTAATTTCCTTATAGATAAAGCAATCAGTTTATCCTCATAAATATCAAAAATTTCATCCTCCTTGGGTTTCTTACCTTGGAAATTATTCTTAGGCTTCATCTCTAACTTTAATGTTTCTTCCTTCTTCAGTGGTATATCATCATTCTTTCTCATCTCATAGGTAGTAAGGATTCCATGTAATTCATCCAACTTTAACTGAGTAGGATCATGACTTTACTCTACAACATATACTTTAGGATCAAACTTGAGAGAGAGAGAGAGAGATAGAACTTAATACATTTTTAACTATAGTATCTTCTTCAAGCTTCTCTCCAAGACCTCTAATGTTGTTCATAATCTCATCAAATCTTTGTAGAGAATATGCCATAGAATCTTATTCCTTCATCTTGAGACTCTCAATTTTTTGTCAGTGAGTCTAAAACTTTGCCAACTTAACTTTTGAGTCTCCTTCATAAATATCCTTCAATTTATCCCACATTTCATTATCATAGTATAATTTATTACTTTGGTGTATTCATTATATAAAATACCACAAGTGATAGCATTCAATGCCTTAAAATTATTCTCAATTAACTTCTTATTTGTAACATTGGATGGATAAATAGTAGGTGAAGAAAAACCATCCAAAACATATTTCCAAATTTTAAACCCTAGAGACATGATGTAGGTCATCATCCTTTCACTCCAAAAAGACTAATTGGATCCATTAAACATCACCAATTTCTTATTGGAAAAACCTCCTTAATGACTACCCATATTATATGTTGGACCACCTTCAAGCTATCAAGTCTTTATCAAAGGATATATTCTAATACTATTATTTGAGGTACAATCATTAAGAGTGGGAGGGGGTGAATAAATGAGCCCAGATAATCCAAATTCAATTTAAATCCTTTCAAAATCTTAATCAATTATCATAAGCATTCATGAAGCATACACATCATTCATATCAATGAACAAGATAAATAATGAAAGATTAAGCTCATAACACCTGATATATGTCAGGGAGAAAAACCACTAAAAATTAAAATTAGACCACTATCCTATAATAAAAATAACCAATTTATAATAACAATAAATTATCAAGGAGCTACCATCCCTTATTTAGTGATGGTACAATCCCATAAGGTGATACCACACCTGTCTAGTTAAGCAACCACAACAACTAGAATTTTAAAAAGCTTCACCTTGTAAGGAGGATATAACCCCCTAGATGTTAAGTATCCAAGAAAACACCTATGAAAATAACATCTCCTAAACATTTATTGTCTAACAATTTGATGGAGGTACAAACTATATCAGCTCTGTTCAACTCTGCACACTTAAAGCATGCAAAACATCTATTTGGATCACCCTAAACCTATTTGCTCATCCTCAACCTATAAGATAAATATTATGAAATCAAAAACATGACCCATAGGTCATATACATATTCCTTAATTTTATCTAATCATCAAATCATCTACTAGGCACTCTCCCTCTCCTTTGCTCCACAACCCTCACATAAACACACCTCTTCCAAGTCTAAAAACCATCACATTTAGTTTTACTATTTATAGAGTATTCATGATCATCATAATGTTGGTCAAATAATAGGCATGTATTAAACCCTAAGGCATCTATCACATTGAGACACATCTCAAATACCATCCACATAGGTTGGCCATAGTACTAATGGATCACCCTTAAGAAGCTACAATTTTTAATTAGTCCTTTATAGCCTTTATAGGTCTCATAGAGACCTATTCACCCATTTATCGCTTAAAAATTCAAAATATAAACATATGACCACTTACAAATGCATATATCCACTCTCCATGACCCCTTAGCCATCCTAAAATGATCACAATCATCACTACTCACCTTTACATATGCTCAATCAACTCAAATAATGACTTGGTACACTAGAACATTATGCACAAACACACAATCAACTTATTAAGAATTGTTCACATACAATATCAATTGGTCACAACTAAAAAATCCATATATATTATCTTAATGTATTATAAAATACTATATAATAGGTAAGTCATCATGAAACATTGAAACAACATCAATACAAGCTCAATTATCCTTCTCAAGTCACTTACAGTCCATGGTCAAACACATAGTCTAATTTGGAGCCTAATATATTTGATTGTACAAAGAATCATACCTTGAAACTAAGTTCACTAGATGAAAATTTTATTTATCTATAATTTTTCTTTTTATATCATTATCAAATTCATTTTAGATCAAAAGTTATAGCCAAAATACATAGCACTAGTTTTTCCCTTTGTAAATTTGAATATTGAAATGCCAATGGTCATAATTAAACCTAAAACACCATGCTATCATCTTGTGTCCTCACTACTTATATAAATCATGCACTATTGATATTATTATAAGGATATCAATATTTAATTATGCTAAAATTCAAATAGGCTAACCAGTTTGACTCCACTCATACCATCGATCTGAATTGTATGATTAAATGTGAATTGTTAGATCCTTATCCTTTGCCTTTGCTCAACATTAAACCTCAAACACTTTGAACTCATCTCACTCATTATGTACCATTTATTTTTATTTTTAATAATACCCACTAACCATTAGATATTCATTTATTCCTAATCTTTTTCTCTTGCAAAAATGACTATGGAAACCATTGCAATCTACTTGGAAGGCCAACTTTGGACCTTAATAACTTTTGTTGTGCTAATTCACATGATCTAAAACTTGGAGCATATGATATCCTCACATAGGAAAATCCAAACATATATAAATATTCTCATTTAACTCTCATGTTTTTGAGATATAACTCCATTAATATTCCCACTCAGATTTCTCTACCACAAAACCAATTATGCCTAGAACTACATGGAAGGCCAGCTTTGTGCATGCATATCTTTTGATGAGCTTCATTACATGAATTAAAAGTTAATGCATAGAAACTAGGCATAAAACTAAAAAAAAATATGATCAAATCATTATTAAACTTCCACATGTGTGAAATATGGGTACATCAAAATCCTACTCGTCTTTTCTTGCCACATGCAAAGTTGGCTATGTATGGGAAGACACTATCAAGTTACCTAGGAGCCCAAATTTACACTTGAATATATTTTACTATTATTAGTGGCATGACCTGATACTTATCCCATAATATATTATCTCATAGGGGAATTCATATATATCAATATTCTCCTAAAACTTTCATACATACAAGATATGGCATCACCAAACTACTTACTCAACTCTATTTAAACATAGAAAACACTATTAAAACACCTATGAGCACAAATTTTCACACACATATCTTTAGTTTCACTTAATCACATGAACTAAAATTTATTGTATAGTAACTTAGGATAATTTTATTACAACCATATGACCAACTCCCCCTAAATCATCTATACATGGTAATTATGATGTCATCAAACTAACTACTAAGATTTTCTACCATTAGTCCCAAAATGTTTAGATGAAAATAATAGACTACTAGATGAATTCAATTTATGAAAACAAGCACTAAAATCATAAATTCCCTCTTATGAGACCACTTTCACATGATCAATACTTCAAACTTATTCCTAATTATCTCTAAATAGTCAAATTTTGAAGATCAACCAACCCTACTTCAAGCATACTAGGATACACATATTGCACACATTATCATTATCACTTAGACTATAAAGGCACTTCATCCACTCATTGACACTTATATGGCATCACCATGACATCATTAACAACTCTCCAATATAAAATATGATAGAGATACATATTTATGTTTTTTGAAAGTAGAAACCATTTGGAAGGCTATAAAAACTAATTAAGATCCCCTTGGGTTATGCTACGATGAAAAGCCTTCAATAATAAGCTTCCATTTTGGGCCCAATGTTAAAATGAGTGTATATATTTTTTTAAATTAATAAAAATAATACCTTGATCATCAAATGATTAAAATTTATGTATAATAAATTATGAAGGGTAAGGATGCTCAAATACATCCTTATAAATATGTTGCTTGACTAATATACTTTCCTTAAAAAAAGACTCATGAGAATAAATTTTCATCGAAAGAGTGTTGAATTGTTGTTTCAATTCTCCCATGTTAGTCAAAATAGATAACATATCACAAGAAGAGGTTGAAGCTTTTGCTAGTGGCTGTAATTACCATGCACACATAACATAAGAATAATTAAATCTTTCCCACTATCAATAGGAGTATCACCACATGGATTTAAAACATATTTTAATGGGTTATCCATGGTTAAAGAGTTTATTATATCATTTTTTATAGCATGAATTTTGGTACTATTTTAATTACAAGGTGCTATTTTATTTAAAATCTTGTGACATTCAACAAGAGTAAAAGGAAAAAAACTACACTTGTAAATATTTTGCCTTTTGTATCATAAAATTTAACATTTTCTATTTTACTTGAAACATCATAAGAGGGAATAATACAACTTTCACTTTTGGTTTTGATTTTGAAATGAGGGAGAGAATATGCAATGCTAGTTTTGATTTTCTTTGACATTCACGACTTGATGTTTGAAAAAGATACATACAATATACTTGGGACTTTACTTATGTCCCCAGATAATGCATGCTTTTTTATTCATTTCATTATGATTTTCATATTCACTCTTGTTTTTCTCTTCAATAAAAATGATGGGATACATAAGACATACATGTTCACCAAAACTTAGAGGGGGAGAAAAAATAACTATTTTCATTTGAGTCATCCAAATAAGGCATATAATTTTTAACATGGGTATTACTTAGAGAATAAGGCACACACTTGATGTCATCAATATTTTGATCATGAGGGATGGATCATGAACATTCAAATTTTTGGACATTTGATTCATTGGAAATGGAAGTAGCACACTCACTTTTTGAAGTAACTAAAGGATGTATGCATGTGACATTTTGATTTTCAATATTATGAATGCTACCATTTTGAATATATATTGTATCATTCACCTTTTTTAACTATTAAAACCCTTCATCATCATAAATTATAGGAATAAGAGAGTTGTCATATCCAAGATTAATATGATCAAACTCATAACCAAAAGTAGAAATGTCACTACCTTTTTAATATATATTTATATTTGCCTTTGCATCATTGGTTCTTTCATTATCACAATTGTAATAAAAATAGGTTTTATCCTATTTTTGATATTATATAAGACTTCATATTCAATACATTGAACATTAGGTATGATAAATAAATGATCATCATAATAAATATTCATTATATGGAATTTTATTAGGGACTCCATAAATATTCTAAATTTTAATAAAATTATGAAGCACACAACCACTAGGGCCAAAGAAATAATGTGACTATGCACTCTTAAACTATGCCCATACAAGTAGGAGAGAAAAAATATCAGGTCTAAAACTAATATACAAAATATGAAATGAAATCTATTTGAATACGGAGAAAACCCTACATGAAAACTAAGGTTTTGGATCAATAATATAGGATAGGTTCACCAAATGTTTTATGGTTTTTGGAAAATTTCATAGAAAATACACAAACTGATAAATTGTTTGAAAGGAATGATAATATTTAGATTTACACTAAAATACAATAAATAATATATTTTTTCCCTAATTTAGTATATGCAATAAATACAATAATTATAAGATAGATAAGGGATAAAAGAGAGTATATATTATTTGATATTGTGTTATAAGGTATGACAGTGATAAAAAATCATGACAAGCTTGCATTATAGGTTTTGACCTTGTTCATTCTATGTTTTGACTATTTTTGTCAACTAGAAGCATGCATTAAATAGGTACAATAGCATCAATGTAGGTGTCTAACTTTGACATAATTGTCAATTAAAAGATATGTAAACTAATGGATCTAAATTTATACCATGCTTGCATTGTCAATTGTATTATTGACCTATTTATCAAATTATATTTGTTGTGCACCATATCAATCTAATGAACAAAACCCTAGACATTTTTCATTGGACCTCTTACAACATGGAAAAAAGGGGTTATCATGTCAGTTAAGCTAACTTTATAAACCCTATTTTGATAGCTTAAAACATATACTATTTTCTAATTTGGTAATTGTCAAATCAAATTTCAAGGTAGTGTAATTAGACTATATCATTTGTATATAAAGGGACCTCTTGATTTTTAATTAAGATCTAGTGAGATTATAAAATATGATATTATGATGGGAAAAGAGGGTTAAAAATGGTCACAAATTTAAAGATATATAAAATTACAAAAGTATAATCTTAGACACTTGTATCATATTTGGACACTAGTGTCCAAAATGGATGTAGGTGTCTAGGGGTTAAAAACATACAAATAATAAGAAACAAAAGGAAGAGATTGATAGCATATATTATATGAAGAGTAATAGAATAACATATAGGCCCAAGGGATAGGTAAATCAAGTGAAATAATATGGAACTAAAGAGTTACACAAGAGGTTGCACTACTATATATTTAATCCTTAGACAAGAGATGTGTACATGCAAAGATGCTATAAAAACATGATAATAAAGTATGCTTTTACAAAATATGGGTGTATACACTTATATATTCTAAATATAAAATCCTATACTTGAAATGTATTTTTATGTGAAAACCTATAATTTGTTTTCATGTAGTCCTCATACACCTTCATGGCATATTCACTCAAGTGGATATGAATATATACTCTCTAACTTAGCTTTCTTCAAAGTGAGAAAATATACATGGTATAAGTGATATATAATATATTAAAATGAGTGAATACTTGTATCATATTTGAACCCATATGATATTTTAACCACTCTAAAATCCTTGAATCTTGTATGTTTCCACAAAATATTATTTTTTCTCATGAAGGCTTATGTATCTATCTAAATCCCACTAATATACCCCCTTTGAGTCAATGGAGTCATCATGTAAGTCACACATATCAAAATAAAGACTTAATTGTATCGTGTCACATATAAAGATGTAAACATGTATAAGCATGTAAACATGTGGATAATATGTCATGTGTCAAGGCCTTTATGTCAAAAATGTAATGCATGGAATACAAGTGTCATTTATAGATATATGTATCAATTAATCATGCAATAATAATTATATTTAACATTATAATTTAATATAACTATGTGTTATTTAGGTGCATGATGTAAATCATTTCACCACACATAAAGGAAATGTGCATGATATGGATCATGTCATTTCTAATCTTAGAAATATTAACAAAATAACAAAGAAAAAAATATTAAAAAATATTATCAATAAATACTATATTAATCCACTCACAATTACACATTGTCACACATAATGCCAAGTGCCACATACAAGGGATATAGATATGTCACACAAAACAATGCAAAAGGCCAAAAACAAGGGAGATAAATATGTCACAATAAATAAGGAAAATAACTAAAATCAAGGGCAAAATTAATTACACATACATAATTCCAAGGGATAAATATATTATACAAACAATTACTAGCTGATTGTGCAAGAGTAACAGCATCAATGAAGTATATAACAAGTGAAAACTAGTCGACTATCCATGTATATCAATCTCACATCATAGTAAAGTAGTATATCCATGTACCACTAGGTAAGATATGAACAACTAGAAAGACATGTTTTATAATGTATGTATATCAACATAGTAAAATATCATATAAAGGTATAAATTGTCAATAATTGACTTATGGATTAAAATGTTCCTAACATTGGCATGGTCCCCGGGTAAATAAAGTGTAACATCCATGTGTCCATTTATAATACGTAAGCCTTAAAATGCACTAAAATGAAATGAAATTCATGTGTATGAAAATAATATTCCATTTACCAAACATGTGATAAAGAACATATTTTGATAATTTAACTACCCATCATATCATTCTTAGGCCCTAGTCTTTTATTTTTTTAATATTTGCATTTTTTTGTAGAATTTCTTATAAATTTATTTTATATTTATGAATATTTAAAAAATAAAATGCTCTAACAAATTATCCTATTAATTGGATAGTCATGGGGATTTCCTATACCATATGGTGTGGTTGTAATATTTTATTCATAAAAGATAGTAGATGTGGGTGTTCTAGACTGTAAGAAGGAATCAAGGGTTGTAATTTAATTATTTTTATCACTTCTCATAGGATCATGTGAAATATGGGTAATCAAATGGGAAGAATATGCATGTGTAAAATAAGAAATAATTAAATTATCAATCCTTGAATAAAGGGTAATAAGATAAATCTTTAGAGGATTTTATTACTATGGAAGAGGTAAGGGGTTTATAGAATATTATATCCCTAATTGATTTTCAATTATCTCCTACTAATAACAATAAGTTTCAATGCCTTGAATGTTTTTCTCTATAGGAAGATGATGAGTTATTTATTTTTAAAGGGAAGGATAATAATCACTCAACAAGAAAGGAATTATTTATATTGGATAGTTAAGGGATTATAGAAGATGTTAGTAATAATCAATTTGTTAATGATATTCTTCAAAAAATTATAGAAGTTGTTTCTTCATTTATTTTAAAAAAAGGATAAAGAGAAGGATTTTTGAACTTCTTCAAAACATGGTAAATCTAAAAAATAGATAAATGTGAGAACCTTAACCAAAATAGGTAAATTATCTAAGGTTTAATTTGTATGTATAAATATGGATATGGAAATAGCCAAAAGAACTTGGTCAATAATCCAAGACAAGATTTATAAACTCACCAGAGATCTAATGAAATTCATAAATTGGAATATAAGAGGGATGAATAATAATAATCACGTGAACTTTAAATATATAATAAAAATAATTTACCTACCATTTTAGTTATTCAAGAGACCAAGATGGACGAGACAATGGTAAAATAAAATATGAAAAAAGTGTGGAAGGAGGCAAAGGTAACTAGTGTTAGTTCTTTAATTGCTTCTACAGGGACAAATACTTTATGGTATGACAAGGTTTTAAATTAGGAATTTTTAATTTAAATAAACTCATCATCTATCTATTTTATTTATAGATAAAAAATTAGGGTTCATGTTTGAATCCATCCAATGTGTATGCCCCTAATTTTTATTCAATTCCTAGAAGAATGTGGGAAGAGATCAAGGATTTTAGAATGAATTGTAGGGATATTAATTGGATGATATTAATATAATTTAATACTCATTTAAATAATTTAAATAAAAAGTGGAACTCAGTTATTCATGAAAAGTATGGAGGATTTAGTAGCTTTCATTTCTAACAATAGTTTAGTAGATGTAGAACTAGAGGTTTTTCTTTTACGTGGTCTAATAAGAGGCTAGGTGAAAACCTTATTCATGTTAGGTTAGATAATGCCATCATTTCTAAAAAAATATGCTTATTTAGCACTTTTGTCTCTCTTCATTGACATGTATTAGTCTAGATCTCAATCCTATCAACCTTAATATGGATGATAGATCAAAGAAGGAAGTAAAACCTTATAGGTTTAAACACATATGGTTCTATCATTTAGATATTTTTTATAAGATCAAGGAATGGTGGGATATATACATCCACAATATTGATATGTTTATATTGGTTCAAAGAATCAATAATGTTAGGAATATAATAAGATTTGGATTCATGATGTCTTTAGTATTATCTTTCGTTAGATAGAGGAGATTAGGGTAGAACTTAAGTTGTTAGAGGAATATATATATATGGTAATGGTGTGTGTGAGTAAACTCAACTAAAATAAAAAATTATCTTAAGTAATTATCATACTTTAGTGGCTCATGAGGAAACCATATAGAACTATAAATCTCAAACTTTATGGCTTAAGTAGGGATATCATAATTAAAAGTTTAATCATTTATATAATATTAAACACATGAGTCATAATAAGATAACTAATATTATTTGAGAAGATGGTGTTTCGTGGTCTGATCTTCTCATTGTAAAGGAAAATTTAATTTTTCACTTAAAGTTTTTTTTGTTACAAAAAATGCTTTAAATATTACTAAGGCCCTTGATTGTTTTATTAAATGTTCCTCTGATCATCTCCCCTCAAGATAATGATAATTGGTTGTAATTCATTTCTAAAGAGATAGTGAGTGTAGTAGTTTTTGTTTTGAATAAGGAAAATGATATTGGTCTTAATTCTTTTCCCATTCCCTTTTTTCAAATTTTCTAAGAAATTATCAAGTGATCTGGTGGAGGTTGTCGATGATTTCTTCTTTACCATAAAAATTGTGAGATAATTAAATAATGCTTTCATTTCCCTTATTACTAAAAATATAGGAGTCACTACATTTCAAGATTATCATTTGAAAAGTTTATGTAATTAAATTTATAAGATATTTATTAAAATTTTATCTCTTATTCTCCATCTTTTGATGGATAAACTCATTTCTACAAATTAGATATTTTTTATACTAGGAAGGCAGATTGAGGATGGAGTTATAGTAGTTCATGAAATAATTCATTATATGGTGAAAATTAAACAAACATGTATGATTTTCAAATTTTATATGAGTGAGTCTTATGACATATTTTGTTGGAATTATTTGCATATAGTCTAGGAAAGATATTCTTTTTATAAACATATCAAACTTTTGATTTTTAGTTACATTTATTTGACTATGTTTTCTATTTTTGTGAATCATTCACCAATTAGTTTTTTGGTAAAAACATTCCATAAGATAGGGAGACCCTTTATTCCCCTTCTTATTTATTTTTATGGTTGATTATCATATTATAAACCTATTGGAAGCTTTGAGGCATGGTGATTTGAAATCATCAAATGGTATTATTCCTAATATTCATCAACATATTTTTGATGATATTATCACTTTGTCTATTTAATAAATGAGAGAATCAAAGTAATTGAATAATACCCTAGCTTTTATGAGAATTATCTATGAAAATAGTGAATTTTTATAAATTTTTTTTATTCTTTGTTAATATTCCTTTGCATAGGCAACATAAGATAACTCACAACACAAGTTATCCAATCTAATTTCTACCTTATATGTACTTGGATATGCCTAATTTTTTGGAAATATACCATTAAATCTATGGAAACCTCTTCTTAAAATATTTCAAAATAAAATTTAAGGATGGAAAGGTACTACTATATGTTAGGTTGGTAAGCTTATGCTAATAAAAAAAAATTGTATAGTCTCCTGATATACTTAGTGTTTCTCTTCAAAATGCCAAGATTTATATAAGATAAATTAGAAAAGATTCAAAAAAATATATGGATAGGCATAGATAAAAAATAAAGGTTCCCTTTGGTATCTTGGGAAAGGGTGAGCATTCTCAAACACTATGGTGGACTGGATATAAGGAATCTAAATTGTATGAAGAAGGAACTTGTTGCTAAGCTTTGTCAGAGGTTGATTAATAAATCTAATCCTTTGATTTCAATCTTTCAAGATAAATATTTGGAAAATAGACCTTCATTTTATTTTATTAATGAAAATATTTTTGTTACTAGTTCCTCCATTTGAAATTTTTTGTTAATAATAGTTACATTATTTTAAAAGTCTATAATTGGAAAAAAGGTAATGGTCTTAAAATTAGATTTTGGGGGGTTACTTGGATTCTAGAGCACCCATTGAGTAATATTGAACCATGACATCAAATTAGTGATAAAATCTGTCAATATGGGCACATGGTAGCTGATTATTTTTATATTTATAATATCAATAGATACTATAAAAAATTTCAAATTTAAAATGTTGGTGATGAAGTTAGTATAATTAGTTAAGACATAAATATATTTATCAAAGGTAATCATATTTCTAATTTGACCAAGGAAGATGAATTAGTTTACTCTACCTCATTAGGTGGGCAATATGATGTAGGATCTGGTTATAATAATATGATTTCACAAATTCAAGAGGTAATTATGTGGCCTAAAACTTGGGATAAACATCTTATTCCTAAAATAAACTTCTTTCTATGGCTTTGTTTGTAAAATAGGATACTCACTTTGGATAAATTAGCTAAGAAGGGATGACCTTAGTTAATAGATGTGTTCTTTGTGAAAATGATAATGAATCTATTATTCATCTTATTTAATAGTGTCCCTTTGATTTCAAGATTTAAGGTTTGCTTTTAGATAATTTTTAGACTAGTTGGTCTCATCCTTCCACTTTGCTAGATTCATGCATTGCATGGATTACACCATTCTCAAATTAGTAGATGAAGAAACTATGGGCATTATCTTTACCTCATATTCTATTGGAAATATAGAAAGAAATAAATAATTATATACTTAGGGGTTCTAAAAATCCTAGTAAAAGAGTGGCTAGTAAAATATTCAATTTCATCACTAAGAACATGAAAACTATCAAATGGAATAAGGAGCATATTTTTCAAGCAAGAATAAATCATTGCAAAAAAATTTATTTTATCTTTTGAAAATAGACCTAATGTGGATTCTAAGATGAAAATTAGAAGTACATTTATATGGTTAACTCCAATACATGGTGGGGTTAAATTTAACTTTGATTGGGCCTCTCAAGGCAAACTAGGAACGTCATGAGGTGGAGATGTTCTAAGTGATGGAAATGGTCTCTTAGTGGCTACATATGATGGAAACACATAATTTTACACAAAACACTTTTTTGAAGCCTTATATGCACATTGAGGGGTGAAATTGGATAAATAATTAGGTTTTACTATGTTATTGGTGGAGAGGGATTTCCTAAACAACATCAATTATGGAAAAAATATCAAAAAATCCAGATAGACAATTAGTAATATCATAGAGTAAATTTTAGTCATTACCCTTTCTTTTCATGAGATTCATTTTCAACATGTTTTTAATGAGGGTAATCAGTTGGCAAATTAATTTTTTAATAGGGGTAGTTTTGTAGTTTTTTATGGTTTGGGCTAAGAATGAGGTCTTTCCCAAGTATGTTGATGTCATCATTTATAGAGACATATTTGATGCACACCCCAAATATTTTTTTTTAAATTTTTTAGGATACTTATTGTATTTAAATGGTGGGAAAGATATGTATTTCATAGTCTATTTTATTATTATTGTCGGTACTTATTATAAATATTTGAATGATTACACGTGGGAGGATAAGTGTAATCTAAAGTGGATTTTTTAGTATAGTAATTAAAATAAGGTGCCTTGTGTTAAGGTTTATTGGGTTAATACAATTATTTTGGTCAGTTGTCCTACTATTTTTTAGTTAATATATAAGTCACTATTTTAATATGGGTGGTGATTTGAATAGGGTTGAACAACTATGGAATAAGAAAATTAGGAGAAACTTGAGGGTCTAGGAAATCCTCCATACTAGAGGATTGGCTAATTCTATTGAGAACATTGATGGTTTTGATAAGTTGTTGTCCAAAAAAATTGAAAATCATTGGAATTATCATGTATTAGAAATCAATAATGTCTATTTATAAAACACTTAAGTGCTAATTTCCCATGTGAATGGTATGAAAGTGGAGTAAGTCAAGTACGTTAAGTGTATTAGATATTATAAGGAGGAAGGCCATATTCTATTAGGAGAGATAAGAGGTGATAGAAAGAAAAGGGGGTTAATTGAGGAAGGATTTTATGAATCCATATGATGTGGTAGCAAATCATGAGGTATCTCACTCTTGATGGTATATTTTTCGTTATCCATTTTTTTCATATGCCTATCTGAAACTATTTTGACACCATATTCCCCTTATCTCTCATTTATATATTTTTAATTCACTATAAATATATATGCTTAATGTTAATATAAGTAAAAATAAGTTTCCACTCCATCAAGTGGTGATCTTCCTCATCTACAAACTTTTAATTATTTAAACTCTAGTATTCATACTAATGTGAGGAAGGGTCATGCTAAAATGGTGGAAATACCTAAAAGAATTTTAAGAAGTGATACTAAGACAAATTAGGGTAAGGATAAATTATCAAAATATAATCATGGTTTTATTATCCTTGATAGGAAGATTAAAGATCAAGAGGATTTGAGTATGGTTAATGGTGATAGAAATGATGTTGGTTTAGATACAGTGGTTGGTATTGATTATGTGGAAAATCGTGAGTACCTTAAAATGATAAAATATTATGAGGTGACTAAGGAAAGGATGGATGAGGTTTTTTAAGGATTGTATATGCATAATGGAGGTAGGAAATATGATACTAGCCATAAGTAGATAATGGTAATAAGGAAGTAGATTTGTCTAAACAAAATAAAAATATTCTTATAGAATTTGATATGGTAATTGATAATTTATTGAATTAGAATAGTTTGGATATAATTAGAGATAAGGTGGAAATACTTAATTCCATTCTTCAATGCTTTAGGAAAGATCACAAATGTCTCAAAGAGAGGTGCATAAATTGAGTTAAAATGATGGGATATCATGTACCAAGGTAGACCTGATAGAGATGAGTTATCAATTTATGGATTTTAAAGAGATAATGGAAATAATGGAGACATAAATTGTGAACCTTAAGGACAATATTAATATCCTTGTGTATTTTAGTCATATTGATATGAAAAATTGTTTGCAGAGTATGGAGGGGTTAACATTACTAATGAAGACAGAAATGAGAATTCAAACATTACTAGGATGATCAGGTAGATGGGTATTTTTGGAAAGGAATATGTGTCTCAAAATAATCACCACATGGAAAATACCTTTATGATTTTGATGTATAATTAGGAAAAATCATATGATATATGGAAATGTCTAGTGTGTTAGTGTGTTTTATACTACTTTATTACTGACTTTTTATTGATTTTGAGTTGTTGATGTAGTTTATCCTATATTTATTATTATTTTTGGGTAGGATTATTATTATATTTGGTTTGTGTTACCTTGTATACATGTATCTTGTAATAGGTATGGTTCCTCTCAAAACTTTATCTTGCCATTAATAAAAAACTATGGAATTCCTATGTCATTGTGAGGTATGTTTTATAGTAAGATAATATATTAGTGATTGTGTTTATTATTAAACATTGTAAAATATATTTGGTATTATATGAGTTCATTTTATAGTAAGATAGTCTAGTAGTGATGGAATTTTTAATTTTTGAAAAACTTTCCAATTAGATGACTCTTTTAAAATTTTATACCTAAGAGAGTTAACTATTCTTCTATGAACCAAGTGTGTAATAGGATTTTGAATGTTTATAATCATTCTCATTGTATAATTATCTTAAATAGGTTTGAAATTTTCATCAATATAATGATGCATAATATGTTTAACAACAAAATATGGTGATGGTTGGCATGGAGGAGGATATACCACTTAGTTGAAAGGGTGTAATTAGAAACTATGCCCACCTTGTGACATTGAATATAATTAATGGATCGATGCATTTTAAAAGTTATTACATATAACTTTTGTATCCAAGAGCACCCTAAAAATATATAAAATATACTATTACTTAGTAATAATATGAGTTTTACTATCATAGAGCCAACCTAAAGGGGTAACACATAATATCCAAGAGAGTCTCGTATATATCCAAGGAATCCATTACCTAATATTACATTATCATATATGTCATTTTAAAAACATTTTCATTTGAAACACTTTTGAAAATGACACTTCATATAAGTTGATTATTAATGTAATCCCATATAAATATTGCATGAAGGTATGAATCATCACTGAAATTATATTTTTCACCAAATTTTAAAAAAGGTCTTTATGGTGGTGTGCATGTAAGTTTAAAAATAATCTCATCATATGGATGACCATAGTTCATAGGTGGAGGATGCACATTATATATATGATGCATTTTAGAGGTATGATTAGTTTATATTATTTCATGCTTGAAAAATGGGTTATCAAATATTGTAAATTTATAATTCCCATTTGATTACAAGATAGAATCACATGTAGGTTTGTTTAGATTAATAGTATTTTCATAACTAAGATCTTCTATCTTATGCCTTAACTTGAAGCATATAATTTTAGAATATATTTTAGTTTGATGATAATTGTAGTATACATTACTATCATAGATCTTAGGTGTAGGTGTACTTGCATAGAACTATTGTGGTAGAGGGATATAAATGAATTTTCCCTCAAGTAACATATTTATAAGTACATGAAGAGGTTGAGGTAATGGTGAAAATTTCATCTTCTATAGATTTCATAAAAGATGTCAATTTGTAGGTTTTGATACTATATTAACCAATATATTTGTCACTTTCTTAGTTTCATTAAATTTAACATTGTATATGTTCCTTCTTGTAAAATTAATTGTTTAAGTAGTTGGATCATTAGATGCATCCTTGATTTTGATCAAAATTATGATCTTGACTTATCAATATTGCTATATATGGTATAATTCATTGAAAGACTTAAGTGTTTTTAATATTTTAGAATGCTAGAGGGATGAAATAAAAAAAACTATTGAAGATGCCTTGTAATTCATTATCTTCCATAGTATTATTCATATTAGCTAGCATAGTTTTTTATTGAATTATATACTCACTGATTAAATCATTGGAACCTTGGTTAAGTTTATAAATTCATGCATAAGATAGTTTCTCATAGATTTTGATGGAAAAGTGTGTTGTAAACTAAATCTACAAGGGAATGAATGTGTTATTTCTTACTCAGCATGCCCTAATTCTTACAAGAATCAAGGAACCTTTTTAAATCTTTGTATCTTCTCCCACTTGCACTTATGGCTCATTGGTCTCAACTATCTTAAGTTTCTTTGGTAGCTCATCCTAGCTTATGTGTTAAACTAGGACCCACAACCATCACCATTATTAATGCCATGTTCATTAGAGAAAACTTTATATAATATACTTATTGTGAAAGTGAAGTTTTGACCTCCCAATTTTTGTTTGAATCTTTGATTACTTAGCTCTCTTAGCCTACTCTAGGAGGTCATTTCAATTTATGTGCCTTTCTGGATCCTGAAACCTATTCCATTATGACAAAACAATTATAGTGGTAATGTTTTCTATATAATAATTGGAACCAAAGAAAAGTCTCATCATACTTCCCTATACCAATTAAGACCAATTATCTATCTCTCTTAGCTCCTTGTAGTCATTTTTGGGGTCACTTTAATTTCTATGCTATTTGGCATCTCAAAATTTATAAATTTTAGATGAAAAGATCATGTGAATAATTTAGATATTTAACAGCTATTCAATAAATTTTTTATTTACCTTTTCCTCATTAAAAATCTTGCTAAATGTAAAAAAAAACTTACCTCATTTCCTGAATAGGTCTATCTATAGGTGGTTTTGAACAACCAAGTTGAAAATGTAATCAATATTTCAACCCATGATTAGGTATTCAAGGTCAAATTTTTATTTGTCCAATTTTAATAAATTTTATTTACCTATACATGCCTAATTTTTTAATTCCTAAGTACTAGAGACCTAATCGAGCTTCTAAATCTCAGTTAGGTCTAGGGGGATCTTCCCTATAATCCATTTCTAAGTAAAACACAATTTTTTATTAGGTCTATCACTATCCATTTTGTCCAATTATTTGATAATTGTAATAATTTATTCAATTTAGTCTTATGTCATTGGTGAAGTGACTTGGTAGTTATAGATAGGATTAATGTCATGATTAGGTTAGGAGTGGGGAGTCATAGGTTTTAGTGTTAACCAAGAAATCATTCCTTGATTATGTCCTAAGACCCATTGAAAATACATCATAGTGATATCAAATATTTAAACCTTGATTATGTTAAGAATCATACAATATTTTTAAAATTGTGTTATCTAGGAGGCAAAGCTTAATTACAATGTTAAGCTTGCCAAACATGTGTTGAAGACTTATTTGGTGGTTCCAAGCCCAATTCGGTACTATTTTTTGAATTTATTCAATTATATCTAAGGAAATTTTACCAATTATATTCAAGCTTTTAAAGTCCCATTAAAAATAGAAGGTTAAAAATTGAAAAAATGACATATTTAATAAACTTTTATCAAGTTTGAAAGCCTAGGTAGGTCTACTAGGTACATTATTGGAGCATTTTTTGGTTTTTTTACAAAATGTTTTCAATTTAATGTTAATTTTTGTAATTGTTTAATTTTACAGAAAGGTGAGCCTAGCTCAAACATAATAATGGTCCCAATTTTACCTAATTATGCTTGATTGAAAACTTGTTGATGTTTTTATGTCATTCAATTTTTTGAATTTACTCAATTTTTTCTAACAAAATTTTAGCAATTAGGTCTAGGGACATACCTAAAGCATTCAATTATATTTAGGGTTTCAAAGCCCCATTAAAAATAGGAGGTTATAAATGTAAAAAATGACACATTTAAAAAAAATTGTCAAGTATAAAAGCATAGATAGGTATATTGGGTGCATTTTTGGACCATTTTTCATTTTTTTACACGTTTTTATTATGATGTTAATTTTTAGAACTATTTGATTTTACAAAAATGTGACTCTAGCTCAAATAAAACACTGGTCCTAATTTTACCCAATTATGCCTGATTAAAAACTTTTTCATGTTTTTTGTGTCACGTTTTACTTTTCAATCTCTTAATTGTAAACTTTTAACTTTTTTTTCTCTTTTTTAGGAAATGAATAGTGAAATTGGTGGGAATATAAGGATAATGGAGGCAAGTGAGGTAGTTTAGGACATTGATGGTGGTATATGGTGTTTTAGAGGGAAAACCCCTCCCCTTGGAAAGTGATAATGTCTATATATTAGTTGATTTCAATTATAAATGGGTTGGATTTTATTCTCGCCAAATAGATTATTGAGCTAATAACCTTTTTTTTTTAATTTGTTCTTTTTATAGATTAATATATACCTCATATCCTTCCCTACCATTATGTTGATAAATTTTGGATTGATTTATTATGGTGGAATCCAAATTTATTGTCAAAATTGAACATTATGATTAATATAAGTCTATGGGATTATTTGCTTTAAATATACACATGTAAATGGTGGTTATGGTTTACCTTTACTTGTTTTCTCTACTTATAAGATTTCATTGGCTCAGTATGTGATTATGCATGTCTTGGTTGGATTAGAGGTTGATTTTTGGAATCTATATGATCAATAAATAATATGTCTTTATTACTATAGTATTTTATTCCCCTTTCCCCTTATTTTGTCATTTTTTATCAATCTGCTAGTTTAGAAATAATTTAAATGTAATATGATTAAATGTTTATCTCGATTGTAATTATTTATCCATTAATATTTATGTATTTTTGAATAATTAAATTGATGGAATGAACTTTGAATTATTTTCAAATACACTAATCAAATTCCTAAGAAAAACTATTTTCTTGGGCATATTGAATGAATTTGTTATCAATTTTAAAATTCCACACAAAACCCACATTAATAAAACTATAAAGTAACACTACCCATTGAACTATTCAAGCACCCAAATTATGTCAAAACTAAGTTTGAGATTTATAGTAGTAGGCCCTTTGATCAGAATAATTCATAATGAATGATTAAGTGAAATCATTATGTTGGTACATGGTATATAAATACCTTAGGGAACATGCCTCACGTGACTCTTTATAGGAGAGGTTGTATGGGCTTCACTGCCCTAAAATCCTAATGCTTGTGAACCATTCTAGATGACATGTCAATAGTTTTTTCATTATAAGGATGACATGAATTGAAATATAAATTGAAAATTTTAAAATTCAACTTTAGAGAATTTTCCCATAGTAATATTCTAGGTTCTAAGAATATAAAATTAAATTATAGAATCAACTATGGTTTTTACTTGGCTAGATGGAGGTGGCTACCATATGAACATTCCAAGGCCCATTTAGGACTTGCCTAAAGATCATGATGAAATATGTTAGAAATATACACATATCGATATTTAGATGGTAAAAAAACATATATAGGCATTCAAATATGCAATAATCAAGAATCAAATCTAATACAAAGATGTTGTATGACATCTATTTCCTTAATCTCTAGATAGGGACACATACAACTAGTACCTTAGTTTACTAGATAAATGTATCACATTGAGGGAAAGCGTTGAAAAATTATTTGTTCACTATTTTAGTATACCCATCAACCTTATTTCCCTATACTACCAATTTTATATATCCTATAGGTATCCCAATGAATCCATAAGCACATTCAACATTCAATTTCACAAGTTATATAGGAGGTTAAAAGACCCATTCTTGGAAGTTAAAGTAATTAGCATTAAAGTTTACCTTAAAATATTTGATCCCTTGATCACTATGTTTATTTAGAGGACTCTATCTACTCTCACATACTTGGTGTTGATCTACCAAGAAGATTTCATAATTGAATAATAATCAATGTTACATTACTATTGTGTGGAGCCATTTTATTGCTTGGATAATTGGGTGTTTACACCTGAAACCTTTTGACTTATATACCTATAAATGATTCCATGGAATAATTTTTACCTTATAATGAATCATTGACTTAATCTTATGACCAATCAAACCTCCTTGTGATAAAGAATAACCTTGCTAGTGTATTTAATTTATGTAATTATGCCAATTCCACATTTATTTAAAAAGTTGTTTCACCTTGACTTAGTGATAAAGCATCTTTCAATTTTTTTCTAATAAAATGCCATATTTTATAGGGGATTATCAACAAGTGATTCTTAAACCAGTGTGTTAGACTATGTTCCAAAGTTCATATTTTGGTATCTAATGTTATCCAATTGAAATGAATGTTATTTATATTTTTTAGGATTATTGAATGTAACTCTAGGTTGATAAATAACTGAGTAATAAAATACTATAATATCAAAAGCCACTGATTTTCATAATAGTTGGTTTATTTGAATATTATATAAACAACAATGAATTAGAAAAGACATTATTAGTTGGAAAATATGATTGAGATAGATAAGTGGTAGGTTAAAAAGTGATGTAGGAACATGGTAAAGTGCCTTCAATAGATAATGTGTGTCATAACCCTCTTCAAAAAATAGTGCACCCCTCTTTTCTAGTAGCACACTATGTTATAGACATTTTGTGCAATGTTAATTAATTTACACGTGTGAAGTAGTGATTTTATAGGAATACCTTTACTTTTTTTTAGAATCATATACTTGTATGACCAAGACTTGGATTGTCACATGTTCTACACTTTAACCAATTTCACTATGAAACCCTAAGAATCCAATTTTTCTAGGGTTTTGATGAATACAAGTGGAAGGAGAGTGGTGTTCATAGGGTAGATTGGGTGTGACCTTAAAACCCCATGTGTCAAACATTGCCTACATACAAATAACTTGAAAGGGGATCAAGCATGATGTAGTTATCCCAATATAAGTGTTGGTGCAAGTGAGAGTGATGCTAGTATGTCTAAGTATGAATGCTAATTTGAATGCTTTTGAGTGTGAATTAAGACTATAAACTTGAGCAAGACTAATATTTATACTATTTTTTATGGATTTATTTAGAAATAGGGTTAAATAGAGATTAATAAACTTAATTTTCATAACTATTTTTTATCTTGTTCATGAGAATTGCCATTTATCTAATAAATGAATGAGAGTGGTTTTTATATAGTGTTTTAATATTTTTTGAGAGATTAAATGAGTCTAGAATGACCCTAAGATTCTTAAAGAAGTGGAAAGATATATGTTGGGTCCAATAAAAGCTAAGGTTTAATATCATTTCCCCCTTTTCCAATAGCACCTTATGTTATAAACTAATGGGGTAGTTTTATTGTCCAGGATGTTAGTATGTGGTGAAAAATGATTAGGGATGATGAGATGATGGCTCAATGTTACTCTTGGTATATGTGGGCATGGGTTAGACATCCATAAAAGTCAAAAAATGATTAAAAGTAGATATATAATAGGTTTATGGCTAAGCTAAGGATAGGGTGGTCTCAAGTGACACTCGATGTCTTAAAATGACATTTTATACGACTACATTCCCCCCTTTATATAAATTTAAAAAAGTGAAATAACTAGGATAAAGGAAAAAAGAAATATAACTAGACTTACCTATGAGGTGAACCCCGTGAATGTGGGTTTGAGTCTATGACCTATACTCCATTGCATGTTTTAAGAATGAGACTTTTATGAATGGATCCTTACATAATAAATATCAAAATCAAATAAAAAATTGAGAAAATATATGTGATAAAGATGAAATAAATGAATAAACCTCATTAGGTATGTGAACTAATGCAAAAACCTAGTGAAATCCTATTTATGTGTATATTATGAGAAAAAAGTGAATAGATTGGACTAATATAATGTCTTACATAATCCCCATAGGTGGGTGGCTCAAGAACATAAATTAGCCTTGAATCCATTGTAAGCCGCCCTTGTTTGGTGGATCATAGTCTGAGTAGTTTTTATTAGAATAATGACTTATCCAACCATATTATGTAGGTAGATCAAGAACTCAAGTAGGTCATGACTCGATCATTACATACCCATGTGTATTAGACTTATCTAAATTTGAAAATACATGGTGTAATGAAGCTAGAAAATATGGATCTAGGCCACTTGAGAACTTGGAAATGCAAAATAGCTTAGGGGATACTTAGGAACATAGGAAATCAAGAATGCCAACTGATGTAGATAGAATAAGGCATTAATCTAGTGTAATCCTAGTACATATGTCATATGAAGTAAACAACATGAATAATTACATATATTTTCCATTCCAATAGAGATAATTGGTGTAAAACTAATAATATGGAAACAATGTGCCATGTACATGCCTCCAATTCTGATATTTGAACATATGGATTCTAGGCTGAGTTATAGTAATATGTGCCTGTGCATATCTAAAATTGAAATAGGAGTGATCATGTCACACATGATGTCCCCAATTTAATCAAAAAATTTAAATTCTATCTAAAAATTTAATATATATTGAACATTTCTAAAAATATGTGATCAATACTATTTAACTGTACTTACTATATCTTTTTTAATTATTATAGATTTTCTTTGAGGCTACTACACAATAGCATGGTGAGTGGACTATAACACACTATGCTCATATTAGTGTACTTTGATATTTTTGAAAATCATTTTTTCTTATAAAATTTTAGATTGATCTATGTATTACTATATTTCATTATATTTTCTTGAGTTTGAGCTTTATAATTTGTGTCTTTGTGTTGAAAACTATGTTTTTGGGTGGTCAATAGGATGGTTTGATCTCTATGACAAACCCATGTGAATGTCCCCTCTATTAAGAGAAGTTTTTTAATCTCTGCAATAACTATCCTCAAAATAAAAGGTATGTATCATGTGTGTTAGACTAAAAATACATGATATCTTTGTGATAAACCAATATAATGTGTTAATAAGAGAGTATTTACATAGTCCATTGATTTTCTAGAAAAAAATATAGATAAAACCATGTATAATATCAAAAAAATAATACACATTTTTATCCAAATTTTTTTTAGAAATATAATGTGTATACATGACATAAAATTTTAAAAGATATTCACCATAAGCTAGAGATGTATGATGTATGTTATATAAAATATTCATAGGGTTTTCAACATAGATATAAAAATGTAAGCATGTATATGAACAACAAATTTGAATATAATCTGAGTAAAGTACTTGGGGAGATGGGGAATGATATCCATTAAGGCACCTAAGGAGGAAGGGGAAATACAATATGTACCTCATGGCATCACAAACTAGATGTGAAAGAGATAAGTAAGATATAAGTGTCATGGACATGATGCACACATGAAAACATACATACAAGGACACAAGGTATGCAAACTAGGCCCAGGGGTCATAATACAAGGGACATGGGCACATGTCACTGAGTATGAGAAAAGGAACACATACAAGGACATGTTGAAATCTTTGCATAAGCAAAAGAGCATGCACATTTGATTTAGAGCCACATGGAAGGAAATGTTAAAATTTCCACATACACAATCAAGGAGAATACACAAGGATATGGACACATGTCTAAATCATGAAATAAATGATAGGTTAATGGCAATATCAAAATTCCCTTGAGTAGATGTAGAATCAAAGAGACATAATAAAATCTAGATTAACAAAACTAGAAATGAAATTATGCAATAATCATGTGGTACAAATCCATATAAGAGCAAATATGTACATAAGATGAGTTTATAGTAGTAGTAGTCATCAAAAAATTAGCGTAGTATATGATTCAATACTAAATCTATGATATGGAGTATATAAATATATAAAGTGTAAAACTGGACATTGTTTGTATGATTTCCCTAATGGGATAATATATTAGTGCTAAATTAGTGTGTATGTGTATGTGTATGTGCCCTCAATGGGTGGATAGTATCATATTTAGGTACATGTAGAGTACTAAAGTCCCATAATAATTTAAAAATAATCAAATGGAATAAGTGAAGCATGTATGTATGATAAAATTGATTACACTAACTATTGTATGCCCAATTTTCACCCTTTTAGAGAGTTATTTAGGTTCCCTCCAATTGAGATACACAATGGGAACAACCCTAGGTTATGGGTCACCTGTGGTGGGGTTAGACATCTGGATAAGGCCAACTTCCTCTTCATACTCACCTAAACTAATACTATAATAATGATTCATAGGAGAAAGGGTTAGAAAGAGGGTAAGGTCTTTTAATAAGGTTAAAATGGTGATGCACCAAGTTAAATTGACACTCATATAGGCTTGAATACACACTCAATCAACATAGCTCACACAACCTCACAATCTCACTAGTTACATAAATATTTCATAGAAGAGGTTCCTAGTAGAACACTAATATAGACATATAAGTTAGGTTGAAAACATCTTCAAAGAGGTAATCAAGAGGACTATAGACTATGAAGAATCTCCTTCACAAATTCACTATACATAAGCATACTAAGCATTGATTAAAGATAAGAGATAGGAAAAGAGTTGATCATATAACTTCAAATGTTAGTTCTTGAAATATTTTTACATGGTTTAACCATATCAAATGAGCAAAATTTTACAAGAGTCTTAATGAATATCTTTTTCTCATAAGAGAATGAAAAATTCTAAGAACTAAGAACCCCTTATATGGGAATGAAGCTAGGATATATATGAGAATAAAAAGAGATAGAGAATGTGGGAGGACACCATTAGAGAGGGAACACACCATCATAGGTCATTAATTAAACTTGATCTATCACCTTTTGATCCTTATCCAATGAAATCATTGCCACCTTTTTTGATCAATCAAGACACTGCCCATGGCTTATTGGGCGAGAAAGTCCCCAAAGCTTATGAGGATGTATTGAATGCCCCTAGATGTAGTTCCTAATAATAGACCTTTTCTTTGATCCTCCATGACATCTCTCACTTGAAGATAAAACTTCATGCTCATAAATCTAATAAAATCATGGCTTTGTGCATTTTAGGTAGTTACTTGTAAAAAATATGATGATACTGAAGGATGAAGACCCTTTGCATTAATCAAATATCTACTTTGTCTCCATGTTTAGATCATAGGTCCATCCTATAGATGGAAACCAATCTAAGATTATTAGTTTTCTTATACATACCATATTATTATAGACCTATAGACAATATAGAACCTTTTTTTTGGATTAAAATAGGTCTAAATAGACCCCTTTTATCTGTATAGGAACTAAAAGTTCATTGTATACATAGTTCCTCCTTGAAGAATGGTGAACATAGTTATAGACAAACCCTAAAAGCTATAAAATGTCACACCAAAGGCCTATATTAAGATCTATTGGTGGTCACTTTATGTTTTTTATACTTGATTGAATGGATTTGTATTTTTAATGGTGCTCGAATGAGCTTTAATGGAAATGGAACAAACTAATAAGACCTTCTTTCCTTACTCAAAAATGGTTCCTGAACTTCTATTGAAAGTTGTGGGCTCATATTTATTCTAATTAGATATCAATATCTAACTAATATTATTAACATATTGATATTTTCGTGCACCATTGATTTCTATCTATATAATTGAGTGAGATCCATCAATCTTGCCCTTGACTTGTCAACTTTATCCAAATTACTGCCAGTTGGCAATCCCACATTTACACTCATGATCTTATTATTAGTCTACCACTGTATGTGCTTATGCCATATGTCAACCTCTCAAGATCCTTGACCTTTTGACTCTTCTCACTTCATTTATATTACTTAGTATGAGTGAACACCAATCTTTGGATCCACTTTGGTTTGAAAATAAATGACTATTTACCAAATTTTAAATTTGACATCCATACGATTGTCATTTGACATCAATGAAACCATATTTGACATCCCATAGACCATCAAATTTAAAATATAATGTATTTTTTTAGTGGATTAAATTTGAAATCTATGCAAATGTATCCCATTATTTAACTAACTTTGAAGATTTGTATCTTGAAGCACAAAAATCATGTAGGGACCAAATTTGTTGGAGATGTTCCTAAGACCAAAAACATTATGCACACTTAATCTACTAGCTCTGATAGATTTCTAAGTGATTTTAAAAAAATGTTCAAGAGAGATACCCTATTTTATTTTCATGATGTCTACATACCTATCATGGTCTAAAATGGCTAAGTATGGAAACTTAGCAAATTCTATCTGAGTTAACTTTGAAAATGTATAAATTTTGTTGTGCTTAGACACATGGCCTAAAACCTATCACGCAACAACTAAGGACTAAGTTAAAAAAACCCATATGATAATTTTATCCTAATACTGCCACACAAGTAAGATATAATTCTAGAAACATGCTCACTTGAATCTATTTGAGCTCCTTTACAAATTGGCTAAGTATGGAAACTTAGTGAAACTACCTAGCATGCCAACTTTAAATCCTCATATCTTCTTTTACACTTGATTAGACAACACAAAACTTAGCACATATTTTATTTATACTAATATGATAAAACCCATGTGGCCATTCACATGTGGTAATGATAATGTCATTAAACTACATACTCAAAATGTTTGCCACTAGACCCAAAATGTCTAGATAAACACAATGAAGAACCATATGAATACCATGCACCTCCATAGTCATTCCAACCATTCTTGACACCCCATATGGTCTTTGAAAAATGTACATATCATGAATATTATCCATTAGTTACCTTGGATACATCATTGATAAACCTCCAACACTTCTTGAGTCTTTATCTATAACTTTAGACTTGTCTTTTAGAAAATGACAATTTACACTTTAAGTGAACTTAAAGTATTTCAAAATATTTGTGGGTAAAATGAGATATTTGGATCACTTGGTCCATCCAAAACATTTATCCATCTACTCATCTACTATAAACCTGATCCATTTGGCCATAAGCTTGGTATGTGGGCTAAAATTAGCCAACATTTGTAGCGACTTATAGGGAAGCATACTTGTTATGCTTGAGAACCTAGTCCATTTCAAATTAACTATTCCATTGAGTATATGGATTCCCAAGTCTTAACCCAAATAATCATGAAAATAACACAAGGTTATCCTTATTTGGAACCTTTATCGAAGCAACAAGATCAAAATAAATAAAATAACAAAGTGCCCAAGGAACTTATTGAAAATGAAACACATAATATAAAAGAAGATGTGCATAAGGCACTTATAGGAAAGTATAGAAGATATTATAACATGTATAATGTGTTGAAAAGGATGTAATTTAATTCAATAATAGGTATTTAAATGAGTTATATTGACTAGGATTGGTAATACCCCTCCATCTATTTGGGTAAGATGAAAATCATTATGTTCCTTGCATCCATGAATCAAATAAGGGCTAGTGCATAAGCTATACAACATAGTATGCTTTCTTGGTTTGGCCTTATTCAAGCTCCATTTGAGGAATAGGTCCTCTTTCTTAAATATCCTTGTTGTATCTCTCTTTTCAAAGGCATTTTTGACTTGAGATTTATGTGACTCTAGTGTTTTCATGGCAAGGTATCTAGTTTCTTCCATTTCCATGAGCTCTATCATCCTCACATTTTTGGGTTCATCCTCCATCACTCAAGCTAATGGGCCAATTCCAATGAAGGAAACTCAAGGGATATAGGTAATTTGGCTTCCATTCTATACACAAGAACATATGGATAATTACCAATGGTATTTTTAGGAGTCACCTTATCAGCCCATAAGGCTGTCATTAGCTTGGTGTGCCATGTGCTTTGATTCTCTTCCATGGTCCTCCTAATGATTCTTAACAAATTATTATTTGTGGAATCTACAAATATATTTCCTTGAAGATAGTAGTTTGAAGAGGTAGTGAGGTAGATGATCATTTTGAAAACTCATTCACTTGTCTTTATACTAATGAATGTCAATTCATTATCAAAAATTATGGTGGCTAGGATACCAAACATAATCACAAGGCTATCATAGAAGTCCAAAACTACACCTTGACTAGATTATTTTAAATCAATGCCTTCCACCCACCTAGTGAAGTAGTCAGTTGTAGTGAGAACCCATGTATGACCCATACTTGATGGTGGATTGATCATCCTTATGAAGTATAACCCCCATTTCATGAAGGGTTGCTCCACTTGAATAGGATTGAGAACCCATGTATGACCCATACTTGATGGTGGATTGATCATCACACTTTTAGAATTTTTTAACCCATGCATGAGCTTATTTTAAAATATTAGGCCAATAATAACCATCCCTCATTATCTTTGCTGATGTGGTTATAGGTGCAAAATGGCCTCCTACATGTCCATCATGGAACTGCTCCAAGAGCTTGGTCACTTGGTGATCATCTATGAACCTAAATAGTACCCCATTAAGGTCCTTTCTAAAAATAAAACCATAAAATAATGCATAAGGTATATATTAAATCCTAAAATACCTTATTTTTACTCTATCCAAACCTTGGGGGCATTCTCCTATTATCAAGAAGTGAGTCATGTCTTTAAGATAGCTCTTTTAAAGTGGGGGTGCACCTACTTGTGAGTTGTTTTGGGTCACCAAAATAGATTCCTTGTCTTCTTGGAGATCACTCACCATGTACTCACATAAGCCATTACCTTCTACTAGCTTGATGACCTTGATCTCTAAATCATATTCCATAACCTTTATGATCTAGTCTACTCTCTTTTCATTCAAATCCTTATTAAGGAAGAATTACCTAACTCTATAATGAGACACCATAAGATTGATCCTTCTATTAAAGAGAATGGGCTTGAAATTAGTAGGGATTATCAAAGATTCAAGAACTTATTTCTTAATGAAAGTATAGCTCACTTCATATCCTTCCACTCATTGACTAAAAAAGGCAATTGGCTACTCCATTCCTTCACCATTCTTCTACATCAACATAGTTGATATATTGTTAACATTGGAAAAGGTGTACAATATGAAGTCCTTGGAGAAATAACAATGCAAGAGTGAGGGTGTTTGGTCAATTCCCTACTTGATGGCTTCAAAATCTACCTTACTTTCATCCAACCAAGCAAAAACTTATCTCTTCTTCATCATGGTGGTGATAAGTTTAACCAAGTTTGTAAAACTAGGTATGAACCTTCTAATAAATTTAATCTTCCCAAGGAATCTCTAGATCCTGTTCATGTGATTTGGAAAGGATAAGGCCAAGATAACACTTACTCTATCATGGTTAATAGATAATCCTTCTTTTGAAATAATATAACTTAGTAGTTTTCCTTCATGCACAATAAACACACATTTATTGGGATTTAAAGAGATCCCATACTCTTTACATCTCTATAATATTATCCTTATATGGTCCATGTGCTCACTATCATTCTTGGAGAAGATTGTGATATCATCTAAGTAGACCCGTACCATTTAATTTAGCAGTCCTTGAAAGGCCATGTCTATTAATCTTTAAAAGTTTTCCTTATCATTGGACAATCCAAAAGGCATCTTGTGATAAGAAAATGTGCACCACTTGGTGGGGAAGGTAGTCTTGTACTGCTCTTCCTCTCTCACTATTACTTAGTTGTAACTTGAATATCCATATAAGAGAGAGAAGTATTCTAAACTAACAACTACTTGAAGGAGTTGATCTATGGATGGTAGAGGGTAATGATCCTTTAAAGAGACTCTATTAAGATAATTGAAGTCCATACATAATCTAATCTCCCCATTCTTATTCTTGATAGGTACCAAATTATCTACCCATGAGGAGTGATTATTTGGTAAGATGATCCTATATTTAATAAGCTTGGTTAATTCTTTTTTCATGATCTCTTCAATCTTATGATTTATGGGCCTCTAATTCTACTTAGCATGCCTAGATTTAGCCTCTAACTCTATAGTGTGTTGGGTCAATTTAGGATTAAAGTCCCTTAGGTCACTATATTACCAAGAAAATATGTTTTCATATTCCTTACAAATCTCTATGAAAGCATTCCTTTCATCTTTAGTGCTTACCTTTACAAGCTTGAAGATCTTGTCATCAAAGATAAGAAATCTTTCATAGTTATCTTCATTAGTTGACATCACTGCTTTATCCTTCCTCATATGGTCCCCTTCATCAAAGAGACCTTTTATGGTGACTATCCCTTTAGGAAGATTATTGGACCTTAATTAAATAATCTAGTCCTCATACTGACACTTTAATTTTCCTTGGTTGATGGAGGATAACTTTACTTATTACTTCAAGAAACATGAAATATTTTGACATTTTCAAAGAGATACCAATAAGATTCATTATCTATCACTGATGGTCATATTACCACTTTAACATGTGGTTGCACCTTGGTCTTTTTCAATTCATTAGGGATATCAAAATGAGCCACCAAAGTTATTAGTCTGTTAGCATGTTGATTTTGGCCTCTTAGAATTGATTAGATGTTGAAGGCCTCAAAATCCTCAACTAGGTCCCACACACTATGTTTTTAATACTTCACTAAGGGGTTCTTTGTGTCATTATAACCTTTAAATTAGTGTAAAACTAATTCACTATCCCATATGCTTTCAATTGCTTAATCCCTCTCTTACTAGCCCATTGAAGTCCATGGATAAGGCTTTCATATTCCACTAAATTGTGGGAACAACTAAATTAGAACCTATATGAAGATAAGTACTTATAATTTGAAGGGGATATTATCATAAGGCCTACACCCAACACATGCTTGCCCCTTCAGCCATCAAAGAACAACTTCAAAAAACCATTAGGATCTTCTTGAGGCCTCATGAGGGATGACATGGGTTAGATTTATTCATGAAAATAGTAGACACCCAAGTCCCTTCATTCAACACCTTATAAGGGGTCTACCTACTAGATTTAATTCCATAGTTCATCTAGGAACATGTGTAGCACCTCTTTAGGATGAGAATTCAGCTCCTGCTCCATTGTAAATTCATCCTTATCAATGATGGTGTAATTGATGTTAACACTATCTAGTCCATAGGGTTATATGTGGAATTTTGTAATGGGCTTAGCTTTGATTGACACTTTATCCCCATACCTTATTCAAAATCCCATATATGACTAATCTATTTCAAGATAGCCTCTTATCTTTGTTGTGAACTCTCTAGATAAGCATAGTGTAAAGTGACGAGGAACATCCAAGATCAATACAAATTGAGCCATTGAGACACTTGGATAACCATGTAGGGTTGTATTGATGTCCTTGATTATGCCAGATGGCTTGGGAGAATAACCATCAAGTTACAACACTAATTTGGACTATGGTTCATATTTTAGACCAAGCTAATTGTTTATGGACTTTGGCATTATTGCAGTACTAGTCCCATTGTCCACTAATAAATTATTCACTAGAGAGTTTCTAATGATCACTAAAATATATAAGGGATGAGGCTTCACCACTTTACTTATTTTCCTTTCACTAGGCCCTTTTGATGCATTGATGATAACTTCATTCACCTTGCTTGGTGGCTTATTTGTAACTATTTTAACATTAATCTTGGAAAAACATTCTTGAAGAATGTCCACTTGGATAGGCATGAAGAGAATATTTGACATGAGGACACTCACATTAGATTTATTCATTTGTTTAATAATGTTTATGGGTGAACCACTAACCTTTTCTTGTGCTTTAAGAACCACCACTATTATTTTTTGAACTTGTGAGCCTTGGGTTATAAAAGGGCTTCCTTAATTCTGATTCTTTGGAGGTACTAGAACCTTTGGAGTGACAATAGGATCATTTGGATTTATTAGTGAAGGAGTGATGGTATGAAAATATTTTAAATATTCATATTTACCATCCATATTCCTTATTTTAAATCTTGTATTTGTTGCCACTAGTATATAGGCTTGGCCAGAACTAGCCTACGGGTTAGATGCATAACACTCTTCTTCTTCATAGTTCATCATGGTGGAATCTATTTGGTTTATTATTTAATTATACCTTTGACCTTGTGGAGGCTCTTCTATCTTGGTCATAATAGGTACCTCTACATTTTTGGTTATGATATCTTGGTTGTACCCAAAATTAGTAGATTATTTCCATTGATCATTGAAGGCTTGATTAAGGTTAATATTTGGGATAATATGTTATCTAAAAGACTAATTCAAAGGCATGGTGCCCTCTAATTATTAAGCCCCATTATTTTTAAATAGTACCAAGGTGTTGGAATTTCTTGAAACATTAGGATTATAGTTAGTCTTCCTATTGTATCCATGTTTCCCTTGTCCTTAGTTTTTAACCCTAGATCTAGCCTTGGTAGTTCCCTTTGTATGGTGGCCAATTTGCTTGAAAATATTATTATTGAGGTTAATATGAAACTTTAAAAGTCTTATTTAAATCTTGATACCTTTTGAAATTTAATATCTCATTTCTCAAAGATTAAAACATGCTCTTGAGCTCTGGTAATTTCTTTTGGTTTTGGGAATCACTAGATCCACTAGTGGAAGATTTAACTTATTTTGGTGTAAGTATTACAACAATTATTTGTGTAGGAATAATGACATAAAGTATAGGGATAACAATAGGAGGTGATCTAATTTCAAGAAATAAGATCATTGGTGGTCTAGGTGTAAGCTTTTAATCTTAAACTAGACAATTTTTTTCTTTGATGGCCACCTCATAAGCATCTGTAAGTGTATTTGTCCCCATAGATTAGATCATCACTACTATGTTACTATTTAAAGCTTTAAAATAGTATAAGAAGGAAAAGTTAGGGATTGGTATAACTAAGACTTGGATTATGTCCCAAGTCTTTTGAAATCTTGTGTTACAATCTTGCTTGACTTCATGAAGAGCTCTCTTAATGGTAGTTAGTTACTCTACAAGTGAAACATAGTGACTTTTACCCTTAAATATTTTACACAAGGCTTATCCTAATTAGTTACATGTTTGAATGGAATTATTAGCAAGACATTTATACCAATTTATGGAATTTCCTTTAAAATAAGTATCTAATAACCTAATATCTATATTTTTCTTAGTGACATTATTGATATTGTAAAAATTGGCTATGTCCATGAGGTGTTCAGAAGGTGTTGTAGCCTGGTCACAAGCATAATAAGGAACACTTTTAAGGGTTAAAACTAGGATAAAATCATATTGGGAAAGGTCTAAGTAACTTTGGATATTAAAATCAATAAAATATCTAGGGCATTCCATGGCTATGAAAGTGTTTAATAAAGGTCTTGTTGTAGGGGTATGCATTGAAAATGACCTAGGAGCAAATGTTACCTGATATGGATGTGTATTTACAAACCTTAATATTTTTGGTTCAACAAATTCAAAGGGATACCTCTTGAATTTGACCTTATTATCACCTTTGGAATGAGAGATAGATACCTCTCCACACTAGAGCGTTGATTCTTTCTTTTAGAGCCAGTAGATGTTGTTGCTTGGTAGCTTAACTAATAAAAATTTGATCAAACTAACATCAACTTTGATCAATCTTCCTTTTGGAATATGGTCCCACAAAGTATGCTATAAATTTTTTTAGGATCTATTTAAACCCTTAGAGAGAGTTATGTAGGCTCCCTCTAATTTATCTACATAATGGGAACAACCCCAAGTTGTGGGTCACCTATGGTGGGGCTGAACATCTAGAGAAGGCTAACTTCCCCTTGATGCTCACCTAAAATAATTATAAACTAATGATTAAAAGGGAAAAGGGTTAGAAAGAGGACAAGGGATCTTAATAAGGTTAAAATTCTGATGCAACAAAGTTAAATGGATACTCACAAAAGCTTGAACACACATTGGATCAACATAGGACAACTATATCTCACACAACCTCATAATCTCACTAGTTGCATAAATATTTTATAGTAAAGGTTGTAAGTAGAATAGTAATATAGACCTAAAAGTTATCTGGAAAATACATTCAAAGAGGAAAGTAGAAGGATAGTAAACTAAGAAGAATCACCTTCACAAATTCACCATATAAAAGCATACAAAGCATTGATTAAAGACAAGAGATAGGCAAAAAGTTTATCCTATTACTTTAAAAGATAGTTATTATAATATTTTGATAGGGTTTAACCATATCAAATGAATACACTTTTGCAATATTCTCAATGAGTATCATTATCCTAGAAGAGAATGATAAATTATAAGAACTAAGAACCCCTTCAATGGGAATGAGACCAAGATATATAGGAGAAGGAAAAAGAGAAAGAATGTGGGAGCATGCCATTATAGAGGGAAGACACCATCTGAGGTCATTAATTAAACTTGAGATTTCACATTTTTCTCCTTATCCAATGAAATCCTTGTCACCTTTTATGATCAATCAAGACATTGCCTATTGCTTATTGAGTGAGAGTCTCCAAAGGTTCTTAGAATGCATTGAATTCCCTTAGTTATAGTTCCCAACACTAGACTTTTTATTTGATCCTTCACACCAAATATCACTTGAAGACAAAAATTCATGCTCATATATCCAATATAATCATGGATTTGTGCATTTTAGGTGACTATTGGTTAAAAATATGGCCATGTTGAAGGATGAGGACCCTTTTCATTAATCAAATACATATTATATCTCTATGTTTAGATCATAGGTCCATACTATAGACAACAACCAATCCAAGATGATTGGTTTTCCTATATCTACCATATTATTAAAAATCTATACATTATATATCCCCTTTTTCTATATTATAATAGGTCCAAATAGGCCCATTCTATCTCTGTAAGAATGAAAAGTTCATTATATACACAAGTCCTCCTTTAAAAATGGTGAACATAGTCACAGACAAACCCTACAAGATATAAAATGTCAAAATAGAGGTATATATTAAGCTCTATTGGTGGTCCCTTTATGTTATTTATACTTGAAATCATGGTTTTGGCCTTTTAATGGTGTTCAAATGAGCTTTAATGGTGGTGGAATGACCCTACAAGACCCACTTTCCTTGGTCAAAAATGTTTCCTCAACTTCCATTGAAAGTCATGGGCTCATCTTTTTTATAATTGGTTATCAATATTTGACTAAGCTTATTGAAATTTTGAATTTTGATTACATAATTGGTTTAAATCTATATGATTAAGTGGGAGCCATCGATCTTGCCCTTGACTTGTCAACTTTGATGGAGATGGTGCCACTTGGTAGTCTCACATTTACACTCAAGATCCTATTGTTAGTTTTCCACTTTATGAACTTGTCACATGTGTCAACCTCTTGAACTCATTGAAATTTTGATTCTTCTCACTTCATCAATTTTATTTAGTATGAATGAGCACTAATCATTGAATCCACTTTGGCTTGAAAACAAATGTCTATTTATCGAGTCTTAAATTTAACATCTATGTGGACATATCTAACATCCCATAAACCATCAAATTTAAGCTCCAATGGATTTTTTTAGTGTCTTAAATTCAACATATACATGAATTTATTCCATTATTTAACCAAATTTTAATATTTATATCTTAAATCACAAAAATCATGGAGGGACCAAATTTGTTGGAGATGTTCCGAAGACTAAAAACATTGTGCCCACTAATCAGGAAGCTCTAGGATATTTCTACGTGTTTTTATAAAATGTTCAAGTGAGATAACCTATGTGATTTGAATTATGTCTACATACCTATCATGGTAAAAAAATGGCGTGTTTTTATAAAATGTTCAAGTGAGATAACCTATGTGATTTGAATTATGTCTACATACCTATCATGGTAAAAAAATGGCTAAGTATGGAAACTTAGTGAGTTTTGTCTGAGGAGCCAATTTTGAACATGTATAATTTTTTTCATGCTTAGATGCATGGCCTGAAACATAGCACATAACAATTACAGACTAAGATGGATAAACCCACATGATCATTTTATCCTAATAATACCACATGTGCAAGATATTATTCCATAAATATACTCACCTGACTCTATTTGAGCTCCTTTGTAAATTGGTTAAGTATGGAAACTTAGTGAAACTGCCTAGAAGGCCAAATTAGAATCCTCATATCTTATTTTACACTTCATCGCATGACCTAAAACATAGAAAATATGTTCTTTACACTAATTTAATTAGGCCCATGTGACAAATTATCCATGAATCATCCACACATGGCAATCATAACATCAAAAAATGACCTACTCAGAATTTTTGCCACTAGACCCAAAATGTCTAGATGAACACAATGAAGAAATAGAAGAATACCATGAACCTCCATATCATTCCAAGCACTCTTATCACTCCATAAGGTATATAAAACATTTACATATCATCAATATCATCCATCAATTTCCTTAGAGACATCATTGACAAACTACTAACATTATTTGAACCCTTGTCTATAACTCTAGACCTACCTTTTATAAAATGATAATTTACACTTTAAGTGAATCATTGGTAAAATGAGATCTTGGATTACTCATTCCATCTATAAATTTTATCCATCTGATCATCTATTAGCATCATGATCCAAATGGGCATAATATTGATATGTGGGCCAAAATTGGCCAATACTAACAAAGATAAAATATGTAGTGCCTAGCAAATATAATGAATGTAAACATGGAAATGCATACAGTTTGAAATCTTTATTTTCTAACCAATATTTTAATGTTTTTGTTGTTTTTGACATATTATATTTTTTGTGTTTTCTAATTGTAAGATATGTACAAGCAACATGAAAAATGAAACTATTTACAAGGTAAAAATAAATAAATTATGTACAAGTAAATTTATATAATGAAATTATGTATAAGTAATAAGGTAACATACTAAATAATGAGTATTTAAAGATAATCACTATCAAAGTGACCTATATCAAGTAAAGGAAAAATGACTATACATGATATGTGAAGAGGTATCTAAGATCTAGGAACTAGTTGTACTAAATAATCTGTAACTAAAATTGACTATGGAGTGTGGCTATGAATATCCAGAGCTAACTAAATTGGCCTATGAACTATGTGGCTCTTAGAGACCCATCTAGAAGAAGAAGATATAACTATCATGGATGCTCTATTCATAGTTATTTTGGGACTCAATAACACTGATCTAGGGGATAATAACGTAAAGAGAGACTCTCTAAAATACATAACACAATTTTTATGTAGGGGTCTATCTAATAAATATCTTCATGGGAGAGATTGAATATGTGGTAATGCTATATAATTAAACCTTTCTTACATTGGTGGATCAATTGATATCTATAGTGTGATAATAGAATATGTGTATAGATTTATTAATGGTGACTATTATGTAGCTAGCTATGGATTAGGTAAATTATACTTATATATAAGGCCCTCAATTATAACAACCTAATTATTAAGTATAAACTTAAGAAATCTATGTATTGTGGAGGGAATGGATCAAAGCTAATATATCCAAGGCCTACCCAATAACATGTCAAATGTTTTAAAAATAGGTAAACCTATGAATCTGATGGCCACATGTGTGAGACAAACCTATAATGAAAGTATGATCTTCTTAATATAGCTATGTACATGGCCACTAAATCCATGAATAACCATATCTATTTGATAAATATATAGATCTAAATAGTTTAAGTGATGTAGAAGTGTAATAGTACAAATATTGAAGCTTGACCTATTGTCAACCATGACAATTTGAATAGGATCATGATCAATGTAAGATCATAAAAATAATGCATATAAATATAAGTCCTCATCAATGATCTCCTATTATGATAAAGTGTTAAAAGGCTTAGATGGAATTGTAGTATGATACACAGCAATGATATTATGTAAAGGGTGTGTGTCCATTATATGAGTATGATAAGATGTTGGTGGTGGATGTTCCTAATAAGTATAATGAACACCTAAATTATATGTTATATCATTAGCCCTATGTCTTTTAAATGGATCAAAACATATTTTCATTGCATTTTCTTTTATTGGTTATGATTTATGTGTTTCTATAGGGGTGCTCAAATCAATGATATTAACATATATCAAATCTTGGATATTATGTAGTAACCAAATGCATCTATTTTTAGTAAGTTTGGGTGCCCTATGATAATATAAAAATGCATTGAAATCATAATTATTGTGAATAGGCCTGCTCATATCAACCTATTTGATGTGAGGGAGAGATATTACATTACATTCCAAAAGTTGATGGAGAACATAAGATGATTATTTAGAAAGACTTGTAAAAGGTATTCTTGGAGGAGTTGATAAAACCACATGAGGAGCTATCTCTAAAGCTATGTTAACTATTTTATTTTTCTCATTCTTGTTTTCATTGGGCCTCACCTTATATGTGAGCTTATTTGAACAAATATTATTGGAATCTAATCTTATTGTGTCATTTAACTTGCCCATGGAGAGAAGTTTGACTTCATGTTACTTTATTATATGACATAGATCTATAAATGATGGAAACATTTTCAATGATATCTAGAGTTCTCTATCTTCCATGGGGATAGTTATCCTTTCTAATATGGTATTATATTGCAAGACATATTCAACTATTGACTTATTCAATTTTTGATTTAGTTAAGAGACTTGAGAATGGGAAACTTTATCACTAATTTTGATTAAAAAATGTGCCAAAAACATAAATATGAGTGTATTAAATATTGTAACAAACTATTATGAAGATAATAAAACCATTGTAATTCATAGTCCTTTAAACTACAAGGGAACAACTTAGTCAATAACAAATCATTAGAAATTTAATATAAACATGATGTGTGAAAAACATGTAGATGATGATTTGGGTCACCCTTACCATCTTACAGAGTAATATTGGGTTCCAAAAATCTAGATTTCAAAGGAGTTTATGTTATATGCTCTACCAATGATGTATGTAGGATAATCTGAGTGTCTAAAGAATGAGATGATCTAGTGGCACACTAATTAAGATGTGACACCTTGGTCTTCACAGAATCAATCTCATGCCTAAGGGATTATACATTTGAATATGAGGGATGTGTACTAGACATAGGACATGTTTCCACTGGTGATATTTTCCTATTTATAGTAGTTTATTATAAAATTTGAGTTGGCCCCATAGTAGGTGTAAAAATTTTAACATATGTGGGGTTATAGGATTGACCAAACGATGTTTTATTTATTTCCAATTTTTCTTGTAAAATATGGCATGATCATGGGTATTTTCCTTAATTATATCTCTAATTTTTTTTTAAGATATCATCCTTATTGATTATAAGATTATCAACATCAAGGAGGGAGTGTGTCTCGAGTCTCATATTGTGGATCATTGTGATATTGATTGTATTACTCATGTTCTAATGTATTATCATTAAATTCCACATAATCAATATTTTAAAGATCAATTAGATGAGTTGTAAATGGTCTTTTATCCATGGTATAATCTTGAATGAAAGAATTTGATTATGGTCAATAGGATTACCACTAATCCTAACACTTCTTATTAAAGGAGGAGATATAACATTTTTAGATGGCATATAGTAAACATAATGAAATATTTTTTTTAAAACAAAATATATGAAATGCCTAGCACAAAAAATGGAAATAGGAAGAATAAGGGTACAAAACATAGTTACATATAAGGCTACTCAAAGTAAGTCATGTTCACTAAATGATTTATATTTTTTAGGATTTTGGAATGTAACCGTAGTTTGATAAAGTACTGAGTAAGAAATTAGTAAATAAAATACTATGGTATCAAAATCCATTGATTTTCACAATAATTAATATAGTTGAATATTCTATAAATATAAATCAATTAGAAAAGGTGTACTTATCTATAAAATATGACTAAGATATACAATTGGTGGGTTGAGAAGTGATGCAAGAGCAAGGAAAAGTGTCATCAATAGAGAACATGTATCTAACCCCTCTTCAAACATTAGTGTGGCCCTCTTTGCCAATATCAAACTTTTATATCAACCTTTTGTGTAATGATAATGACCTTGTGCATGTCAATTAATGAAATAATGGATAGACCTTTGCTTTGTTTTGAGAATTTTATGCCTATATGACTAAGACATGGATGATCACATGTTCTATGATTTGATTTACTTCACTATAAAACCCTATGCCTCCATGCTTACTAGGGTTTCAATTAACACAAGTTGAAGGAGAGTGGTATTATTAGGGTAGGTTGAGCATGACCTCAACAACCCATGTGCTTAGTGTTACCTACATAACCATACATTGAAAGGTGATTAGGCACAATATAATTATCTCAATCTAAGTGGTGGTGAAAGTGAGAGTGATCCTAGGATGCCTAAGTATGAAGTCCAATTTGAATGTTTTTGAGTGTGAATTGAGACTAGAAACTTGAGTAAAATTTATTTTTGCATTGTTTTGGATGGATGTATGTACAAATAGTGGTAAATAGGGACTAATAACCACAATTTTCATAATTATTTCTAAGCTTGTTTATGATCATTTCCATTTATCTAATAAATGAATGGAAGTTGACTTTATATAGTGTTATGATTCTTGTCAAGACATGAAATGTGTATAGGCCAACCTTGATATGTTTTGATAAGTGTAAAGATATACATTAGGGGTAAGGGAAGCTAAGGGTCAATAGTGATACCCCCTTTACTAGTAACACACTATGATATAGAATAATGGGGTCATTATATTGTCCATGAAGATTTGACATGTGAAAAAGGATTGGGGATGCCTGGGTGATGGCTCAATATGGATCTTAGTATATATTATCATGGGATAGTTGTGAATAAAATTTTAAAATGATAAAAATAGGCCCCAAGATATATCTAGGGATAAGGTAAGGATATGGTGGTATCAAACTACACTCATTACATTAAAATGACATTTTAGATGACTATAGAATGCTGAAACAATCATATTGACTAAAAATATATTATTTTATAGACAAGAAGTAGTCTCTAAGAGTAATGATGAAGATGACCTAGATGAAAAATGGTACTAATTGTTTTAGGTGACTTATTGGTTTAAAATTATATATAAATGAGATTCCCATGAAAGAAGAGTAATAATAAATTCTTTGTAATCATCTTGAAGATGAAGTAGAAGAATTGTAGTAGCTAGATGAAGAAGATGCATGTTGTGAATATAAAAAATTCATGTCTTATGTAGTTTTCCCTATATTTAACAAGCTGATGTAGGATGATAGATAATTTAGTTACATTAGTTTGGTATCCACCCCATCACTAGATATGGAAGAAATAGAAGATGACAAAAATAAAATAAGTTGTCCATTTGAATAAGGTAGATTAAATGAGTTTAAAATGGAAGATATATCACCTTAGGATATCCTTAAGTTTGATTTAATTATATTTAAATTTAATGGATGTCATGATGTTACTTTACATTTTTGAAGAAAAACACCTGTACATTGCTAATGATAGGTGGAAAAAAGAATAAAATCAGGATGTTTGTATTACATTTTAAGATTTAGATCCTGTAGAAGAAGTTGTGGAATATGATTACATTAGTACTATAATCCTTGTAATGGTTTAGGTAGCCAAGATAGTTTTGGAAGAAAAATGACTAATAGTTCTCCTTGTAATCAATCTTAAAAAAAAATTCTTATCAATTTCACTTAAGTAGTCATTAACCTTTCAAACAAGCATATAAATCTATCATATAAAAACACCTATCCACATAAGCATGAAATAAAAGAACACATAATATATGTGGTAAAACCTCAAGGGAAATAAAACCCATTGATATATATAAATTTACTATATTCATATAAGACAAACACAAAATTTAGTGAATCACCCATTTCACATGGAACACCAACCCCAACTAGCTAAGCACCAACTCAACTAGGCTTTACCAAGCACCAATTTGTAAAGAGTCACCAACCCCATAGATGACTCAAAACCAACTAAACCACATAAACTATTTTATCACATTTATTAAACTTTTTTACTCATCTAATTGATGTTGACCACCTCTTCATCTCTTCACACTCTTAGCCCTCTCAAAACTACCTTCTAGGCTTCTTCACTCAACTAGCCCTCTTCTTGACTTGATAAGGTCATATAACCTTGGTTTTAATAAATATAAACTTTGTAAAATATTCATCACCATATATTTTTACTCCTATTATGGTATAAAATACCTATTTCTAATCATGAACATGCTATCTTATTTGCTTACTTTCTTCACACATAAATAGGCCTAAAATTGGTTTGTATCTATACAAGTCTCTTGTTCATATCCTTCTTGGTCAGCCAAAAACCCTTACCATATTAATTAAGAAATTTAATATATATTATTACATATCATAATCATATATCATACATTTCTTTAGTCCATTTAAGTATGACACACCTCAAATAGTCCTTATTTTATCTTTAGGTCTCATAGAAACCTAATCCCATTAGGTCTACTTTAGGACATGTTACACTTTGCCTTCCTTGGAACATATTTGAATGCATCACACATAGGTAAAATATAATATTTAATTTATATATACCCTTGATAATCTCATCTAGGCTCCATAACACCTTTTATATTTAACCACCACTTGAAGCTTGCCATTAGTACTATTCACAATTAGGCGTTCTCATACATAAAAAGTCTCTCTTAAATAACTAAATAAAAAAAAATTACAAACAACCATGTGAAAAAATAATATATTTATAATAGACATGATCTATAGGTCATCACCATATTATTTATAATTCATAACTTAGGTTATATAGGCTCAAACTCTTCTGTACAAAATGCTCACTTTGAATTGCCAACAAGCCTCAAAACACAATCATGGAAACTTGAAATTATAACACCTAAAATAAAACAATAAAGGAAATAAAATTCATGAAAAAAATCTTAAAAAATACTCATAGTATCCTCCAACAAAAATATCATAAGCTCTAATGGAAAGTAATGGTCTTACAGACCAATTTGTTGTCTTAAGTACACACAGTCAAAATTGAACCAATCAACCCATTTTGGATTCAACATTTCAATCACTTTTAATGATTCTAAAATATTAATCAAAGAATTTATATAAAATATATGTCAAAAAAAAATCATGTGTATTAGAAACTTTAAATCAGGGCATAAATCCTAAAACTTATAATTGTAAATTTTTACCCAAAACTGTCAATTTTCCTTGAAGCATAGTGATAGTGATAATGACCTTCAACACCTATATGCCCATTTAAAAAGACTCTTGATGAATTTTGATGATACTATGAGATAATTAAACCATTATATATATATATATATATATATATATATATATATATATAATATTTTGAAATGGAAATATTGGTCTTTTAGACCAATCTCATAACCTTATTCTGTACAAACCTCAATGAGTTAGACAAGTAAACTTGTGAGAAACGTTTTTCTATATAAAATGATCTAAAAAAATTATATCCTAAATTAAAATGTATTAAAAGTATTTAAAAATGTATACATGCACTTGGTTTCATCCCTATTCCATGATAACACATCCCTAATCATCATCTCACTTATGTTTGGGTTTTTCACTATTTCCACCATTAGGCTTGTTTAATGATTGGTCAACTTAGATGATTGATTTATCCCCCATAAGAGATACAAATTGTATATAAAGGATAATAGACATAAACTATAATTCTAAAACTTTATCCTCAATTAATTTAGAAACTTTTGCTTGATCAAATCTGACTGTTACAATAATTGCTTTAGAAACTAACACTTTCCTATAGGGTCTACTCACACACCTGACAAACCAATAACACTTGGAGATGATTGTGAGAGTTAAATAAAAAATACAACCAATTAAATATCTATATAAATACATTAAAATCACTTTAGAAAAACTTATTTCATATTGGGTCACTATTAGGGTTCTTTAAGGGTTTAAACCATCTTTTAGTCTTAACAATCATTCATAAAACATAACCAGTTAATTCAAAAACTAATGTCTAGAATTTTGAGATATGAACCTTATCCATATACCATGAATACCATAAATTATAAATAATAGTTTACTCAAGGAAATAAACACTTTAAAATCCTTCTCAGGTTGAGAACCCTTCATTATATACACATGAGAGACCTCAACACCATTTTTCATGCCTTAACTTGAAAACCATGACCTCAAACCTTGTGAACATGCTTGAAAAAACATATAATACTTATAAAAACACTAAAATTTCCATGATTTCCTTATATATATAACTTCATACCTCATTAGGCCATACTCTCTCACTTTGTTTACTTAGACCTTGACTTGCAAACCACATCAGGGCTTGAAATCGACCTTCATGCCTCTTTCCATGAACTCTCCACCTTATTATCAAACTCAATCAACCTCTATCATACTTTAACACTAATTTAAATCCTTTATAGTCCTTGAAAATACCTCATGACAACTCAATAGATTAGGTAGGGTCTAGAACTAGTTTAGTTACAAATTTGGACTTAAGGTTTTACCCCTGTAAGCTCACCTTCAAACTCTTGTGAGTGATCTAGTTCCTCACATGCATTATAAATAAACCTTATATATCCTCTTATGATTTTTTGAATCCATATCACTAAGAATTTATAAGCTATGGTTGGTGACATGAATAGTCTTCTTAAGCCCTTGAAACTTAACAATTGACCTTGAAACACCCCTTGATGATTATAAACCTTGATCACATGGCTCACATTCTACTCAAAAACTATCAAATCTCAATACATAACTATTGATAAAATTTAATCCCAAGTAAAATTTATCTCAACTCCTACTATTTTTAACTTTTAAAGAAGGTTTCATGTCTCATGGGGTCTCATAATGGTCTAAACATCTTATCCTTCCCCTAGTCCTTGTCTAAGCTCATCCGTCTTGAAATGGCCTAGTCAACCAAAGTCAAAGTTGGTAAACCTTGGTAAAATATTATTAAATAATAAAATTATGTTGAAAATATTATAAGGTGGCCTTTAACATGTTTTAAGATGTTTCCAAGTCATTAATTTATCTTTCACCTTTTTTCATATACAAAAAGGGTCATTTGGCCACATTTTTAGCTCAATTAATGACATGTATGGATTTTTTTCCAAGAAATAAATTTGTCACCAAGATATGGTTAAATTTATTAGAGGTTATATAATGTTAATATCCATCATATGATAGTTAGAGAATTAGTTAAAATCAAGAAATAGGAGTTTTCTTTATTTTTAGACCCTTTTGAGCACTTGTACAGACTCCTTGAGTGTACTTGTAGCTAAAAACGTGGTGGTGTGACTCTTCACCTCCCCATAGGTAATTTACATGTTTATATTTTATATATTTCATATAAATTTTCATTCCTAACTTCTTTTCCTTTATTTTCCCTTGGTAAGCTAAGGAAGACCAGCTACAAGCACTCACTATGGGTCGTACAGGTGGAGTCAACAAGAATGCTTTTATAGGTGGATATTAATATAATTTAAATTCAAATCAATAATAATAAATATAATATTGGTGGCTCTTCCTTCATGAACAATCACTTACACTATAAATAACTTTTTATGAACTTGCATTCAAGAGGGATATGATTGTGCATCTATTTCTTGTTTTCAAGAATCCATGGAGCTATGTGACTTTGATGAAGTGTTTTCAAGTGGTAATATGCCCTATAAAATTATTTTTCAATAATATAACACTTTCTCTCTTTATTCCTTTAAGTAATATTTCTAATTATGCTTGTTTCTCAAAGTTGGCACTCATGGGTGCATAACCTATTTTTTTTTATAATGTGGAGGAGGAGCTTGAAGATTTTTAATATGCTTGGGTTCATTATTGAAGAGTTATTTAATTAATTTACCTTTTAATATGTTGGTTACCACCCTTTAAAATAATTATTTCCCACATCATCCTTGTTCACTACCTAGTCATTTTATAGCCAGCTTCCATAGGGTTTCCAAGAGGTTGTATAGAGGTGTGAGTCATAGAGTACATGGTGGAATTTATGTTTGAGTCCTAAAATTCCCAAAAATACATGGATTTCATTACATTAATACTTAATATGATACACAAGTGAAGTTTTTAACTTCAAAGGATGATAAGATCAAATTAGGTTCTCAGTCCCGAAATGGACCCAATAGAGATCCTTGAGGTTTTTTGAGATAACATGTATCATGACAAGAAGAGTTTATAATGTTCTTGATTATTTGGTTTAGTATTATCCACCACATAAAATGATCATTAAAATTTTAAGGGGTAAATTTTGAGTTAAAAGGGGTGATTGAAGTGTCCCAAGATGGTTTTTAGGCCACTAAAACCTTGCAATAGTCACCTACAGGACTGTAAAGGAAAGTGACCTTATGCTTGGAGTTTTGATCTTATAGGTTCTACTAACCTTGATTTTAAATTAAAATGTTTTAATAAAATCCATGATCTATAAAATAACTTATAAATAATGATGCTTGGTATGCTAACCTACTATGGTTACTCCCATGTCTATACACAGGCCTGAAATGGCACCTACAGCCAATACACTGAACATTGATCTATGGAGTTGAGACTAGGTGATGTTTTTAAAAGTTCACATAGAAAATGATACTTTATAACATGATTTTAACTCAATTTTATTTAAAAATACCCTCTCACACCTATAAGTAATACTTCTCACATTCTTTCCACCTTCAGGCAGGGTCAATAAGCCCTTTTCCCAATCAAAGGGCAATGAACAAAATAATGGTGTCTTAATGGTTTTTGAGCACAAAAAGGAGATTACAAGTATGGAAAAGAGTTATATATTTTAATTAATTTAAAAAAGGAATCTAACACAGTCACCAGGGTCTCACAAGGACATGGTACCCTATAAACAAGGGTCAAATGGAACTGACCCAACCAAATATCAAATAATGAGCTATAAGGGTATGTTTGAGAGTGTTTCAACACTTTAAAAAGGAATATAAGGTGAAAATAAATAATTTTTTTAGTTTATAAATCACAAATGGTCATATAATAACCTTTATTAAACTGTGTAAGAGCCAAAATAACCTACAATAGTTGACTATAATTGAGATAGTGAACAAAATAGTAGGGTAACCTAGGGTGAGGTTTGTTTTTATTATGAGAAATACATGAGATGTTATGGTAAGGAAAACATAATGGATATCACATGAAAACCTAAAAAAATGTAAATATGAGATATACCAATCCTTGGATAAGATAAAAGGCTGACTCAAACCCTTGGATACACTTATAGTTAAGTGTGTACCTGGCAGTCAAGGGGAAGAGTGATAATTTTGAGCATTGGAAGCCCACAAAGGAGAAATTAAGGTTATATTATATTATTAAAACACTAATAAATATTTTAATTATATATATTTATTAATCTAACCATATTCAATGATAACAAACATGGGTGTCTTAGTCCACATTCACCTCCTTGCACAGACTACCTTCTTCATAAGCCTCCCAAGCAAATGCCAAGATTTGGAAGGTCTATACTTGGAATTGGAAGATAAAATTTGTGAAAATAATAATTGGGACCCATGAGACACTCCAAGACATTTTTATTTGATGATATATTAATTAAAACCCTCTCTATTTTGTCTTACAGTAGGGGTAGTTTTAATTTGCATAGAGATGACAATTTTGGGAAAATGATGAAATTGATGACCATACAGAAAGCAAGGACCAGATGAAGGTTATATAAGTTTTATGGGAAATAAAAAATATATAAAACCTTTTTATAATCCTTGGAAGAAAATAGGGTACCCTACACAAGAAGGGTTATAGTCATGTATGAAGAAAACCCTTAAGCCTAGAAGCCAAACTGAGGGTCATGTGCATTTTTGACTGTCTATGCTTTCCAATTTACTAATTAATGCTTTAAGGGTTATTTTAGAGACTTTTAATCCACAAAAAAGAATACTAACTCCATCAGTAGAGATTTGTTACTTTCATAGGCCTCACAAAATACACAAGAAGAGCTCAAATGCCAAGTTTGAATGCTCATATATTTCATGAGCCTTTTCATGGAACATATAGATATTAAAGGAGAGTTTGAGAAGGATATATTCGAAAAATTTTACACCATTATAAATTATCTAAGAGCAATATTTTTATCCTTCTATCCCCTTCAAAAATTACATGTATTTATCTCTTTTTAAGATTTTGTTCATCCTTTTAAATAAAACTTCCTTGTCTCTCCACAAGCTTGAATTATTTTAGCCTTTTTGTCTCAAAATTTTGTCTTGGAATTTTTTTTTAAAATAATCCTTCCTCAAGCCTTTCCCATAATAATTCTTCATAACATTTCTCCCTCCCACTTTCTCTTCAAAGTGCCCTTCAAAATTTTATAAAGGGACACTTTTGTCTTCAAAGTGCCCTTAGGTATTTTCCTAAGGGACACTTTTTATTCCAAGTACCCTTCAAAAAATTATAAAGGGACACTTTATTTTAAAAGTTCCCTTTGGGATTTTTTGAAGGAATACTTCTTCCAAGCACCCTTCGTAAAAGTCTGAAGGGACAATTTCCTTCAAAAGTGCCCTTTGGGATTTTATAAAAGGACACTTCTTCTTCTAAGTGTTATTCATAAAATTCTAAAGGGACACTTTCCTTCAAAAGTGTCCTTTAGGATTTTTTGAAGGGACACATCTTCTTCTAAGTGCCCTTCAAAAAACTCTAAAGGGACACTTTCCTTCAAAAGTGCCCTTCAAGATTTTCTGAAGGGACACTTATTCTTCTAAGTTCCCTTCAAAAAATTCTAAAGGGACACATTCCTTCAAATGTGACCTTCAATATTTTTTGAAAGGACACTTCTTCTTCCAAGTGCCCTTCAAAAAAGTCTGAAGGGACACTTTCCTTCAAAATTACCCTTCAATATTTTCTGAAGGGACACTTTTTCTTTCAAGTGCCCTTTGAAAAAGTCTAAATGGAAAATTTCCTTCAAAAGTGCCCTTTAGGATTTTCTAAAGGGACAATTCTTCTTCCAAGTTCCCTTCGAAAAATTCCAAAAAGACACTTTCCTCCAAATGTGCCCTTTAAGATTTTCAAGGGACACTTCTTCATCCAAATGCCCTACAAAAAATTCTGAAGGGACACTTTCCTTCAAAAATGCCCTTTAGGATTTTTTAAAGGGACACTTCTTCCAAGTGCCCTTCAAAAAATTCTAAAGGGACAGTTTCCTAAAACTCGAAGGAAATATCTTAGAAAAAGGCCTAAAATCAAGTGGAAGTGGAAGACAAAAATTCTAAAGGTATTCCTTCAAATAAATTGTTCGAAGGAATTACTTTAGAATAAAAACCCAAAGGAATGAGCCAAAAAGAAATATTCCTAAAGGAATTGTGCAAATAAAGTGACAGGCTGAGTGATGTAAAAATTAGTGTCATGAACTAGCCGTTGAGATTCATATCCCATGATAGGCTGAGGGATGTCAAATATAATGATGATTAACTAGCTACTAGAAGTGATCAAGTTTGAAAATCTCAAAGACTCAAGGCCAAAACATCCCAAATTAGAATGAAAAGGGCCCAAGGAATAACCTGAAGTAGAAGATCTTGGAGAACTCAAAAAGGTCTTAACAAGGAAAATTTGGATTCTCCAAAGACTTTACTTATAAACTTTATAAGTCAAGTAGCCAAGAAATCCTAAAAAGGTCTTAATAGTGCAAATCAAGTTTTCAAGACTACTTAACTTATAAAGTTTGATCCAATGATTGATCCCTGATAGGTAGATTGATGGTGCAAATAAATGATCTGGGTCATTCTGGATGGATAATGGAAACATCAATCAATGAGCACATAGATTCACAATAATTCTTCTCCAAGGCAAAATATAATTAAATCATCTCTTTTCCATGTCATTGCATATATCAACAAGCCAAGGAGAAGAGATTGGGCAATGAAAGGGATTTCTAACAGATGGATCCATTGATAATAACCTTTTTCAATGCCATATACAAATATCTCTATTTTTTTGAGCATCCATTGGAGAAGCATCATCAAGAGGGAAAACTAAGGGCATTCAAGAGGGTGACATTTATCAATCATAGTGCCCTAATGAGCATCATTTGAAAATTTAGTTATAGCTGAAGATGGAGACTTCTAACAAAATTAATCCTCTCCTTGGCACTAAAATTTTTCCTCTCTCTCTTCCTTCTTACTATAGATAGCCCCTTGGCTAGTAAAATAAGATACCCTAGTGTATGGTGAAGCCCTAATGGAATAATTCAAGTTTTGCCTTTGCACATTTAACATAAATTTGTCTCCTTCAAGATTTTATTGGGTTTTTGCTTTGAGTATGTAAGAGATATATAGTGGCATCATGTGATGATTTTCCATCCTTCTTCCCATCTTATCCTTCATACCTCAAAAATATTTATTAGTCTAACTAGTCACATAGTGTGTATCCAAGTGTATTGAATTTTTGCATGTGTATTACTATTTTGAATGTGCAAATTTTTCCTTTCAGCTTATTTAGCTTATGTCATTTTTACACATCACACCTCTATGTTGAAATATTTTTGTTTGAATCTTTAGTGTTTGGGAATGGTTTGTGATTTTGTTGTATTGTGCACTAGAATCTTACATTCATGTGGAAATTAGTTTTGGTGAATCACCACTGTAATAATACGATTTATTTTTTTTCAAATTCTAACTCTTTCCCCTTTAAACTAGTTTATTAAATATTGTCTTATAGAGACATATTTAGGAATCTAGCCCTTTCAATCTAGAGGTCCATTTCCTTTATATGCATACCCATGGGCCTAGAAATGTTCCAACAATGCCAAAATCTGGGAGAGGATTAAACTCTCTCTTCTAGGGTGAAAAATTTGGAGACAATAGTTTTGGCACACTCAGTGGGACCAAATTTTTGATATATCAAGGTGAATGATGGTCTTTACAATCCTAAGATTATAGATGTATCCTTAACCCAACATTTGATTACTCTAAAAGGATGAGAATCCCCAATTATAGATCACGTTCCCCACATTATACTTCGAGTTCCTCACTAGGTCATCTAGGATTTCTGATCAAACCCCGTTAGCTTAAGCTCTTCCTGAAGAACAATGCCATGAACTATTCCTAACACTTAGAGATCCTTGGGAAGGAGGTTTTGGAGAAGAAGAGGAATAAATGGAAGAAGCTGAAGAGATAAGATATTAAGAGGAAAGAGGATAAATGGATATACATCAACCTTTCCTAGCCTTTAACACCCAAAATCCAATCAACCTTCCTGCATATGACTCTATTCCTTCCAATGCTACCAAGAGTCTACCTAGTTTCACTATTGAAGGTCCTATTACACCATTTGAGCATATTAGAGACATTTCAAACTTCTATAATTTCCATAATGTCACCTAAGCCAATATATCCATTATATTGTTATCTATATATTTGAAAGGCAAGTCACTTGATATGTATAGAACATTAGAAGGTGGCTATGTTACAAGCTAGGATGGCTTTGGGGAATTTCTGGTAACTAGATTTGAAAATAAAAGTGACCATACATCACTGATCCAATAGCTAAATGTGAAAAAGAGAGGTCTTAATGAATCCATGGGGAATTTCAATGAAAGGTTTTACAAGACATGGCATAGGCTACAACCTATCATGAGACCTCCTCTAAGATTTGTGCTCCCCACATATCTCAAATGTATTGGTACTGATGTGGCTATTATGTTATAGTCAATGGGAGGTTTCACTTTTTTAGGCACATATGAGCTACTCATTAAAGCTAAGAATAGCTTAATATAGGCTAGAAAGCTCCCTCCAAGAGTTTTCATGCCTTTATTATCTCATAATTTAGTTGAATCTCCAAGCATAGAAACATTTCCTAATGATAATGTGAAGCCAAGAACCTTTCCCAAGAAGGTGGATAATGTTGTGGATAAAGATAAAGAGATCCGATCATTATAAGCTTGACTCAAATAAGATCAATTCTAGGTAAGTGCTCCACCTAGTAATTAATAGTATCCTCAATAAGGATAAAGAGCTCCACCCCAATACAAATACCAAGGGAAAGGATAAAATGAACAAGGTTACAATATGCATCCCAATGCCTATAATCCTAATCCCACTCCTTCCATGAATATTATTCTTTTAGTACATGTTAATTTGGTCTAAGTAAAGGATCATTTAGACCAATGGGGATAGCCTCAAGGTCATTTTATGCATGATGATGGATAAGACATCCAAGCTTTGATGGAACAAGAATAAATTACTCCTTATGTAACTTCAAAAGAAGAAAACCTTATGTAAAAGGATAAGTGTGGAGAAGGCAACAACCAAAGTGTAGGCATGATGAACTTCCAAGCAAGAGATGATTATGTGTTAAATCAAAGTACATCAGTTGCAGCCAACACAAGAGACAAGAAGAGAGATTTAGAATATGTTCAAAGAGTGTATGTAACTCCATGTGATTCCTCTCCAAATCCACAAAGTGTGAATCCTAATGTTGTACCTATTGAAAGTCATGCTCCTTAGCAAAATCAGAGTGCAAGTAAGATTATCAAACCTATAGGACAAGAGGTTTTGACTCCTTCTCTACCTTCAAAGGTCCAAAAAAAGGTAAATGATCCCTCTCTAAACATTATTCATTCATTGAAGAATGCGAATACAAGCATATCTCTTCGGGAAGTCTTGTATATGCCCTATCAAAATGAGCTATTGCAAGAATAGTTTGAAAACATTCATGTAGCCCCTCAAACTTCAAAACACAATGGTATATCCCTTACCAATTATCTAATCCATGTCTTATATAAATACACCAAGTCTGAAAATCCTCCACCCTTATATCTCACCCTCATTATGGGAGACAATTTGGTCCATAATTGCATTGTGGATAGTGGAGCTAGTATTACTGTTATGACTAAAGTAGTGGTTGATAAGCTAGGATAAAAATATGAGCCACATAGCAAGGGTATATTACATATTAATGGGACTCCAACTAAGATAGTAGGATTAGTCAAAGGTATAAATGTCTTTCTGCATGATTTCCCAAGTTTTCCAATTTTTGAAGACATTGTAGTGGTAGGCCTTCCAATCCATTTTGCTATCTACTTGTCAAGGGAATTCATAGATAAGATAGGAAGGTACCTTTCTACTGATTGGTATTTTCAAGATTTTAAAAAAAGATATGGAACCAAGGTGACTATAAGGACTCAACCCTTAGCAAAGTTTCATATTAAGCCATATATAGAGACAAATTCAAATCATAATTGTCTAATTAGTAAAGAATAAGAAACTATCATAGATGGTGAAACATCCTCCCCCTGGAAGGTATTTCTGATCTTATCCTTGATAAATACAATATTGAGACACATGGAATTGACCCATACACCTTTGTAGAAGAGACTAATTTGGTATTTTATTATATACATGAAAAGGATGCTCCAACCCCTTCACTCATTAATGAAGATCATGAATGTGATGGCATATGGGAGATGTTTCTTGATGGCTCAAGGAGAAAAGTAGGTGCATGATCTAGCATCATGATTGTTTCTCCATAAAATAATCAATACTACTCCTATGATATATTCCACTTTATTTACACGTGAAATATGGTAGAATATGAATTCCTAGTTCATGGCCTCTAATGGGCAAAGAGGAAAGGGATAAAGAATTTGAAGGTCTATGTGGATAGCGAGTTGGTCATTCATCAAGTAATAAATTGAGCTATAGCCAAGAATCCTTTTCTTAAATCCTATAATCATAAGGTATGGGACCTACTTGAAGAGTCTGATGCCTTTAATATATAGCCCATACCAAGGGATTCAAATAAACATGTTGATAGGTTGGCTACCAAAAGGGCATTGTTTGATGTAGTTACTGATGTGGGAAAATAGAAATATTAGTCTCACATCAAAGTCATTATGAGGCCTTCTATCCTAGATAATGAAGTTTCATGGTAGGTGTTTGAAATTAATGGACACATTGCACACCTCTTACAAAATGAGGTAGGTTTCTCCTCAAAGAACTAAAAGAGATTACATGATCATTATGAAGAACAAATTAAATAGCTGAAGACAAACAAGATACCTAAAGGGCTGATTATTTTGGAGAGTGTCTTCAATGAAGATGATCAAAAGAAGGGAATTATGAGAGAGTCATAATTTACAAGGATAAGCTCCTAAATATTGGCAAGCTTTATTCTTTATATGAAAGGTAGGCCTTTGTTGAACTATGCAAAGAGTTCTAAGATATCTTTGCTTGGGAATAGAAAGATTCGATAGGGTTTGATCCAAGTCTAGCTCATCACACCATTGAGATAGAACTTGGAGCTAAACTACTTAGCCAAAAGCAATAGACTATCAATCTCAAGATAGAAGAATTGATGAAGGATCTGACCAAGATGATTAAGTCTAGAATTATCTTTCCTATCAAGAACTTGACTTAGGTGGCTAATCTTGTACCTATCCAAAAAAATAATGGATAAATCAAGATTTTTGTGGATTTTCAAGATCTTAATAGAGTGTCACTTAAGGATCATTATCCACTGCCTTCCATGGAGCAAATTTTGTAAGTTGTTTCAGGTTCTCAATGCTTCTCACTTCTTGATGGTTATTCAAGCTACAATCAGATATCGGTCAATAAAGAAGATCAATTCAAGACAACCTTCACTACAAAATGGGGACCTTTTTCTATAATAAGATGCATTTTAGTTTATAGAATGATGGAACCATGTTTTAAAGGACAATGGACATGGCTTTTAAAGGTCTGATCAATAGATTTCTACTAGTGTATCTTGATGATATAAACATTTTTTCAAAGGATGATGTTGATCACACATAACATCTAAGGTAGGCGTTTGAGAAATTTAGGTATTTTCGCATAGCCCTTAATCTAGAAAAATGTATCTTTATTGTTTATGAAGGTAAACTTTTGGGGCACATTATTTTAGAAGGAGGCTTGTCTATTGACCCTAAAAGTATTGAGACTATCCTAGGCTTGTCCTTACCTCAACATAAGAAGGGGTTGTGAAGCTTTTTGGGGAAAACAAACTTTGTCAAAAGATTTATTCTATACTTTGTAGCTATGGTAAAGCCTATCATAACCATGCTAAAAAAGAACCATGTTTTTACTTAGATAAAGGAGGGAAAGAGTAGTTTTGAGACAATCAAGTAAGCAATTGCATAATTTCCTACTCTCTTAAACTCAAAATTTGCCAAGGATTTCATAATATATAACTTGCTAACCTTGATACAACATTATTTATGCTTATGAAAAATAATAATGAAGAGGTTGAACAACTAATTAAATTCTTCAACCAAGGATTGGAGGATTATGAGATTAGGTATTATTTTATTGAGAAGTAGGCTCTAACAATGATTAGAGGATTGAATAAATTTAGACACATGGTTTCCAATTCAAAGATACATGTCATGGATTCTCATCCTAGCACCAAGGAGTTTCTCCTAAGCAAGGACCTCAATGAAAAGAGAGCTAGATGGATTACAAAGGTGATAGAGTATGACATGGATATTAAAGTGATGAGCTTGGTAAGAGGAAGGGGATTGTGTGAGAATTTAGATTCATATCTTGAAGAACCAAAAGAGGAATCTTTGGTCAACCAAGTTTAAGCCCAACTAGCTGATCAAATTTAAGCTCAAAGTTGGACATAAGACATCATTCATTTTCTCCAAAATGGTGAGTATCCCAATATCTTGAACAAGTCTCAAAGGAGATATTTTAGACTGCAAACCATTCATTACTATCTTTTGGATGGTGTTATTTTTAAAAATGATGTGAATAGTTGCTGCTAAGATGTGTTAGAAATGGTCAATTTGATATGCTACTAGAGAAGCTACACAATAGTGCAGATGGAGGTCATTTCTCTCTTAAGATGATAGCTACAAAGATAATGAGTGTTGGTTACTATTGGCCTAGTCTTTTTAAATATTTTTACCAATGGATTACAAAGTGTCCTAAATATGTCTTCTTTGTAGGCAAATAGAAACTTGCATCCCTTCCATTAAAACCTATCTAAGTGGACCAGCCTTTCATGTAATGGGGCCTTGATTTCATTAGCATGATAAACCTTCCATCAAGTGCTAGACACAAATGGCTATTGATTACCATTGACTACTTTAAAAGGTGGGTAGATGATATTACATTAATGGAGGAAAATGAAAATTATATCTTGGAGTTTTATGACAACATTGTGATAAGGTTTGGAGTTCCCCATGTCATCAGTTTTGATAATGCACCTACTTTCATAACTACTAAAAATTTTGATTAGGCATCAAGGAATAGAGTTTACATGAGTACCACATCCCATTATTACCCTCAAGGTAATGGATTGGCTGAGTTTACCAATAATAACCTCATCAAAATAATCAAAATGACATTGGAGACCAATCAAAGGGCATTTCACAACAAGCTGCAAACAAATTTATGGGAAGATAGGATTACTCCTAAGAAATCAATTGGTAGCTCTCCCTTTTTTATTTTTTATGGGAGAGGAGCTAAGTTATCCATATATTCAGAACTCCCTACCCTAGAACTTGTACAATAGTTGGAATTACTTGAAAAAACTCCAATGGGAGTTAGGTTGATAAAACTAATACAAATACAAGAGGCAAGGGATAATACCCACAAGGACATGGAACACCATCAAGTGTTCATGAAGAGATCCTTTGAAAAAAGGATAAGTGAAATATTTTGTAAAGAGGGTGACTTGGTTTTAAAGTGGGATGAAGACAAATAAAAACCAAGTAAGCATAAAATTTTTGACACTTTGTTGAGTGGCCCTTACATCATCAGCAAGTGTAAGTAACTCCTTTCAATTGTATAAAATGAATGGAGAAGAGTTTCCTATACCTATGAATGGGATACACTTGAAATCTTACCATTATCCCTTACTCATATTTTTGTAAATACTAGTTTAGATGTGTGTGTTTCCTTTTATTCATTATTGTGTTCCCTAAGTGCTTTGTATCACAGGTGTGTTTTCTTTCTTTTTGTTTGGCATGCATCTTTGCCTTATGTGTGTGAATCAATCTAGCTTATGGTTTTTTTGTAGCCATACCTTGTTAAAGTTATTTTGAGTTCCTTATGTGTGATTCCATGCCCAATGGAAGCGTTAAGGTGACTAGTCTTAGGCATAGCAGGCATGCCTCCCCTGGTAATCACTAAGAATGTTAGCCAATTTTTGCACCCTTAGAAATTAGCTAAGTGTAATCTTTTTTATTTGTTTGTCCCATCCAAAAATTACAAGTATTTATCTCTTTTTAAGCTTTTAATTGGAATTTTAAATAAACCTTATTTATCCCTCCTAAGCTTTAACTATTTTAGCCTTTTGTCTTAAACTTTTGTCTTAGACAAAAAGTTTGAAATAATCCTTCCTCAAGTCTTTCCCAAAACAATTCTTTGGAATATTTCTTCCTCCCACGTTCTATTCAAGGTGCCCTTAAATTTTTTCCAAAGGGAGATTTTTGTATTCAAATTCCCCTTCAAGATTTTTTGAAGGGACACTTTTTCTTCCAAGTACCCTTTAGAAAATTCTGAAGGGACACTTTCCTTCAAAATTACCCTTCAATATTTTCTAAAGGGACACTTCCTCTTCCAAGTTCCCTTTAGAAAATTCTAAAGGGAAACTTTCCTTCAAAAGTTCCCTTTAGGATTTTCTGAAGGGGCACTTCTTCTAAGTGCCCTTCAAAAATGTCTAAAGGGGCACTTTCATTCAAAAATACCCTTCAAGATTTTTTGAAGGGACACTTCTTCCAAGTGCCCTTCAATAAAGTTAGAAGGGACATTTTTATTCAAAAGTGCCCTTCAAGATTTTTTGAAGGAATACTTCTTCCAAATCCCCTTCAAAAAAGTCCAAAGGGACACTTCCCTTCAAAAGTGCCCTTCAAGATTTTATGAAGGGACAATTATTCTTCCAAGTGCCCTTCAAAAAATTCTGAAGGGACACTTTCCTTTAAAAGTTCCCTTCAATATTTTTTGAAGGGACACTTTTTCTTCCAAGTGCCCTTGAGGAAAATTTTGAAGGGACACTTCTTCTAAGTTCCCTTCGAAAAAGTCCAAAGGGACACTTTCATTCGGAAGTGCCCTTCAATATTTTTCGAAGGGACACTTCTTTCAAGTGCCCTTTACAAAATTTTGAAGTGAAACTTTCCTTCAAAATTTCCCTTCGATATTTTTTGAAGGGCCACTTCTTCCAAGTTCCCTTTAGAAAAGTTCAAAGGGACAATTTCATAGAACCTGAAGGAATGAGCCCAAAAGAAATATTCTCAAAAGAATTATGCTGATAAAGTGACAGGTTGAGGGACATCAAAATCAACATCATGAACTAGCCATTGAGATTCATGTCCCATGATGGGTTGAGGGACGTCAAATACAATGGTGAGTAACTAGCCACTAGAAGTGATCAACTTTGAAAAGCCTAAAGACTTAAGGATAGAAAAGCCTAAAATAGAATGAAAGGGGCCCAAGGAAGAATCCAAAGTAGTAGAGCTTGGAGAACTCAAAAAGGTTTTGATAGTATAAATCAAGATTCTTTGAATACTTTACTTATAAACCTTATAGGTCAAGTAGCCAAGAAATCTCATAAAGGTCTTGATAGTGCAAATTGAGTTTTCCAGACTACTTAACTTATAAAGCTTAATCCAATAGTTGATACATGATAGGTAGATCAATGGTGCAAATCAATGATCTAGGTCATTCTGAATGGCCAATGGAAAGATCAATCAATGAGCACATGGATTCCTGGCAATGCCTCTCCAAGGAAAAATAGAATGAAAGTGACACTTTTCCATGCCATTACACATATTGACAAGCCAAGGAGAAATAGTTGGGCACAAAAAGGGATTTATAACAAGTGTCTCCATTTATAATAACCTTTTTAATGCCATCTCTAATTATATATTCTATTGAGTATTCATTGGATAAACATCTTCAAGAGAGAAAGCCAAAGGCATTCAAGAGGGTGACATGGATTAATCAAAATGCCATAATGAGCATCATTAGAAAAGTTAGTTATAGCTAAATATAGACACTTCCAATAGAATTGATCCTCTCTTTGGTACCAAAATCTTTCCTCTCTCTCTCTCTCTCTTCATTCTTGCTATATATATAATCCCTTGGATAATAAAAGAAGAGAACACATAGTGTTTGGTGAAGCCCTTTTAGAATAATTCAAGTTCTACCTTTGAGCATTCAACATAAATCTATTTCCTTCAAGATTTTTATAGGTTTTTGGTTTGAGTATGAAAGAGATGTATAGTGGAAGCATGTGATTATTTTCCATCCTTTTTCTCATCTTATCCTTCATACCTAAATAATATTTATTGGTATAGATGGTCACATAGTGTGTATCCAAGTGTATTGAATTTTTGCATGTGTATTACTATCTTGAATGTGAAAATTTTTCCTTTTAGCTCATTTACATTGTGTCATTTTTTACACATCTCACCTTTATGTTGAAATATTATTGTTAAAATCTTTAGAGTTTGGGAACAATTTGTGATTTTTGTTGTATTATGCACTAGAATCTAACATTCATGTCAAAAATAGTTTTTGTGTATCACCACTCTTAAAATATGATTTCCTTTTCTACAAATTTATAACTCTTTTCCCTTTAAACAAGTTGGTTTAGCAGAGATTGTCTTGCAAAGACATATATAAGGAGTTAGCCCTTTCAATCTATATGTCCATTTCCTCCATAGGCCTACCCATAGGTCTAAAAAATTTCCAACATTACCCAAATCTAGGAGAGGATTGAACACTCTCTTATAGGGTCTATGTTTTGGAGAAAACAGGTCCCTAAGGTTATTTAAGTGGCATTTGTTCAAGAGTTCAATGAGCAGCCTTTATGAACAAAGATTAATACTGAAAGTCACAATAAACCCTTACAAACCCTCCATAAGGACTCAATTGGATAAATGAGGCTGAAATTACATCCAAATGAATGAATAAGACCTTAAGGATAAAATAAAAGTTTTTCCTAACTCCATTAGGGTCAAAGACATGGGATTAGATTATATAGAATCCATATATGTGGAGCATAAAATAGGTTTTCTTAACATTTTCTTGTGTTTTAAAAGTATTGAATAATATAAATGGATTCCAATCACTTTGGGAGGTATTATGGGTCTTGAAAAAACTCTTCATGTAATTTTAACACCTTGGAAAAACTAATACATGCCTCTGCTAGGTCTCTCTCTTCAAACAATCTAAAGTGGCATCTAGAATGACATAGTGGACAAAGTGGAAACTCAAGTTTGGTGGACTTTATAAGTTGTTTATAATTAATCCAAACATATGAGGTGTCCCAACATGTGTCACAAGACCCTTGGTATGGATCAATTGGGGAAGTTACAAATATTCTAGTTCCAAGTGTCAAAATAAGCCTATAGGAGAGTTATCATGGTTGCAAGGTGAGGATGAGCTTATGTAAGAGAATTTCAAGATCAATAAATTTTTTAATGAAAGTTAAATAATGTTTTTAACCCACTCTTATCATCACACATGATACATTTGTCCATTGGTTACTTTGAAATGCTCAAAAAAGGCCTATGATGAAGGTAGTTTCATAAAGGAATAGTGATTGAGAAGATTGCTATGCCACACTTGGAAGAGGAGGCTAATTTGGGATGTGATCAAGTGTAATTCAATTTCATAACTCCTTTTCCAAATCATTTCTATGATTTTTAATTTATCCTCACCTTTAGACACTTGTCTTTGTGCCTCTTCAACTTCTCTCTTCTCTCTCTTTTTCCAAGTTCTATAAGAATGAGCCATTTTGGCTATTTAAGGGGATTATAACTCTTGGAATGGATAAACTCTACCAAAATTATACCTTAATTTTTTCTTAAGCTAATGAGAATCCAACTAGTTATACTCTAATCCAATTTTCATTATGTATTTAAGTGATCCATCTTGAATGTCAAGTATAGATTGAGTTCATCTTGTTTTCATGTAATCCTTGAATGTGTTAATGCAAATGACTTCTCTCATAACATGTTTCATGAAGTGTATGATAATAAAATAGACACTTGAAGTGTGTATGAGTTTTGTAGTGTCATATCTAACCTTCCCTTCACTTTCCTTCATTTTTTGAGTTATTATTTGCCTTCATGAGAAACACTAATGCTAGGGATCTCCATTAATGGTGTTAAGGCTAATTTGGTTGTCTTATTTCATCATGTAAATTCCAAGTGTATGAATGGAAGCAAATATTTGTATATCACCTCATATTTTAAGTTTTTTTATGCATTTTTCTTCCCCTTTTAACCCATAATAAGTAGTTTTAGTATCATAATCACATCAAGTCATATCTAGGGAGCTAACCCTTAAAATCTAAACGTTTACTTGCACTATAGGTGTCCCACACACCTATAAGTATTCCCATGTTAGACAAATCTTGAAGAGGATTGAACAACCTCTTCTAGGGTAGAATATTTGGAGATAATAATACCTCTTCATTATCATCATGCACATGCTCATGATATGGATATTCTTATTATGACTAGGATTGTCAAGACATTTTATACTCAAAGACTAGTACACAAACATGCTTTAATGCTCACTTGACCTAAACCTTGACATCAATCAATATAAGAATCATTAGGTTGCATTCAAATTATCTCTTATAATATGTATTCCTTATCACATAAATCACATAAGCACATATATCATAAACCACTCACCAAGCATCTTCACTAGATCTAGCTTGACGTCAATGACATCAACCTTGACATCAATGACAACACTTCTCAATATACTCCCCATTTATCATTAATTGTAAAAAATTCTTCAAACTGATCACTTTCATCTCCCCTAGTCATGTAAATTTCCCTTCTTGAACTTACTCCCCCTTTGACATTAATGACAAAAGATCATACATACTATAAATTGTATAACAACACCTTCTTAAAAAAAAACTCAACTTAGAGAATATGAAGCATTATAGGAATATTCTCCCCCTTAATCCATGAATACCTCCTTAAAATGAACTTAGAACATAGATCAAGCTTAGTCAACAATTTTAATAGCTTCCCATCAAACCAATCATCCACCATGATTATGGTAACTCTAAGTGTGTCTTCATGAAGCATAATGGAGTCACCCATTTACATAAGACAATAAAACAACACAATCTTAAGAGATTCCTAGATCTCCATGTTCTCACAAGACTAAATATCTTTTAAGTCTTGATTGGAAATATAGGCTTGACCTCTTCATAAGTTATTTGATCATCAATGTGAGATAACAACAAACATTACTATCTTGATTTCACATCTAAAGTATGCTCTATCATAGAAAATAGTCCACTTGATCTTGTAGACTGATCATGACTCATCTTTACTATCTTTGGTTTCCATACATTTATTTACCATCTTTATTGTACTTTAGGGGCTTCAACCCTCCTTTTTATACTTCATGACCTTATAACTCTATTAGGATATAATCTTGCAATGTGCCCTACATTATGAGAACTTTAGAAAATCGCCTTATATATACCATTTTGTTGATGTGAACTATGACTCCTTCCATAGTCCCATGAGTGACCTTTCATGGAGGATATTTTACACTTTCTTTCAATATGATCAACTAATTACATATAAAACAAAAACTATTAAATGAATTAACATACCTCACAATATTAGATTACCTAATTAGTTTCTTTATGTTGACTTTCTTATCTTCAATAGCCTTTTCATTGACTTGATCTACCTCTTTTTGGTCTTGTTTGGAACCAAGTCCTATCTTATCACTTGTAAATTTTTGAATACTCAAGATATCATCTAGAGCCTTAGTGCTCTTTTCAAACTTCACAAAAGTCTTCACCTTGCTATATTCTTGATCCAACTCTACTTTCAAGGATTCCAATTTAGTTTCATACCTTGTGCATTGTTCCTCTTAAGATTTTAGGTTTTCATTTGACTATTTACATTTATGCTTCAACTTGATTGATGATCTCATCATAATCATTATAATTTTTACTCAATCTCTCCTCAAACAAGACAATATTCTCCTAATAGTCTTTAGCTAATGATATTAATTTATGATTCTTTATTCTATAGAACTTCAAATCCTCTAGGTCATTTACCAATTCTAACTCAAGGTTCACTTCAACTTATTCTTCATATGATTCTACATCAACCATGAGGCCTTTCGCATTTGAGCAACCCTCATTGTCTAGTTCTATGACCATGAATAAGGTTTCATTATTTTCATGTTTGGGTTCATTACTACTATCATCACTATTAGATGCACTTACATCATATGAGTTATTATATTATTTAGTGTAAAAACTCCTCTTATTATTGAATGACCCTTTCCTATTTTCATGTTTAGGTTCATTACTGCTATCATCACTATTATATGTACTTACATCATTTGAGTCATTATATTATTTGGTGTAAAAACTCCTCTTATTATTGAATGACCATGAATAAGGTTTCATTATTTTCATGTTTAGGCTCATTAATACTATCATCACTATTAGATGTACTTATATCATGAGTTATTATATTGTTTGGTGTAAAAGCTCCTCTTATTATTGAATGACCCTTTCTTGTTCTTGTCAGGCTTATAGACCTTCCTATCATCTCCATGATGTTCATAATGTTCTTCACCATGCTTAGTTTTATCCTTGTTAAGGATCTTGGTGAAAATTGACCTATCTTAACACAATTGAAACATTTGAAAGGCAACTTACCCTTATATTTACCAGATCCAAAACTCAATTTCCTTGAAAACATGTATATCTATTGATAATCATCAACATCTAAACATTATTCATCCTTGACGTTCTTGGATTTTGATTTCTTCTAAACTTAAAAATTTGATTCCTTCTTTGGAGGTCTTCCTTCATTTATTCTCATCTCATAGGTATTTAAGAAGCCATGAAGCCCATCCATCTTTAACTTGTCCAAATCTTTCATTTCTTCTACTTTATATACCTTAGAGTAGAAAAGAGTTATTAATTTTAATATATTTTCAACAACTATAAATTATTTTAATTTTTATCTTAATCCTTTGATGAGATTTAAAACTTCATAAAACTTCAATAGGTAGGATGTAATGGTTTCATATTTATTCATCTTCAAAATTTCAAACTATCTATGGTGGGTCTATAAGTTGTCCATATTCACCTTGGTTTCTCATTCATAAATAGTCTAAAATTTATCCCAAATCTCTTTTGTTGATAAATAGTGCATCACCTTCATAATATCTACCTTTGATAGTCCAAAAATAATGCCATTCATTACCTTGGACTTGTTTTCACTAGACTTCTTACATGCTACATCAATTGGTGGAATATGAAGATCACTATAGCCATTCATAACTAACTACCAAATATCATGACCTTGAGACATCAAATATATCTTCATATTAATGTTCTAGAATTCATAATTAGATCTATCAAATAATTTATTGTTACTAGTAGAGAAACCACCTTGAGCTTGATGACTAGCTATCCTTACTTTTGGATCTCCTTTAGGAGTGTAGACCTACTTCAAAGTACTAGGCTATGATATTAACTTTTGGAATAAAAATGACTGAGATTGGGGGTGAATTAGTCTTTAAAAAACATTCTTATCAATTTTATATAAGCAATAATGAACCTTATAAACAAGTATATAGATATATCACATAAAAACACCTATCCACATAAGCATGAAACATAAGAACACAACATATATATGGGAAACCATCAAGGGGAATAAAACCCACTAATATATAAAAATGCACTATAGTCCTATAATACAAACACCACATTTATTAAAGCACCCACTTCACATGGAGCACCAACCCCAACTAGTTAAGTACCAAATCGGTTAGGTTTTAGTAAGCACCAACTTACAAGGAGGCACTAACCCCCTAGATGACTCAAAACCAACTCAACCACCTAAATTATTTTATTAAATTTAGGACACATTTTTTATCAACTAATTCATGATGACCACTTCTTTAGCTCTTCACACTCTTAGCCCTCTAAAAATTACCTTCTAGGCTTCATCACTCAACTAGCCCTCTTCTTGACATGATTAGGTCATATGACCTTGGTTTTAATACACATAACCTCTATAAAATATTCATCAATATATATATATATATATATATATATATATATATATATTGTATATATAATCCTCTTATGGTACACAAGACTTTCTTCTTCTCATCAAAGTGTTATTTTATTCACTTCCTTTCTTCACACTCAAATAAGCCTAAAATTGCCTTGTATTTATACAAGTATCTATTTTATATCTTTCTTGGTCAGATAAACACACTTACCCTATTAGGTCAAACATGGAATAGATCTTAGGACATATCGTAAGAATGGATCAAATGTTATTTAAGTCCCTTTAGGTCTCATGGAGACCTAATCTCATTAGGTCTACTTGAGGACATGTTACACTTTGCCTTCATTGAAACATATTTAAAAACTTCACATGATAGGAACATATCATATTTCACTTAGATATACCCCTAATAAGCTCATTCAGGGTCCATAACACCTTTTAGGTTTAACCACCACTTGAATATGCCATTAGTTTTATTCACAATTAGGCCTTCTCATACACAGAAGGTATGTCTTAAACAACTGAAGCATAAATATAATTTTTACAAAAAAGCATGGAAAAAAATCATATAAACATAATGTAAATGGCATCAGGGTCATCACATATGATTTATACTTCATAGCTCAAGGTATACAGGCTTAAAATCTTCACTACAAAATGCTCACTCTAAACTACCAACAAGCCTCAAAACATAGTCATGGAAACATGAAATTTTGACACCTAAATGAAAAAAATAATGGAATTTAAATTCATTAAAATGTTATTAAAACATCCTAAGAACAACCTAAACTAATAATATAATAATATCTAATGGAAATTATTGGTCTTGTAGACCAATTTGTTGTCTTTAATACACATAGTCAAACCTAAACCGATCAACCCATTTTGGACTCAACATTTCAATCACTTTTAATAATTATCAAACCTTATACAAAGAATGGATAGAAAATACATGTTACAAACAACATCATAATGTGAATTAGGAACTTCAACTCAAGGCATAGATCCTCAAATTTATCATTGTAACTAGCTTACTTAGAATTGTTAGTTTACCTTGAAGCATAGTCATGGTGATAATGACCTTAAACACTTATATGACCATTTATAAAGAATATTGATGCATGTGGATGATACTATTATATCATCAAACCATTCTCAGATAGATATATAATATGGTCAAATGATGTTATGCCCTTAACCTTTGGCATGTTTAGGGATATGTGTGGTTAACTTGTGGCTTACATATCTCTTTTATATTTTTGTTACATTTCTCTATGTTCTTATTTGTGTTGGCCTATAGAATAACCATGGACAAGTAGACTATATATAATAGGTAGTGGTTAGTCCTTGATCATCATGTTAAATATTATTCTGTTAGTGTATTTTTATGGAGGTTACCCCCTCGAAGTGGCTTTGCTATATTATCTAGTATTTTGATCTACTATTAATTATTGTTGTGTGATCTCTCATATGTGCTTATTATATGTGATATATAATAGTTTTATGTGAATACATAATTAATTTAATTACAATTGGTACTATATATTTGATTTGGGTAAGTTTTTTATTGTGTTATTTTTTAGATCTAGTGAGGCATTACTTCTAAGAGAGGAAGGAGAAAAAACATAACTTATAATCTGAGAAGAATTAATTTTTTATGTCAGTAAAGTATTATCTGAAACACTTTTTTGAAAAAAAATAATTAAAAAAAAGTCTATAAATTTTTTTTATTTGCACAATTGTATTCATTGGATTCATCTCGATGAGATGATTGCAATGGTATATTCTTATGTTACACTTTTTGGTGCCAAAATGTTTTACCCTAGTACGCAAGGGTAGTCATTGGATTCATCTTAGTGAGGTGATCATAATGGTACCATCTCTTAATTCACTTTCTGAGGGTAAAAAACCTCTTAGGGTTTGTATATGGTAGCTCCTTCTACATAGGGAAGAAAATGGGCAAGAAACTCCTAAGACTCCTATCGACTACATAAAATCTAAAATTTTAGATCCATTGATTTCTCAACTTTAGGATGATATAAAGGGATTGATAAGACATGATGAATTTAGTTTAGTTTAAACTAATGTTTTATGGATTTATATAGATATTAATTGGTTTATCACTCAATTGAATCAAATAACTACTCAAATGGTTGCCCTTTCATCTTAGTTATAGTCAAATAACCCTCCACTTCATCATTCAGGTCCTCCTCCTCTCAACACTAATAACTCCAATTTTGTTGTGAATCTAATGTTACAAAATTGGACATGTGTAATCTCAATGGTAAGGATCCTCTCACTTGGATTACCCAAATTGAGAATTTATTTGATCTGCATCAAACTCCTAGTTCTTAGAAGGTGATAGTGGTTTCTTTGTATTTGGAACCTAAGAAGTTCATTTGGTATCATTGGTTGTGTGTTTAAATTAAAATGAATGGTGATTATATTACATGTTTTATTTTCAATGATGATTTATTATCTCATTATCAAAATAATTACTCTGAGAACTACTTTATCTAGTTAGTCAAACTATGGCAAATAAGATGTGTGAATAATTATATTCATCAATTTCAAAATCTATCCTTACGAGTGGAAGACATCACTAAGGAAAATTTGATTGATCTATTTTTGGGTGGCCTTAAATATATAATCTAATTGGAGTTTTAGATGTTTAACCTATCATATATATTAGAAACTATTCCATGAGCATGCATGGTAGAGGAAAAAGAGATGGTCAAATGAAAAACCTTCACTACTAGTCATGATTGCACCTTTTCAGCACCATCATACCCTCAACCCAATAGATTGATACCTCAATAAATTGAAGATAAGTAGGCCAAATTATTTTGTTATGGTTATGACAAAAAATAGAGTAAAGACCATCTTTGTGCTAAAAATAATCTATTTTACAACGAAGGTGCCAAAGAGGATGATGGTGATGAGGAGACAATTAGTGAAGATGAAGGTCTTAAAGAGGAATCTAAAGACTCTTAGCCTACTATTCCTATCATGTTATTTTAGGTATTAGTACTCCACAAAATCTTAAGATGGTAGGTTTCGTAGAGAAATAGAAGGTCCTGGTATTGATTGATTCTAAGAGCACACACATTTCATCAATAGTAAGTTGTTTTATCACTTGAACTATTTCATTTATCCTTTTCTAGAATTTTAGGTCATTATTTTATATGGTGGTACTATCTACTACTCAAGAAAATTCCATAGTATTAATATATCCATGGGAGACTACTTGTTGGATTCTCTTATGTTTGTTATTCCCATGGGAGAAGCTGACATTATTTTGGGAGTATAGTGACTCACCACTTTTGGTACTATTAAGATGAATTTCTATTATTTATTCATGTGTTTTCATTTTGAGGGAATGGAATTTGGGCTAAGGGGATTAATGGATAAATATCCACAATTGGTTAGCTCCCACCAAATAACAAAGATTCTCTAAAAGGGTGATGAAGTATTTGTAGCTCGCTTATTTTCCATGGAACTTTAGCCAACTCATCCATCTACAGATCCTGATCTATAACAAGTGATTGATGTCCATTTGGTTGTTTTTATTGACATTCCAAAAGGACTTACACTTAGCCACATGCATGATCATGCTATCAAACTTATTCCTAGTAGTACACCACCCAACATTAGGCCATACATGTATCTCTATTCATAAAAAAATGAAATTAAAAAGATGGTACATGAGATGTTGGATACATGAATCATTCACCATATCCAAAGTGAATATCCTTCACTAGTTGTCATGGTGAGAAATAAAGATGACACATGGAGGATGTAACCTAACAATATAGAACTTAATAAGTACATTATCAAAGATAAGTTTCTTATTCTTGTCATTGATGATTTTCTAGATGAATTAAATGGTGCACTTTATTTTACCAAGTTAGATCTATGTTCTGGGTATTATCAAATCTAGATCTATGATAAAGACATGCCCAAAACTACTTTTAGGACTCATGAGGGCCTTTATGAGTTTTTGGTTAAGCCTTTTGGGATAGCAAATGCACCATCCACCTTTCAGAGTTTGATGAATACTATTTTTAGACTAGTTTTAAGGAAATTTAATTTGTTATTTTTTGATGATATCTTCATTTACAGTAAATATTGGGAAGACCATTTGCACCATGTGAAACAAGTACTATTAATTTTATAAAAACTCAATTATATTCTAAACCTTCCAAATGTACTTTTGGAGCTTGTGAGGTTGAGTATTTTGGTCATTTGGTTTCACATGTAGGAGTGAAAGTAGATCCTAAAAAAGTTCATGCAATGGTGGATTAACTGATTCCTAAGACACTTAAGCAACTAAGGGGATTTCTAAGGATAACTAGTTACTATCATAGGTTTTTCAACAATTGTGGTATCATTACATCCCCACTCACATCTTTGTTAAAGAAAGACTCCTTTTAGTGGACTAATATAGCTACTAGGGCATTTGAATAATTGAAACTAGCTATGTGCACCACTCAAGTGTTATCCAATCTTAATTTTTCTAAGACTTTTGTGATTGAGTGTGATGCATCTAGGTATGGTATGGGTGTTGTACTCATGAAATAAGGTAGACCATTGAAATTTTAAATTCATCAATTGAAGGGTAAAAATTAGCACAAGCCCATTTATGAGAAGGAAATGATGGCCATTTCTCATATAGTCAAACAATAGAGGCCTTATTTGATGGTTCATAAATTTTAGGTAAATACTGATCATGATAGTCTCAAATATTTTTTGAAACAAAGGTTGTCATCTAAAGAAAAATATAAATGGGTTACAAAGATGTTAGGCTATGATTTTTGAATAGTTTACAAGAAAGGGAAGGATAATGTAATAGTAAGTGCACTATATAGGAAGCATGAATCAATTGAGGCATTGATATGTGTTATGACCATTCTATAGGCAGATTAGCTAGAGGAAGCATGATTAAAATGGGATAATGGTAGTTTTATCCATGATTTTATTTAGAATATTTATCAAGGTTTGAGTGGATTTGAAAAATTCACATGGCAGGGTGACATTATGGTTTAAAGATAGATTATACCTATGTAATAATTCTCTTCTTAAACAAAAAAAATCCTTTAATAACTTCATGAAACTCCAATTGGGGGTCATTCAAGATTTTTGAAAACCTATAATAGAATCAAGAAGGACTTTTTTGGGAGGGAATCAAGGGGGATGTCTAGAAATGTGTGGCTGAATGTATGATCTATCAACAAAATAAATGAGAAACCATCAAAACCCTAGGTCTTTTATAGCCTTTATCCATCCCTAGCTAACATTGGGAAGAGGTGTTTATGGATTTCATTATAGGGTTACTAAGATTTGATGGTCAAAATGTTATCATGGTTTTTGTAGATTGTCTTAGTAAGTATGCTCATTTTTGTTCTTTATCATAGCCATTTATTGCTAGTATATTATCTTCTAATTTTCTAAATATAGTTTAAAAATTGCATGGTACCCCTAAGATCATTACCAATGATAGATATCCCATTTTTAGTAGTAATTTTTGGACTGAGTTATTTGCATCTTTGGGCACCCAGTTGGCTCATAGTTCTTCCTATCTTCCTCAATTAGATGGACAAATTGAGGTAGTCAACAAATATTTAGAACGATAACTCTATTGTTTTGTGTCTGATAAATAAGATAAATGGGTTCATTGGTTGCCACTTTATGATGGTGGTATAATAATTATATTCATAGTTATTCCAAAATGTCTCCTTTATTGGCATTATATGTATACCACCCTACATTCATCACTTCAACCTTGAAGGTCCATCCTAAGGTTCATGCAATTGAGGAACATATTCACCATCAACAAGAGGTCCTTACAAGTTTGTGTGAAAATTTAGCCATGGCCCAAAATCACATCAGTAGGAAAATTAATATAAGAGTGAGAGGAAATTTGACATTGGTGATTGGTTCTTTGTTTGCTTAACCCATATAAGTATATATCCTTGAAATAATAGAAAAAAGATAACAAGTTATCCCCTAAGTATTATGGGTGCTATCAGATCTTGTAGAAAATTGGTAGTGTTGCCTACAAGTTAGATTTTCCTTCTTTCACTTGCATATATCTATTATTTCATGTATCATACATGAATAAATTCTTTGTATATAGATTTTCTATTCAAAATAATTTATCAAAATTGGATGAGGAAGGAAGATTTAATCTTGATCCTGAGGTGATCCTTTAAATATGCACTAAATAACTACAGTCTAGAGTGATTAAAGAGTACCTAATCAAATGGAATAATTTGCCTTATGAGGATGCCACTTAAGAGTATGAATCCTTTATTCAAAAACATCTAGATTTGACTCAATGTTGAGGACAACATTATTTTGAAAGAGAGTGGCATGCTATGCCCTTAACCTTTAGCATGTCTAATGATATGTGTGGTTGACTTGTGGCTTACATACCTCTTTTATATTCTTGTTACATTTCTATATGTTCTTAGTTAGGTTGGAATATGTAATAACCATGGATAGGTAGACTATATAGAGGATTTAGTGGTTAGTATTTGATAATCATGTTAAGTATTTTTCTCTTAGTGCATTATTATGAAGGTTGTCCCCTTCAAGTGACTTTGTTATATTATGTAGTATTCTTCTCTACTATCAATTATTTAAATATGATCTCTAAAATTTGATTATTATTTGAGATATATAATAATTTTATTTTAAAATATAATTAATTTCATTAAAAATGTAAATATTGGTCTTGTATACCAATCTCATAGCCTTGTTGTACATAAACCTCACTGAGTTAGACAAGTCACTTTATGAGAATTTTTTTGATATATGCAATGATCTCCAAGAATTATATACAACATGAAAATTTATTAAAATTACTTAAAAATATATCCATAAACTTTTATTCATCCCTATTCTATGATAACATAGCCCTAATCATCTTCTCACTTCTGCTTAGGTTTTTCACTATTTCTACCATTAGGCCTGTTTAGTGACTAATCAACTTGGATGACTATTTTATCACCCTTTATAAATAAAATATGTCTATAAATGACCATTTACATAAAAAAATTATAAAACCTTTTCCTCCATTCATTTAAAAACATTGACTTGGTCAACTATGACTGCTACAATAATTTTTTGAGAAACTAACACTTTCCTATAGTGTCTATCATACACCTGACAAACCAATCACACCTATAGATTCTTGAGAGAGTTGAATAAAACTTAAAATAACTTAAATATCCATACCAATATATTATAATCACTATATAATAACTTACTTCATATTGGGTCACTATTAGGGTTCTTTGAGGGTTTAAACCATCTTCTAGACTTAATGATCATTCATAAAGCATAAACCCTTAATCCAAAAAATAATGCATAAATTGTTTATCTATGACTATTACCCATATACCATTAATATATTATGTTTTAATATAGAGGTTACACGTGGTAATAAACACTTGAATGTCTTTCTCAAGTTGAGAACCCTTAATTTTGTACACATGAGAGACCTCAAAACCACTTTTTATGACTCAACTTGCAAAACATTACATCAAACCTTGTGAACATTATTTAATAAACATATCATAGCTATTAAAACACTTACCTATCCATTTTTTCCTTAGAAACATAACCTCATGCCTCATAGGCCATACTCTCTCTTTGTTTGCTTAGACTTTGGCCTACAATCTAGATTAGGCTTTGAAACTAATCTTCATGCTTATTTACATACACTCTCCAAATCATTATAAAAATCAATCAACATATCTCATGCTCAAACACTACTTTAAATCATTCACAGGTGTTATAATTACCTCATGACACCTCATTAGATTAAGTAGGGTTTAGAACGAATCTAGTTGTAGATTTGAACTTAAGGTCTTATCCTTGTAGTATAACCTAAAGACTTTTTTGAGTGCTCCAATGCCTCATATTCATCATAAATAAACCTTATATATCCGCTTATACCCTTATTCACCCATCTCAATAGGCCACCATTCTCAAACCTTCTCACTAGGACTTTACAAGCTATGAATAGTACCATGACTGGACTTCTTAAGCACTTGAAACTTTAAAAGTAACCTTTAAACACTCCTTGATGCTTATACACCTTGATCACATGAATTACAAGATCCTCAAACAATGTCATATCTCTGTACATACTTCTTTATGCTTATCATGCACATGCTCATGATATGGTTATGCTTATTATGACTAAGCTTCTTATTACATATTATACTCAAGGACTAGTATAGAAACATGATTTTATACTCACTTCAAATGAACCTTGACATGAATCAACAATATAATCATTAATTTTCATTCAAATTCTCTCTCAATATAGAGACATTAGGTTTCCTTCAAATTCTCTATTGTCATATGGATTCCTTGTCACATCAAGTACACAAACACATATATCACAAACCACTCACCAAAAATATTCACTAGATGAACCTTGACATAAATGGCATAAACCTTGACATAAATTACAACACTTATCAATAAATATAAGTGCATGGCCATGCGCATGGTTGCCCTAGTAATGAATAAATTATACTTGTGAGAGTTAAAATTTAATATGCACTGATCCAATATAACTCCACACATAATTATGCCACTAATGATAAACCTATAAGGTCCTTGACATGGTAATAACCAAGCCTACTCCTTATATGATTTATATAATGAGGATATTTCCATAGTATTCCTATGGGTTAAGGTGAAACCTACAACTGATTCACTATTGGGATACCAAAAAAATATATCTTTACTACATTGGGCAAGTAAGTCACTTTACTATGTATTGATACCAGTTCCCATCCCCCACCATAATTCAATGTATGGGTATTAGTATTTCCAACAATATATAACAATTGATTTTTTAAAATTAAAATTAAGTAAACTACTAAATTTAATTTTAAAAACATGCTTAATTTACCTAGAAACAATGTAGATAAGACCCTTTTGGATAACATTCATAATCATAAAGGTCAACATAGCTGTATATACATGTTTTCCTTTGGTAGGATCTCTACTAATCTTCTCAAAATATTGAATGTGAATATTTTATGTATTAAATGTCTAACTAGTGAGGATGTCCTTTGACTTGTCCATAGTCATTACCTAAAAATTCTTGATTTTAGGCATATACTTTCTTGGTATGTTCCTATAAATACCTTATTTCCATTTCCTACTTTGTTTTTGGCTTTATTTTCCTAATTTTATCCTTTTTCATTGTCAGTCCAACCTCATTCCTTCTATATTTTATATTTCTTATCTATTTTACCCTATAGGTTCTCCTATTCATCAAAAGAATGAGCAATGGGAGCTGTGTGTATAGGTAGCAAGAGCGATGTTTTAGTGTGGAAGTACTCTGAGTAGTTTGTAACATTATATTCTAATTTTAAATCAATTTCAAAAGCTTAAGATATTGTGTGTGTTTTTAAAAAATTTAATCTGGTTTATGTTTGGGTAAGTTCTTTAGTCAATGAAGACATTCTCGCAAAACCAAACACAAAAATCACATCTTAATGATTTATGGGTTTGCTTTGATGAATTTGTTACAACAAAAATCTAGTGTAAAGAATCTATAATTCTTACTTTTACATGCCATAGTAGTCCCCAACACAAAATTTAGATGCTAAGAATAAAGAAAATGAATAAGAAAAGAAAAATAAATTTATAAAAAGATTAATTCAAGGTGATTTAGGTAACCTCTATTAGGGATATGGATGTTTGGTTTGTAGTAGAGAAAGGCCTTAAGTGATATTAGAGATAAATCTTTTGGGGCTATATATGCTTATTTTGTAGTGAAGCAATGACTAGGTAGACATCTTTAAGGTAGGGATAACTAGCCTAATGGTTGGATCTATGGTAGTTAGTCCTTATAGGATCTAAGAATGATAAATTAACTTATTTTCATTGGGTCAATGCAAATGTTTAATTTTGTCCTTTATACATTCCCATCTTCTCCTATCTTGAATCTATTCACATTCCACACATAGTCTCATATAAAGTTCTAGGTTTATAGGCATATTCTATCATTCCAAAATACTCAAGAGTATTTTCTAATAGAGTCTATATATTTTTTTTGGTTAATCCAAAATGTCCAAATTCTTCCAAGAATTAAGGAACCTATTTTTTTATTTTAGCCTCTCCCACTTGCACTCATTACTCTTGGTATCACCACTCTCAAATTTATTTGGTATTTCATCCTAGTTTGTGTGTTGAACCAAAACCCACAACCATCACCACTTGAAAGAACATGTCCATGTCATAAAATTTTATATATAAGATAGTGTGAAAGTTTATTTTTAACCTCCCAATTTTTGTTCAAATCCTAGATTAGTTAGCTCTCTTAGCTTGCTCTAAGAGGTCATTTAATTTTTTTTAGTTATTTTGGATCAAAACACTTATTCCATTGTCACAACTAATTTTGAGTGGTAAAGTTTCTTATATAGAATTGGATCACAAATCAAAGTCTCATCATACTTTCTTATTCTAGTTGAGCTCAACACTATATCTCTCTCAGCTCCTTATAGTCATTTTGAGGGATCATTTTGATGTCTTCGCCTCCAAAAAATTACCTTTTTACATCGACCAAGATCTCGTGAATCATTTTCCTATTTAACACTTGGTCATTTTATGAGTTTTTAAAGTATTTTAACCTCATTAAAAATATTTCTACATATGAGAAATAACTTGCCTCATTTCCCAAACATATAATCCTATAGGTGGTTTTGTAAAATATTATGTTTTATACCTAATCAGGATGATAACCCTTGATTATGTCTTTAGGGTTGAATTTTTCCTTGTCTAATTGCGATCATAAATTTTACCTAGTTAGGTCTAAGTTTGTAATTTATAAGTGCCATATACCTAATCAAGATTCTAAAGCCTGACTAAGTCTAGAGGTATCTTTGTTGTAATACTTTGCTAACTGGAACAAAAGATCCAATAAGGTATATCACCATCCATTTCATATAAACCATTTCTAATCAAATTAATTTATATAATTTTGTATTTTTTTTGGTGAAATACCTTATTAGTTCTAGGGGGATTAAAGTCCTTATTAGGTCAAGACTGGGGAGTCATGAGTTTTAGTATTGATAAAGGTTCTATTCCCTCATTAGATTGTAGGGCCCATCAAAGTGAATTAATGTGTTATCTATGATTAAAAACCTATGTATGACCTAAATTAGATGTAAAACTAAATTAAACTAATTCTAATCTAAGATAAATGCAAACTATGGTAGAGAAATAAATAAAGAAAACAATAATCACAAAAATTATGTTTTGAATGCATAAGCTTTCTCCATTATGATATACATTCGATTTGTTATTTTAAAAATATGTGGTGATCATTCCTCCAATGTTAATAGAATGGTAATTTTTTTTATTCAAAAGGAAGTCTTTGATTTGACTTGATTAATTTTTATTTTATTATGTGTAGAGCTTTGATTTATTGATTGTGATTGTGATCTCAAATATTTTAGATGTTATAGGAATCTAGGATTCTTGAAAATGGATATGTTCAAGTTTATTTATAGATGTTTGGATAGGGATCCAATGGTAGAGGATCATTTGGATTATTTAAATGATAAATGGTGGCTAATGAGTATTCATCCATGGGGACTAAAACCATTTCAAAATGGTTGAGAAAAGCATGGGGTTGGTTAGCTGACTCAACAAGGCTAAGTCAATTTGCTTGAAAACTCAAGGGATGAGTCATAACAGGTTTAGAATTTTTTGTATTTGGTTAGGATTAGGGATAAAAGTGTGGGATATGTTTGGATGAGGTGGAAAGTCCAAATTTTATTATTTAAAATAAGGATTTAAGTGTACATAATTGACTAATTTGATTTATTCAATTATTTAAATTTGGGAGGAAATGTGATTTATTAATTTAAGAAGAATTATTACATAGATTTAGGTGCATTTTGATACTAAATGGAATTTAGGTGTCTATATTTTACCCTCTTTGAAATAGTGTTGTGAAGCAATACTATTTCAAAAAATAGTATAAGAAGTAGAGTGTTGATGATTAAGAAGGATTTTTTTTCCCTAAATGAATTAAAATGAGTCTAATGATGCCCCCTCAAGTATTTCTATGAGAAATGGACAAATTCTCAAAATTAATGAAATGACAAAATATACAAAGTGATGTGGATAAATTATAAATCAATATATATCAATCTTTATATCAAATTTTCAATGTTTTAATTGCATAAAAAGCTTACCCTTAGTGAATTAAAACTAGAGTATGGATTTGAAAAATAATAGTTTAATCATTCAAAGATCACACACTTATTATTGTTAATAATGACATAAGGGTTAATCTAGTAGGTGTCAAAATGATATATCCTAGAATAATAAGGTGTGGATCTATAAATTGAAAAAAATATTGAATTTGCAAATGACGATGATAATTTTACATAGATAGATTGTTGCAAGATTCAAATTAAAAAATTAGAGTAAATTGATTTAATGTATCCTATAAATTTGAAAAATAGATGAAAAATGAGTAATATGGAATCATGTAAATGAGAAAACTATCATCAATAATATAGATACTTATCTTAATACTAATTTTTGCAAAAATTGTAGAGGGTACGTATAAAACTATTTACCCTTACATTTTAAATGCTAGATAAGATATTGGAGAAAGTACATTTCCCACTTTATAGACTGCACTTTTGGATATATATTGAACTTAGGGGTCTCATGAATGAATATGGGAATGATATATCCCAAAAATGGTAAGCCATAGGCCAAAAAATGAAAAATATTGATTTTTTGATTTATGATAGAGATTTACAAAATTGATATTTACAAGCATTGATAAGGAGATATAACACTTTGATTAAATGAAAGTAGAAATGTGGATGAAATGGATTGGATGGATGATGGTGGCCAAACTAACCCTAGAAACCCCATATCTCTAAGGTTTTTCTACATAATTCACCATGGATAAAGTATGAGTGGGGATATCAAGTCATATGTAGTTCTCCCAATATAGGAAGAGAAGTGATGATGTAATGTAATCTTGACCCATAGATGATATTAACATACTTAAGTTAATGTTTGCACATTATGATTGGATTATGGATTGATTTACCCATAATCAATGATATATTTTAGGATTATATTGGAAATTTATATATCCCAAGATAATTTACATGCTTTGAGATGACCCATGAATCAGGTTTCATAGGAAAGGATGTGGGAATGATATATCTCATTGTAAATCTATGATCTTAGATAGGTTAGCTAATTAATTGATTGATTGATTGAGTAAGTGATGTATTAATGGAGAAAAGATAGATATTTTGTTTTTGTTAGTCTCAATTAAAAAGTCTAGGAGTTTGAATGGAAAGATTAGGAAATGATTATGGAAGACCGATATGCAAGAATTAACATAGAAATAAATTGAATACATGGATTAATGATGATAGATCAAATGTTTTGACAACATGGATGGAAGAGAGAGATTATTATGGGAAAAAAAAATTGGTTTTGTGTAGTTGAAAAAGGAGATTAAAATGTTTTTTTAATTATCAAAATGATGAAATTGGTATGAAAAATGATGTATTTATTGAATAAAGTGGTGAATTCATTAAGAAATGATGTTATAATTATAATGACTTTATCTGAGATGAGACATAGATGCTTTGTATGAGAACATGATATGGCTTGATAGCTTCCTTGTGTTTATTTTGTTTTTGCATTTGATTTTCAATAATAATTCTAGCCAAGTAAGAGTTAGACAACCTAAGTTTTGATATTATGTATGACAATATGCACCAATGGTATAGGAAAACCATGATGAGATTGTGTGATATACATAAGGATTAATAGATTCAAAAGGATAAAATTAGTGCATAATGATATGAGAGATCATAATAAAACCATTAGTAATGTGAATATTGATCTAGACACAAGAAACAACAATAAAGATAAGATAAAAAGAGATGTTTACAAAAATGAAAATGATGTAAGTAAAATAAACATAGAAGTAAAAAAATACTATAGAATCAAGTAAACACCCATGATTTAAAAGAAAGTAAATGATTATACAAATATATAAGCAAAGGACTAAAAAAATTAAGAAAATGAATATTTTGGATGTTCTTGGCTAGACTAGAACTATTTGGCATATGTGATTTTTGACAATGTTGAACTGTCTGATGAGTAATCCATATATGGGATGACTAGGGTACATATCTAAGGATAATGATTTTTTTTTCAGATTTTATAATGTTTTAGGTTTTTTTGGAGTTTGTAATGTTTTTATATTTTTTTGGATTTATAAGTGTATATACAAGGAATACCAAAAAAGGAAAAACCATATTCCAGTACTGAAAAGTGAGTGGTAGAGGATGGAAGGAATACATTATATATGGAATATGGATGAATAGGATTGTATTGGTATTAAGATGATATCTATAGGGAACACATGACGTAATAACCAAGTATCTAGTTGTCAAAATATAATTTCAAGGATACACTAAAATGTTTCTAAGAATATGTCTCAAGACATTTCCAATTCCTTATCAAGATCAAAATGGGAAGCATAGTTTTCTGATTGCAAGGATTGGATGGATGTCGATGTGTTTGGGGTTAAATGAGTAAGGATGGGTTTGTATATATAAAGGTAGTCAAGAATGGTGTATGATGGTTAAGGATGAATTTAGAATGGATTGGATAGGCATAGGATGGGTAACCATGCTTTAGGATAACTTTGCATAAGTAAGGATGGTTGAAGGTAATCATATGGTGGTAAGGTAATCATATGGTGGTAAAGGATGGGATTAAAAAGTTTGTAGGATGGGTAAGGATGGAGGGATGATTTAGAATTCATAGGAATTAAATGAAATGATCTTACCCCCAAGTGTAGGGTACTTATAAAAAATTGATTATTTTATACATGATGTTGAAAAATAGTTTTGGTAATGGTACTTTCCTAATGCAGCATAGAAATGGATTTCACCTTTGGGTGAATTTATTTCTCTTTCTCTTTCTATTTTTTATTTGATTGTTTTATTTTTGGCATCTCAATTAGAAAAGGTTTTGAGATGGATGATGTTTACCACTATTTATCATTTAGGTATGCACTCTATTGATATCTTCAGTAACCTCATTGATTTCAAAATTGGCCTATTCCAAGTTTACTAAGATATAGTCATAACCCCTATAATAGAGGGTGTTTCCATACATGGTGAAGCATAAAGTATGTTATACGAAGGATGTGTGTTGAGTGTATACAGGATTTAGAGTTATGAAATCATATTGGGGATAAATTTATGTTTCATGATGTTAATAGTGAATGGGACCAATAATCTCATACTCAACAAGACTAGGAGTAACTACAATTTAGATGGTTTCAAAATTTAATATTAAATCAATGATATCTTCAATTTGGGATGGGGATTCATCTTGAAAATATGCTAATACAGAAGATATAGTAATTTTATCATCCATTGGTTCCAAAAAAATGTTTTCACCAAAGGATTCTTCTTGATTGGGTTGATTGGGATTTTGATTTGATTTGTCTAATAGAGCCTCAAAAAGGTTTTCACTAAGGGACTCATACTTTGTATTTTCCATATTTTGATTTGGATTTTGACCACAATTTGTATTTTGATCATTTGATAGTGCCTCAAATATATTTTCAATAGGATATACTAGTTTTATATTTACACTATAGTATTCATTTTGATTGAGGTATACTTGTTGTTCCTTAGAATATGTAGATGTTTCTTGATGCTCTCTTGGAAAGAGACCAGATAAGAAGTCTACAATTATTTTATTATCATGGAAGGAATTTAATTGTAAGTAATATCATTGGTCCCAATCAAAAGGTGTAGGATATTGGATTACAATATGGAAGGTAGGATTGGTGAGAATGATGAAAGGAGTGATGGTAACACAGTCCTTAAAGAGACTATGAATGGATCTTGTTTTAATTATGAATAAAGTTACCTTAGAAAAAGCAAAAGTATCACTAACAACATTACATTGACTCTCAAATTTTTTGTAGTTGATGCTATGGGGTTTATTTTTTACATCAAAATGGATGGTTTTGATAATTTTTTGATCATGGATTGTTTTATCTTTAAGTACCTCTTTCACTTTGGGTAAATGTTTTGGGATGATGGGAGATTGAATAGGTGATAAGGTTTTTGGTGTTTGGCTAATGGGTGATAGGCTATGTTGGATGAAGGAGGTTTTGTCTAAGATAATAACTTAGTTAGAAATGGGATGTTTGTCAAAAATGGGAACTTGATCAAAAATAAAATTTTGGTCAAATATTGGTTATTTAATAGAGATGGTCTCTTTACCAAAAATATGTGGTAAGCCATGGTTGTCGAAGGTAGGTTGATCAACTATAGATTGGATGAAAATGGATGTGTCATAAATGGGATCTTAATAAATGGATGGAAGGTTATGACCTTGACTTGGAAGTGGTAAGCCACTTATGAAATGCATCTTATCATATTCCTAATCTATGATTTTTAGATGTGGATACACTTGTCTTTACCTTGGCATACTCTTTGTTAATCAAACCATGGATATAATGCTTTAGTCTCATATAATAGTTTATATAATGTTCTTTAATTTTTTGATAATCACAATATTCATTAAGTCTAGACCACTAAGGTTTTGGGACATTTATCTCAAAGTATTTGGTGTTTCGAAATAGGACTAACTTTTTAGAGAATAATTTTGAAAAGAATACATCATAAGGTTATCCTAAAGGAGTGATTTTTTTCTTAATAACAATGGTAATGTTTTTGATAGGCTGGGAGTTTTAAAGTTCTAACTTTGGGGGTAGAGTGATATTAGATAGTATGGGTGATAAAATTGGATTCCATTTGTTAGTGTGATAGGGGGTGTTAGAATCAAGTCTATAACTAGTGGAGGGGAGACTTGGTTGATTTTGTAAAATATGTTTAATAGTGGTAAGGTGATGTTGATGTGGAATGTTTTGATATTCCCTAGTAATGAAGTGGACTAAAGAGGTAGATTGATATTGGAAGAATAAATTTTATTAGATTTGTGTTTAAGGTGAAAGTATTTGGATTTAGTGTATTTGTGAAGGTTAATGGACTTGAATTTGTTGGGTTTATGAACAAAAGTGAATTTGATGTATTTTTGTTTATGTTTAGGAATGAGTTGGATGCAGAACCAAATGGTTGATTTTGATGAATTTACAAAGATTGGTTTTCAAGGATGTAGGAGTTGAAAGTTTAATTTTGATGGAAGATATTTGGATTTCATTGAATTTGGGTTTGATTTATGAATGGGGTTTGGTTAAAATATATATTTTAAATTGGTGGTGAAGGTGAATCAAGATTTTGATTTAGATTGATGCTAAGGTTGGAACTAGATGGATTGGTGAATGTATTTTGATCTATGATTGGTGACTTTTGATTTTATGGATGGGATGGCACTTGTAAAAGAATTTAAATTATTATGATTACCAAATCTAAAAAAATAATTTAGTGTTGTCCCTAAAGTAAAATTTGAATGTTTATCTCTAGGTAAACATGAACAAATATTCAAGTTTGAAATTGATTGATTGTGGTTTGGGTTGAATTGGTTAGTTGGGAATCTTTAATGAATATTCAAGTTTGGATTTGATTGATTGATGGATGAAGATGAATACATATTCAAACTTGGATTTTTATTTTTTGGACTATTTATTGGTGAGTTTGTAATGACATTGAAACTTTGATTTAGATTTGTTGGATGATTGATTTGATATTGATTAAAATATGTGTTTGAATCAAAATTGGTTGGATAGAACCCTAGGTGAAGATAAGATTATTTAGATTTGGATTTGTGAACAAATTGATAAAGGGATTATTAAACATATCCATGTATTTTGTAATGAGTGATGTTTTTTAATGAAAAAAATGACACAATAAACAAAAAATACTTGAAAATAAAGCAAAATACCAAAGTGAATAAGATTTTGATTATCAACTAAATGTTTTTGAATTTTTAAACAAATCTAGATTTAAAATTCTTGATACCTTTAAGATTAAAAAGCATTTTTTTACAATCAAGAATAATTAAACACATGGTAAACACAAAGAAACAATAAATAATTTTCTATTCTAAACAGTCAAGAAATTTCACAAAAAGGTGAAAAACTAAGGTGAGGATCATGAACAACTAGTGGGCCTTCTCATGTCATTGACTCATTATTAATCTTAGTTATGACATAATATTTCAAGGTACTAATGATGGAGGGTCCTATCATTCCCAAGGCCCACTTAGTCTATTTTTGAGGGTGTGTGTAAGGTAGCTTCTCAACACTAACCATTAATCGATGAAACAAAGTTTAATGGTAAAAGAGGTTATCCTAGGCTAAGGTTTAATTAAGATTATTTAGGAGGGAAACCATGGAAAAATAGATAAAGAATATCCACACTATTTGGTCTTGTCCTAAGTTCTAACATATCTTTATGGGTCTTAGTGTGTTGATAATTAGCAATATCATATTTTAAAGTAGCTATTGAAACCATGGTATTAGAGCATGAAAACCCCTCACATCATAGTGTAATTAAAATACATAACCACATAGGTAAATGAAATAGATAGATCTTAGTTTATATACCCCACTGATAAATGGGGTTTGACCTACTATGTGGTGGTGAAATCCATGATCAATAGAGCCCCTAAAAAAATAAAAGTAAGTATCTATTTCTGATTTATGAGTATCATCATCAATGTAATGTTAAGGAAAGAGTATACATGGGTATTACTTGGTTACATAGATAATTATGGAAATATTTCTGACTCTCAAGTATCATTACTAATGTAATGCCAAAGAAACAACATATGCAATTTCCACAACCACAAATGAAAATATTGAAACTAAAAGTGATGTAATTACTAATAACTTGGAAGACAAAAATCAAAAGCATTAGTAAAAATAAATTACCTTTTTATTGATTCTTTTTGGCAAGAGTTTTGCAAACAAGTTGTTATAATGTTTACTTAATCTTGGATCAAGGTAACATGCAAATAGAATAAGTAAAAAACCACAAAAAGGAAGCAAAAAACACCTCTCTATTATGAAATCATTGTTACACAAATAGATAGGAAAAATGAAATTATAATAAAATCAATGCAAGAAAAATATATAAATAAAAAAATAGAAAATCAATATACACATTCTTACAAAATGATGTCACTACCAAGAACAATAATTTCACTACTAATATAGATGAATTCACTGATAATAGAGATAGATTCACTATTGATAACAATGCTTTTGCTATGGAAAAATATAATTTCACTATGGATTATGATGAATTGACTACTGATACTGATGAAATCACTACAAATAATGATGAAATAATTATTTCCTAAAAAATATTTTTAACCTTGTAGATATAATAAAAAATATATTAAAAGGAAAAACAAGACAATTTCACTATTATTGTCTATAATTTCATTATTTTTGCTTCTGAATTCACTATTACATGGAAGATCACACAACCAAATATAATTTTTTGACAACTTTAGCTCATATCATCACTTTAAAAAGGTCAATATTAAAAACAAATGCAAAAATAAATAATAAAAAACAAATAATAAATGCTATCTAATTGTAAAAAAGATAATCAAAAGATGAAAAATACATGGGAATAGTCCCACCAGGCATGCTAGAAATGTATGAATTATATCTGATGTGAAAATAAAGTAAAATAATTATAATCTATGATAAATTCAAACTATCTTAGAGCAACAAATAAAGAAAACAAAAATCACAAAGTTTATGCTTTGAATGCATAAGCTTTCTCCATTACGATATACATTCGATTTGCTCTTTTAAAACTATGTGGTGCTCGATCCTCAAATTCGAAGGATAATGAGAAACATTTTGGTGTGAAAGGAATTATTTGATTTTCCTTTATTCATTTTTATTTTCTTGTGTGTAGAGATCTAATATCTTGATTGTGATTTTGATCTCAAGATTTTGTGATGTGATAGGATTCTAATATTCTTGAAAATGGAGATTTAAAAGTTTATTTATAGATTTTTGGAGAAGGATCTAATGGTGGAGGATAATTTGGACTTTTTCAATGACATAAATTATTAGCATTGGCTAATTAGTCCTCACTCATGAGGATGAATACCATTTCAAAATGGTTAAGAAAAGCATGGGGTTGGTTAGCTAACTCAACAAGAATAGGTCAATTTGCTTGAAAACTTAGGGGATGAGTCATAAGAGGTTGAGAATTTTGAGGATTTGGTTGGGATGAGGGAGAAAAAGGTGGGATATGTTTGGATGAGTAGGAAAATCTAGGTTTTATTATTTAAAATAAGGATTTAAGTGTGAATAATTGACTAATTTGACTTATTCAATTATTTGAATTTGAGAGGAAATGTGTTTTATTAATTTAATAAGAATTATTAAATAGATTTAGGTGTATTTTAACACTAAATTAATTTTAGGTTTCTACACCTTGATTATGTTAGGAGTGGAGGCTCTTAAACAATATGTTATATAGGAGGCAAATCCTAGTTATAATGCTAAGCTCGCCAAACAAGTACCAAAGACCTATTTAGGGGTCCCAAGCCCAGTTAGGTCTTGGGGACTCTAGTACTCAATTTTTTGAATTTACTTAGCTCTATTGTAGTAAATTTTACTGATCAGATCTAGGGCCATACCTAAAACACTCCTCAACTCTTTTTGGGATTTTAAATCGTAATTAGAAATAAGAGGTCAAAAACATAAAAAGTGACATTTAAAAGATCCCATCAATGTTAAAAGCCTAGATAGGCCTATCAGGTACATTTTTAGACCATTTTTGTCTTTTAAATGATAAATTATGGCTCTAATGTCATTTTTTGGAACCATTTTATTTTTTGGAAAGGTGAATCTAGCCCAAACACAATGGTGCCCCAATTTTTGCTAATTATGCCTCATTGAAAACTTGTTCATGTTTTTGTGTCATGTTTTATTGTTCAAGCTCTTAATTTAATTTTTTTGAATTTTTTTCTCTTTTTCAATAAATGAACAATGAAAGTGGTGGGAATAAAGATAGTGGAGATAAAGTATGTATCTAAGGGTATTGATGGTGGTATATATAATTTTGGATGGAAAAACCCTCCCCTCAAAAAGATTCAATGTCTATATATTGGTATATTTTATATTATAAAGTGGTTGGATTTTATTTCCCCAAAGATATTATTGATCCAATCACCTCCATTTTTATGTATTTTTTTGTTTTCATATATTAATCTCTCCTTCATATCATCCTATACCATTATGATATAAAATTTTAGATCAATCTATTATTGTGGACTCCAAATTAAATTATCAAAATTAAACATTGTGATTAATAGAAGACTATGGGATTATTTTCTTTCAATCTACATGTGTAAATGGTGGTTGTGGTTTTTCTTTCCTTGTCTGGTCCTTAGAAGCTTGCATTAGCTTTGTATGTGATTGTGTATATGATGGTTTGATCATAGGCTAATTTATAGATTTTATATGATTGAGAAATAATATTTGTCTTCATTATTACAAGTTTTTCTTCCCCCATTTACATTATTTTATCATTTTTATATCAATATGTTAGTTTAGGAATCATCTGAATGTAATGTGCTTAAATGTTTATCTTGATTGAAAATATTTATCAATTAATATTTTGCATTATTGAATGATTAAATTGATGGAATGAGCTTTGAAATTAGTTTTAAACACACTAATCATAACCCTAAAAAATTGATTTATTAGACATACTAAATGAATATTTTTTCATTTTAAAACTTCCAAATAAAACTGACATTAATGAAACTTAAAACTAGTACTACCCATTAAACTATTCAAGCACCCATATTTTTTCAAAACTAATTTTGAGATTTATATTAGTAGGCCCCTTGACTAGAATAGTTCACTTAGAAACACTTAGTGAAATTAGTACATCATGACCTGGTAGATAAAGACCTTGGGAAAACCTACCTCATGATACTCTTTTTAGGAAAAGATGGATATGATTTAGCACCCTAAAATCTTAATATTGTCAAGACATTGAAATGACACGTCAACATATTGATTAAAATTATTGGATAGAGAGGTCATATAACCACTTCAAATCATTATCTTTGAGACTTATTATGAATAATTTGGTCAATAATAAATTTTTGGTTTCATAATCCAAACATGTTGTGTCAAAGTATCAAATATGTTGTTTAGGATCACCTATATATTAATATAATGGAATATTAGGAGCTATAAAACCCATAGGTAAGGGATACTATATAATCTCATGTACTAATAGATTATGGAGAAAAGTATGTCAATCCATTTAATGACTATCTCTAGAAGTACCTTTCTCTAACTACAACACCTTAACCAACATAGTGAAAATATCATGTTGGAAGGAATGTGCAATAGGTGAGGTTGATTATTTTATATTCATAGTCATCATAAGGTTGGAATAGATTGGTATTGTAGTAATAGTCATGGAAATATATCAGATGGCTTGTGGTTCCCACACAAATTATGTGGACATCATAGATGTAACTATAGGTGTAAATGTAATAATAGTATCAACAATAGTGGTTTGGACACCTGTGATTGGACTAGTAATAAGAAAATATCGATTGATAATATTAAATGGATATTATTTTTTGGTTTCACATGTGAAAATTCTATCTTTGTTTGTAGCTTTGGATGTGAGGATCAATTTTAAAACATATCCCATTATTGCATATTTTGGAGAATTCATTGTCAAAAATTGGACAAGGATTTTTCTTGGTTAATATCCAACCCTTTAAGTTTATTAATATCAATACTATTCTTCATGAGTATCATGATTATCTTGAATAACATGTTGTAAATGACACATTTCAACATACTTATTTGTTTATACATATTCATGAAAAATTACATCATCAAAATAAGAAGAAACATTAATTTCATTTTTATCCATTGAAAATGATGAAAAACTAAATATGATTATGCTCTATATGGGTTACACTTAGTTTAACACCATTCCTTAAAGTGATAATGGAACTATCCTTCTTGGATGAGATATAATGAAATCATGCACGTATGTAGAAGGCATGGGCCCAAAGTGAAAATATTTATTTATTTTGTATGGGGGAATAATAAATTAGAGCTAAAATCAAAATACAAAACTTTGAGTAAACCCTAGAAATAAGGATGAAAACATTAGTAAAACTTAGGGTTTACAAATGTATGAGAAGTATACATGTTCAATAATCTGTTTTACTCTAATTTAGATTAATTTTTAATATTAAATATGTTAGAACATTAACACCTAAGTGGGTCATTTTAGACCCTTATTTTACTTTGGTATGCAATTAAATAATATTTATTTCTTATTTTTTTAAATTTAGTGAAAACTTCATGTAAAATAATAATAAAATATAATTTTTTATGACTTCCAAATTATTTTTAACTTATTTTAGTGTAGGATGGACATGTTGGTTATTTTAGTCACCTCACTTCATCCACATTATAAATAGGTTTTTACATCTATTGTAATAGATATTAAATTCACATGATTATATATCAATGATTGAGTTTATATTTGCATGTGGAAAATATATTATAATTTTTTGTGAAGTGTTAGTTGAGGGGAAGTGAGAACTTGAAGGATTTTTATTGGGGTGTGGAGTTTATCATATATATTACTATCATCTTTGTGCAAGTTTTACCTCTTGAGAATTACCCACATTAATTATACATTGATCTATGTCATCTGATTATTATATGATTTTCTAATCATTTACATTATATACTAATGTGTATGTTCATTACATATGTATTGCTTCATGCCTTCTTTCATAGTATCAGAGCTTGAGGGAATGTAGAGTATTAAAAATCAATTTGTATTGAATTTAACATTAAATTTCAAATTATAATAATTTATTCTAAGCTTGTAAGGCCATGCAAGTCTCATGAAAGCTTCACTCTCATTTAAAGCTTGTTCCTTGCATTTATCTTTCCCATGGAGCATCTAGTTGCATATATGAGCAACCATAAGAAAATTTAAAGACTTTTTTTATCCAAGATCATCTTGAAAAATCATTTTATAGATATTAATGGCCTTATCATGTAAAATAATAATAAACTTTCTTCATATATTGGTTGTACAGCCTCTATGGAGCCTATGAAGTAAGATTTGAGCAAAAAAACTACTAGAACCTTCATTCAAGAAACCAATCATCAACCCAAGCAAGAGAATATAATTATAAATGCTATTGTATGGCATATATGGAATAAAATTTAGTACAAATTTTAATTTTGAGTATAAATGGCCTATTGTCTTATATGGAAGCTTTAATATTCATAGTTTAGGCTTGATTAAATCTCCTATAGACCTTGAGGAGCAATATAAAAAGTTTTGATTTTTATTATTCTTTATGTGAGGTACCATTTTGCATCATTTATATCTTATAAATTTTTATTTATAAAAAAAAATTAAATTCTTAATATTTTTACATCATCAACAAGAAAAATTAGGAATGTTGCCATGTTTTTAAGCTCTATAATGGCTTATATCATTTTTTGTGAGAATTTATGGATATAAAAGAGTGCCATACCAATTTCATGACAAGATAAAAGTATTATTTTTGTTTTATATATTTTTAAAAAATAATTTATTTATTAAATATTTATTTTTCATAAGTGGTCCCCACCTTCTTTTAACTTATTCTTACCAAAAATATAAAATGCAAAGATTGGATTTACATGAATGTAAAATATATATTTCTATATTATTTTTTATATTTTAAAAATAAAAATCAGATTAAAAACATTTAATTATAATTTTGTGCATGTAAATTCTGAAGTAATCTACTAGAAGAGTTAGTTACATTCATTTTGTTAGAAAACTATAAGGAAGAGGTCCAGTGTTAAAAAACCCACTAGCTCTTTCCATTTTTTGTCAAGTAAAAAAATATTTTAGTCATATTAATTAATTAGAAAAAAAATTGTGTTTTTGTCTGGAGTAACTCACATGCAAAACCCTAATGTAACTTTGACCTTTATTTTTTCAAATTCTGACCTAGATAATTTTTTGTCAAACATAGTCATGTGACTAATCATTTTCATGTTTTTGGCACACTATATATGAATCAATGTGGTATTTTTATGGATTTAAAACTTCCCATTACAGGTTTTGATTAATTATTAATAATTTTTCTTATATTAGTGTATTATTATGACACTTGTGACATCTTATTTTATTATAATCTTCCACAATGTTTTTTCTTTGTTTAGAATTAATTTAAATGATTATTGTTTATCTAAACCATAAATCTGCTTTCATATCAAATAAATTATATAAACACTTCAAAAATTGTGTTGTTTAAAAGCTTTATCTAGTGTTGTAACATCATTATTAAAGGGAAACAATGGATTTTCCTAATTTTGTATTAGATAAATCTCAAATGCTTAATGGGTCTAACTTTGATATATGGAAAATTTGTATTAAAACAAAATTTATGATATGAAATCTATTGGAAATAGTTTTTGGGATGGGTAAATCCACATCAAGATAATATGTTACACCTAAGCCTTTAAACACATTTTGACAAAATCATAAAAAATTCCATGTTGATTATCTTTTAAAGTATTAAAAATGAATTCCTTCTCCATATCAGTAATCAAGAATCTCGTAGTTATTCCTAGAAACTCCTTGAGTCTATGCATGAGGTAATTCATACCTCTAATATTATTAAATTAATTCTTAAATTGATTACTACATCTATAAAAGGTGGTGAAATTTTTGTTAACTTCCTTGATAAAATTTTAAAAAAAATCTCAATTAGATGGATGCAACTATAATCTAATTCAAAACCAATTATTATATTTCATTATTAAATTAAATATTCATGAAATTTTTTATAATTTTATTTCAATTTTTAATACAATGTTCCAAATAAATCAAGATATCCATGTCCTCACTATCTTGTTAACTCTTCTAATTCAAGAAGATAGAGTGATGTCTAATTTAAATTCTAGATAGAATTCCACTTAGGCACTTATCACTATCAACCTTGTTTATGAGAATAATATAATCCAAAACCGTAACCCTAATTTTTTCAATGGAAAAAATGGGAACAAGAAATCTAGCAAAAATAATCATAAACCTGACTTTAATGAGAATTGTAATCAAAATCATCAAAAAAGATAGAAATAACAATAAAAACTAATCAAAACCATCATAATAACTATAATCAAAACAATAATTAGGAACATCATTCTAATGTCATTGCTTTATGTGTTGTCTTTTTTTATTCTAATGAGAATGGATGGATTTTATATAGCAGTGCATCACACCATGTGAATTATTTATCCAACATTTTCTAAGAATATTTATTAAGGAAATAATTCATTTTTAGAAGAAACTAAGTACGGAATTTGTAAATCTACAAATGTTGTTATTAAAGATGTTTTAAGAAAAAAAAAGAAAAAATGTTATTTTATTCTCAAATTACTATTTTCAATGTAACTTTACTTAAAGATAACTAGTCCCTTAGATTAAAATGCACCTAAACATAAGAAATTTTTTATTTAATTCTCAAATTACTATTTTTAATGTATATGTACTTAAAGATAACTAGTCCATTAGAAGATGATTTGGTTATTTGATTGTTTAAGGTGATTAAAAGAATAGTTAGTATATTTCTTCTTCTTCCACATGTCTTTTATCGTATAGTAAGAATGGATATCAATTATGACATGAAATATTAGGACTTGTTAATTTAATAAGTTTACATGATATGTCTTCTTATAGTCTTTTTAGCAGTCTTCATTCCATCTCTTGTAATCATGAATCTTGTGAAGGTTTATGATGTGCTAAGCAACATATTAATCCCTTTCACAAGAATCAAGATGTGAATTCCTCTCATCCTTTAGGGTTAATTCATGGTGATTTTTCAATACCTTATGAATTTTTATCTCTTAATAGTTAATTGCATGATGTTATTTTATTTATGATCACACTAGGATGATTTTGTCATAATTTATTAAATATAAATTTGAAGTGTTGTCTAAATTTAAAGAATTTAAATATTTTATGAAAATACTTATAGTTTTTCTATTAAGAGATTAAGATATGATAATGGTGGTAAATATATTATAAAATATTTTTATTTTTATTATTAATTATGGTATTCAAAGGGAACTAAAAATTCCATATTCCCATCCTCAAAATGGTATTTTTGAAAGGATAATTGCACTATTATACAAAAGGCTAGAACAATGTTACATTATACAAATGTTCCTAAGTGATTACGGGTCAAATCCATGAGTATTGTTCTACATATTATGAATAGGTTCCCTAATAAATATTTATAAATGTGGTTTAAAAATAAATCCATTGTGGCTCATCTTTAGGATCTTTGGTAGCCCTACTTCCATCTATTTTCTTAAAGTTAAAATAAAGAAGCTTGATCCTACTTCCTATTCTTGTAATTTTTTAGGTTATAGAGGTAAGAAAAAAGTATTAAGAGTTTATAATCACTTTAAATTATATATCATTAAGATTATTAATGTTATTATTCTTAAAAAATATTTTTATAAGTTATTTATGGAACCTCCTCAATGTTATTATTTTGATGAACCTGGCTCTGTTATTTATCCTTATGAAGAAACAAATGCCCTAAATGAATTTGATGTATATTTGGATAACTTAGAGTTTGAGTAATGCCATAATTTTCATGCTTAATCTAAAATCCTAAACGGGAACAATCCATAATTCAATCTTCTAGTATTAACAATATAATTAAATTAACTATAATTCAACATTCTTATCATCCTTTAATGACTATGTATAAATGTGAACGTTAGTATTATGAGTAATCTAGTTAATATGATAGATGAAAATTTGATATGTAATTTGAATATAATACCTTAATTAAAAATAAGACTTAGGATCTTTTTCTACCTTAGCCTTAAAGACATATTGTTGGTTGTATGTTGATAAAATTGACTAATTTAAAGAAAGATTAGTCACTCATGGGTTTAATCAAAAACATGGGATTGACTATGTTGAAAATTTTTCTCTTATAAAAAATTACTATTTTTAGATTACTCATTGCTCTTACAACTCAAAATGGTTGGATTATACACCAAATGGATGTTAAAAATACATTTTTAAATAGTGATTTAGAAGAAAAAATAAATATTATTCATCCTAAAGGTTTCACTAAGCTTAATAAAGATAATTATGTTTAAAAGTAAAATAAATATTATATTTGTTTAAAATAAGATCATCAAGATTGGTATTTGAAATTACTAGTTATTTTTAATAACTTGGTTTCTCTAATTTTTATTCAGATAATGATCTTTTTGTTGAAGTTAAAAATAGTCATTTAATATTTATTATATTATATGCTAATTATATATATATATATATATAAACTAAAAGAGGGGTAAAAATTTATTCAAAACGAGAAGAAAACAACAGTTATTAAACATTATCTTGGTCCACAAGTTGAACCAGTTTATGATGTAAACTCCTGGGGAGCATAGTAAGATCCAAAATGCTCCAAGAGGGACCATTCTCCGAAGCCCATTTAGCAAGACAATCTGGAAACCATTCCACTTGTGAGGAATGTGTTTAAAAGAAACTGAATACAAAGAAGAACTTAATTGTAGAATCTGTTGAATAACCACATTTAGGTGCCAGTCAACCTTACCAGGATTACCTTTATTCAGCAAATTAACAACTATTTATGAATCTAATTTGTAGACAATGTTACTCCAGCCATTTTGATAGCAAGCTTTCACCGCCTCCAGGATGGCCAAGGCTTCCATGAGGTTATTAGTATGTTGTCCTTTATAGACTGAGAAGAGAAATTGAATACTCCCAGTGCTATCCCGACCAATGCCATCGATGCCAATAGCCCCTGGATTCCCCTGAGAGGAGCCATCAGTATTGATTTTAATGAGTCCATCCTCTGGAGGAGTCTAGTAGCCTTCTCTATAAATAGGATGCATATGTTGACTATTACCTCTCCTTGATTGGCAGCTCAGACCAGCAGCGTGTCCCAAGTTCAACTCCAGCCCAAGGTGAGTGAAGATAGTCACAAATTTAGGGTCTGTTACATTCTCCCCTGCACATTTAACATGCAAATTTTCTTGCATCAAACTTATAACGTGCACCCATAGAATTTGCAGCTCCAGATGGGTGCCCTTATATATTCTTCTATTCATTTCAATCCATAGGTTCCATAAAATAAAAGAGGGACCCACTGACCAGGCATTTTGTAAAAAGGAATTATTCATAGGAGCATGACCAGATCGACCCCAAAAATCCACCAAAGAAGAAGCATGCCAGCAGGACAGACCCCACACATTCCACCACAAATGCCACATCTGCTTATCATACATACACTGGAAAAAAATGTGAGTTCATGTTTCCTCACTGCTATGACACAGAATGTACCTGAAGGGCCCCTAAAATCCCTGATTGTAGAGATTATCCCAAGTGAGACACCTATTGTGAGTAAGCAGCCAGAGAAAAAAATTACACTTGGGCCAAGAGGTCTGATTCCAAATATTCTTTCCCCAAACAAACTACCCTCCTCCAAAGGATTGCATAGTCAGAGATAGATATCCTAAAGACACGGAGTATTGGCCAGTATCATCCCCTCCCCATGCAAGGACATCTCATCCTTGTAGGGAGCTACATCCTTTAAAAGCAAGGATATGAGCTAATTCCCTCCTATCTTCTTCTGAGCCCCTAGGTAGCCAATCGGAGGAGTCTTTCCACCTATAACCAATAGTATTTCCCATATTAAAAACTTCTTTGTAATGCACCACCTTATGCCACCCAACCGAATGAAAAGAAGCACCTAAAGGCTGTAAATGTGGATGTGACGATAAGAGCGGTGGCTCTCCATCCCATGAGTCTCTCTAGAAGAAGGCATCCACCCCACTATTACAAGCCCAAAATAGGGTATGTTTCACCAGTTGAGCTCCAAGCTTGAGAGTACTCCACACCATTGAACCTCTACCCTCAAGCGGGAGCCTAGAGATCACATGAGGATCCACTCCTAAGAAATACTTAGCAGACAAAGTTCGAGCCCAAAGGGATGAATAATTGGAACACCATCTCCAATAAAGCTTGGCAGCAAGGGCTTGACTGGCCAAAATAGAAAAGCATAAGCTAAGGCCCCCATCCTTCTTTGGTTTACAAATAATAGCCTAGTTAATGAGGCTCCATTTGTTATTTTGCAGGTTTTTGCTTTAAAGAAACTGTCTAGAAAGGGCATCAAATTCCTTTAGGAAGTAAGCCGGGGCAGCCTACACCATACTGTGATATATGGGAAGCACCTAGATGACCGATTGAAGAAGAGTCACATGACCCATAGTAGACAGCTATCTATGGGTCCAATGACTCACTTTTTACCTCAGTTTGTCAAGAACATTCTGCCAAAAAAGTCTAGGCTGCCTTCCCACCACAATGGGAATGCCAAGATAAATAACCGGAAGGCTCTGAGTTTGAAACTGCAATATGGCAGCAATCCTTCTCTGAATAAGCTCTAAAGTGTTGAAAAACAAAATAGAGGACTTATGATCATTAATTTTTTGTCCAGAAGCTGCCAGATAATTGTCCAGTGTGTGTCAGAAAGCCACCACTTCTCTTATTTGAGCTCTCCCAACCAAAATAGTGTCATCCACAAATTGGAGATGGGTTAGGGTAGTTATCACATCCCCCCATCTCCATCCCTGTAAGGCATTCTAAGAAACATGATATTTAAAGAGATGCCCAAGACCCTCAGCTAGAATGATAAACAAGTATAGGGATAGTGGATCCCCCTGACGAAGACCTCTAGAGGCACCAAGAAGCTTAGAAGGTGTCCAATTGATAATCACCAAAAAAGAAGGCATCGTGACATAGCTCAACACCCATCAGATCCAATCCTGGTTAAAACCAAATGCCAAAAGGACTTTTTGCAGAAATCTCCAACTAACTCTATCATATGCTTTGGCAAGATCAAGCTTAATAAACATGGCACACTCCTGAGAAGTACTCATAGAATGAATAGCTTTTGAAGCTATAACCACTCCATCCAGAATCTGCTTGCTAGCCACAAACCCCCCTTGTTTCTCCGAGATAAGTCTAGGAAGAAAATCTTTAAGCCTTTACACTATAAGCTTAGTAATGAATTTATATACAACGTTGCAAAACGCAATGGGTCTATACTCATCCAGTTGAAGAGCATGCTCCTTCTTCAGAATTAGAACAAGAAAAGTAACATTCAGAGCTTTAAGCATTTCTTTACTACAGTATGATTCATGTATGACCTCCATTAGCTCCTGCTTGATGATGCTCCAAAAGTCCTAAAAAAAATTAGCTGGGAAACCATTTAGGCCAGGAGCTTTACCTCTCTTCATACTGAACACCGCCTCCTCAACCTTTGTCATTCTGATCGGCCTCATGAGAAATTCATTCATATCCACACTCACCAATGGGGGGATGCAAGAAAGGACTGTATTTTTAGGTCCTTCATCTGGCACTGGATCACTAGCAAAGAGAGCTAAAAAGAACCAGATAGCTTCCTTGCTAATAGCTTGGGAAGAGGTTAAGCGTGTCCCATCCTGAATAACAAGAGAAGAAATGACATTTCTATTTCTCCGTGCCTGAACAGACTTATGGAAAAAATCCATATTCTTATCCACTTCCTGAAGCCAGTCAATACATGCCTTTCACTTCCAATAAATTTATTCCCAAAATTCCCACTTAGCAAGGGTGCTAGCAGCTCTAGATTCCTCTAGATGAAGCTCTTTCAAGAACCCACAGTCTCTTATTTACCTTGTGACTGCATCTAGCTCATCTTGAGCCCTCTTCCTCATGTAATGTAATTTGCCAAAACAATTTCTATTCCAAATCTGCAACTTTCTCTTAACATACTGAAGTTTTTTGAGAAAAGAATATATAGCAGTACCATGAGCCAAACCCCCCTGCCACCACCACTGGCCAATGCAGTCATGAAGAGATGGGTCTCAAAGCCACATCAACTGAAACTTAAAGGGAGGTTTTTTAGGCCCCTCAATAAGATTGATGGATAACATAATGGGCCAATGGTCCGAACCTTTCCAGTCCAGGATTTCTGAGCTGAGAGAGAAAGCACTAGACTTCCAAAAGCAAGAGACAAAAAATCTATCCAGACGCTCCGAGATGGCAGCATTACCAGTTCTTCTATTGCTCTAGGTGAATAGCCCATTAAAGGGTCTAACATCAGAGAGGTGCAGTATCTCAACATTATGGTGAAGATAATTAGAAGAGGGGCCTAGATGAGACAGACCACCTCTTTTCTCCTCTAAGTTTAGCATTGCATTAAAGTCACCCATAATAATCCACAGAAGGAATGGATAATAACTACAAACATAGCGAATATGTTACCAAAGCTGAAGTTGTCTGTTATATCAACTGGCACATAAACATTTGTGACAAGAATCAGCTCCCCAGTGTTAAGAGAAGAGGCAACCATAGAAAGAGCTAATATGCAGGATAACCAATGAAGTGGCAAGATTTTTTGTAGGTCCCAGCACATGGCCAAACCCCCTGAGCTCCCCAGTGCACCCACACCTTGATATTGGCCAAATAACCGTATGTTTGGCATACAAGCAAACAGCGAGTCAACTGACAATTTGGTTTCCTGGATACAGAGAATATCTAGAGAGTGATCCATCACCAATCTTTGAGAAGCCTTTTGTCTGGGGCAGCTATTCAAATGCCTCACATTCCATGATAAGATGATCATTGGCAGAAATGGGGGAAGTGTTCATCTAAGGTTTTAACAACCCCTGATTCCACCAGTAAATCTCCTGTAAGTTTAATTTTTTCTAAGTCCTTCCTTCACCCAGCTTTAGAGGGAATGGAAGAGTTAGTTTTCTTGAATTGCCTCTGCATTAGGCCAAGCGCTGAAGAAGAACCCTTATCTTTCCTTCCAGCTTCAACTTCCTTAACTAAATCAGCCCATTTCACTTCCTTATCATGCTGTCCACTTGCAGCTTCAAGTGCTCCTTCATTCAGCCTCATGGAGCTCTCTAAAGTTGGTACAGGCATCATAACCTAATCCTCAATAGGGCCTAATAATTGCTTATCTACTTGCTTATCTACTTCTAGAGCTTCCCCCTGGTCCTCAGCCAGAATGCCATCCTCAATGGCCATACTGTCCAGAGCCTCAAACCTATTAAATCCCAAGTCCAATTGCCTGTCAACATTCCTACGTTTGTTGCCTCCTAATCTCATACGACACCTTACTATTCTAAACCCATCCAAACCAGTGCTAGTTTGATCAGCTAATCCATGCGCCAAGCTTTCATTAATTGCTAGATTTTTCCCTTTTACAACTCTATCTGATTGAGTTTTTGCATTAGTAGAATGAACCGGTCTACTAATTCCTTTTTCAAAAATTGTTGTATTTGGTGCTGAAGAATCATGGTTTATCCCACTATCTTTGGCAGCCTGCAGGCATTGTCTATGCAAATGCCCATATACATGAAAAATTCAACACCTAAAATGGATAGATTCATAATCTATCTATTGAATCCAAGACGAGGAGCCCATACAAATCTCCATGGAATCTGGAAAAGGATTATTTAAATCAATGTCAACACACACACGTGCATAAGAAATTACCTTTTTGTCCAGTGATTGGTGAGCAATAGCTGTCAGTGTTCCCAGCATGGCGACAATCTGCATGAGAATGTCCTCCTGCCAAAATTCCAAAGGAAGCCATGGAAAACATACCCAAACCGGCACACAGGCTGGAAGTTCATTAGCTAAGTTAAACCCCGCATGCCAGGGTTTGAGAAAAATCCCCACATGATTGTAGAAATAAGGGCCCCACTTAAAAACTTGATTATGGTCTGAAACTAAGGAAAAATTAACCAAAAAATAGCTGTTTCCAGCCAACATGACGTCATGACATCCCCTTCTATATGCCAAGACTGGTGAATCTAGGCTTCTAAGGCCATCAGAGGGATTTGAATACCCAAGAATTTACAAATTAGTGTATGGGAAGAGAGATATTCAACATCATCTTGCACTACCTCAGGGGGAATGACCACAACCGGTATATCCTGTCTTCTCAATAAGCATCCATTTACCTTGCTGAGCTTTGAGCACTCACTTATGTAGGTCATTTCATTATTGAGAGAATGCACCCTAGGTAGAGAGCCGTCCTTCTTGGGGCCTATCGATGGGCTGCCCACCACTTCACCATTCATAGCCATCCTTTTTTCATATGTTGATTATATTTTGATTATAGCTGATATAATTAGTTTTATTCATAAGTGTAAGGATAAAATAAGTCAAATGTTTGAAATGATTGATTTAGGAATTCTACATCATTTTTACAAAAGGTTATATTTTAAGATAAAATTCTTGTTATTGTATCACAATCTTAGTATGTAAATAATATTATTTTTAAGTTTAATATGCTTGACTTTAAGCCTACATCTACTCTTGAAGTTGGCATTAAGATTAATCCAAAACCTACATGTAAAAAAACTCACCCTACTTTGTATAGACATCTTGTTGGTAGTTTGATTCATCTAACCATTACTAGGCTAGATATTTCATATGTTATTGGTTTTAATTACATATTTATGTAGGATCCATATTTAGATCATTGGTAATTAAAAAAGAGAATTATTTAGTATAACAAGGGAAATGTAAATTTTAGTTTGTTTTATTCTTCCATTGATAATGATAATTTATATTTTCATTTGTGATGCTGAGCATGTTAATGATATCATAGATTGTAAATCTACTTATGGATATCTTTTTAATTTTGGTTTATGTGATCTTACTTGGAGCAACCAAAATTAACCTACTATTTCTATCTCTTCTACATAAGCACATTATAGAAGTGATATGGAAGTTGTTAAAGAATCCATGTGGCTATAAAGGTTGTTAGGAGAACTTCATTTTGATGTTTTTCATAGTAACACCCTTCATTTAGATATATAAAGTTATATACATATATAAAAAAAATCTAGTGCAACACCAACATACTTAACATATTGAAGTTCATGTGCATTTTATCTAAAACAGATTCTGCAATGGTGACATTGATCTACACTTTTGTCTTACATATGAACATGTGGTAGATATCTTCAAAAAAATAGTTGGTGATACCAAATTTTAGCATTCTTGTGAGATGTTAGACCTCTAAAAGTTGCCATTGAGTGGGAATATGCATGACAATGCCACTTCCTAAAAGCCATGTGATCTTATTTTCTATACTTCTCATTATAAATCATTTTAATATATATCATGTTATGTGATTTTATAAAATTTCATATGGATATTTTGATTTTGTACCCTAATACTTAAAAACATATTGTAATAGAGGTCCTTATGTTATAAAAGGATCTTATACTTCTTATATGATTTGTCATAAAAACTATGAGATGTAATATCATAATAATGATATCCTAAGCTTAATTTAAGTAGGTTATGGATGTATACACCTAAATTTCATTTAGTTTTGAAATGCACCTAAAATTTATTTAATAATTCTTCTTAAAATGATTTATCACATCTATTTTCAAATTCAAATAATTGAATAAGTCAAATCAGTCAATTATGCACACTTTAAATCTTTATTTAAAAAAAAGTATAGAGTTTATAACTCTCTCAAGATCTTCCATATTTTTCTCCCTCATCCTCACCAAAGCCATAAATTTATCAACCTCCTATGAGTCATCCCCTGAGTTGTGAATATGTTTGACTTATTCTTGATGACTCAACTAACCAATCCCATGTTTTTCTCAACTATTTAAAATGATCTTCATCCTCATGGGCAAGGAGTCTGTATACACTATTGAATATTTGTATCATTTAATAAATCTAAATAATCCTCCACCATTAGATATTCCTCTAAAAACATATAAATAAACTTGAAAACCTTCATTTTCAAGAATCTTAAAATTACGATACTGACTTTTGCTAAAAAAATTCTATTCATAATCAAATCCAAGTGAATAAAAGTAAATCAAAGCATAAAAAAGTTATTTTGCACCAAAATTCTGCCCATTCTCCTTTGCATTGGAAGAGTAAGCACTACATTTTAAAAGAGCAAATCAAGTTTACACCGCAATGGAGAAAGCTTGCACATTTGAAGCATGAGTTTGTGTTTTCTATTTTTTTATTTGTTGATATATCTTAAGTTGAATTTAGCTTAGAGTAAGATAACATTCTTAGTTAATTTCTTATCACTTATAAATTTAGTTCACACATTTATGGCATGCCTAGTGGGACATTCCCTTGTCTTTTTGATCTTTTGATCATCATATTTGCATTTCGAAAGCATTTTTAATTTAAATTTTTATTTTTTTGTAATTACTTATGTGTTTAATCTTATCTTTTTTAACTATTTATATAAGCTACAGGTTATTATCAAGCATTTTATATTCAACAATGTATATCCACTACATAACAATAAATTTAGAAACATCAATAACAAAATTATACCTCGTAACAATGAAATTGTTTTTGACCTTTTTCCTTATTTTATTTACATATTTGGATTTATATTCACTTTCTAATTATATCTATGTTTTTCTTTTTTTTTTAACTTGTTACTATAGGAAAAATGTGAAATTGGTACACTTGTTAGTGAAACCATTGTGGTTAAGAGAAAAAATATCATTCCTAGTAAAAAAATTATTCAACTAAGTAGTGAAATAATTCTATATCCCGTTTATTTTTTATATTTTGTGTTTATAATTCTAATTACTTTTGGGTAGTGAATTCATCTTTTTATGTAATAAATTCATCTTTTTGTGCAGCAAATTCATATTTTTGTGCAACAAAATCATCATTTATAGTAGAAAAATCATCTTTTCTAATAGTAAATTCATCTTTCATTGTAGTGAAATTGTTGATCAGAGGAGTAAAATCATTTTGTAAGCATGAATTTTTTGTTCTTGCATTTTGTATTTTGTCTTTTTCTTGTATTTATTTTATCATAATTTTGATTTCCTATCTTTCTTTGTAACTATGAATTTATCATAGAGACGTGGCTTTCACTTTGTTTTTATAGTTTTTACTTTATCTATTATAGGTTACCTTGATATAATCCTAAGTAAACATTATAACCATTTGTTTTTAGATATCTTGTTAAAAATAATTGGCAGAAAAGATAAACAAAATATAATTTCTCTTGCTAATGCATTAAATCTTGTTTTCAAAGTTTTTAGTAATTAAATCACATATCATTTCAAAATTTTATTTGTAATTATGGAAATTATTTATGATCTTCCCTTGGCATCACATTAGTGACGATACTTAGGAATCAGAAGTATTTTCATAATTTTTTATGTTACCCAAATAACATCTGTGTATGATCTTTCTTTGGCATATACTCGAAAATCAAAAATAGATACTTCATTTTTATTTTATTTTTTAGGAACTCTATTGACCTTGGATTTCAACACCATGTAGTAGGACAATCCCCATTTACTAGTGAGTATATAGATTGATATCTAGCTATTTTAATTTCTTAAGCAGTTACATACCGTGATGTGAGGGGATTTAATGATCCAATACCAAGGGTTTCAATAGTTGCCGTAAAATATGATATCATCGATCATTAACAAAATGAGACCCCTAAAATTATGTTGGGAATTTTGGGACAAGACCTAGTAGTGCACATCTACTTTATCTATTTTTCCCATCGTTTGCTTCCTAGCTAATTTTATTTAAATCTCAAGCTTAAGATAACTTCATTTGTCATTTGAGTTTGGTACATCGATTAACGATTGGTGTTGAGAAGATATGTTCCATACACCCTCAAAATTGAACTTAGTATTCCATGGGAATGATAAGATCCTCCATGGTTAGTGCCTTGAAATATTTTGATGTAGTTGATAATAGGGATGATTTAATGACATCATAAGTCCCAATAATTATTCATGACCCTCATCATAGTTTTTCACCTTTTATGTGAAATTTATTGAATTTTTGTAATAAAAAATTTGTTTATTATTTATTTATGTCTACCACATGATAAAAAATCCTTTTTAAAAAAGGGTTCATTTGAATTCAAATCATATTTTGAAATTAAGTCTTTAAATCAAAAACTTAGAATAATTGGTTCAAGAATTTGAGTTTTTCAGTCAACTTTTTTGTTAGTATTGTTAATTAAAAACATCCTATCTCTTTGAGTCATTTTTAATTCTTTAAACCATGATTATTACTATGAAAATGGCATTGTTAAATCCTCATAATATAATGAAGAGCCTTTTGGCAATGACCCCTTTCAATTCCCCAGTCAAGAGCATCATGTAGATACATGAAATAATTGAGTAAGAAGACAAAGGAGGGGATTACCAAGCTGAGGGTATCCCAAAATATATCCAACCTCCACTCTCCTTTAAAAAATATATCATTTCTAAAAAAATTAAGTATTATTTTTAGCTTTGGGCCTTGGATCAAAGTTCCCATCTGAATTTGATGTACTTAATTTGTAATATCTAATTACAATAAAAGAACCCTCATATTCCAATCCCAAACAACAAATCTCACAGTGTTTTTTAGAGGGTATAAATTATCTCATTCCTTACTCACAATCTAATTCCCATGTCTCTAAAAAAAAAGGAAAAACTATTTCACATGAGGAGTCATACCAAACTAGTCATGTTTTTCCACTGAAATCCACATGACTTAACAAAAATCTAGAGATTATGAACTTTTAATCTCATCAACAAATCAATCCATTCGGTAATCCTAATATGAATATAATCACAAATTTACCTACATAACACCATATAAATAATTTGAGTTTTAAATATATGTTCAAACTCATCAATCATGCACCCTACCAATCAAAACTTGAATCTATTGAGGTCAACATACCCCATTTATAAAAAATGGGGGCCCTTTTGTCAATTTGTGAAAATTTGTACTTGAAAATTGAAAATTTAATTAATTAAAGTGTCACTAACATGTTTGCACATTTTTTTATTTGAAGCTCATCAATACCATGGTCTAGATTACTTTTGCTTCATTGTTCTAGTATGACCCTATCTAAATTTGTTAGCTTTTCTTCTTCATATTTAGGTTACAAGTTTTATGAGGCCTTTATTAAATGAGTTGTGTCTAAATTTTAGAATTTTATCCTAATTTAGTCATTTAATATCCAATGGTCTATAGAAAGTCAAGTTAAATGAGTTCTCGTAAGGTGTCATTTGTCAATTTACAAAGGCCATGGACAAGTTGTGGAGACTCTATGGGGTTCGAAGAGTTCTTGGATTAAGTATGAAAGTTCATGATATTTAGTTGGTTCCTCATTATGTCCATCTAGACATTTTGGTTTGATAATAGAAAATCTGAATAGGTAGTTTGTTGGAGTCATATTTCACATGCGCAAAAGCTTCAAGAAAAATAATAAAATGGGTTTGTTCACATTCGTACAAGGACTATTTTCACTAAGTTTGAGTTCATGAAACATAGTGTGTCAAAATTTGAAGGAATGAAAATTTGGCCTATCCACCCCATTTTGTTATTTTTCTCATACTTGGCCATTTTTTCATGGTGCAAATAGAGCCTAGTAGGCATTTTCATGAGCCCATATCTTGCATGCTTCAAATAAAATGGTCAAATGGGTTTGTTCACATTTATAAAAATAATTTTTTTGATAATTTTGAGATTATGTGACATAGTGCATCACAATTTATGTGCATATAAATTTGGCCTTTTGACCATATTTCATTGTTTTTTCCATAGCCATTTTTTTAGGGTGTAAATAAAGCCTAGTAGGAATTTTCATGAGGTCATATATCACATGTGTTGTAACTTCAAATGAAATGGTCAAATGTGTTTGTTAAAATTTATAAAAATAATTTTTTTTGCTAAGTTAGAGCTCATGTGACATAGTACATAAAATTTTATGGGCATGTAAAGTTGGTCGCCAAGGTATTTTTGACTAGTTTTCTAGGTCCAACTAGAGCTGAGTATGCATTTTCATGATGCCATATCTTGTGTGTACTATAAATTCAAATGAAATTGTCAAATAAGTTTGTTAATATTTCATAAGGAACATTTTACATAAGTTTAAGCTAATGCAACATAACATGTCAAAATTTATGGGCATGGAAAGTTGGCCTCTCGACCACATTTCACTATTTTTTCTATAGCCAGTTTCAAAGAGCTCAAACAAATCCTAGTACACATCTTCATGAGGCCATATCTCACATGAACTAAAAAATTAGATGAAATGGTAAAATCAATTTGTTCATATTTACACAAGGAACATTTTTACTAAGTTTGATCTCCTACAATGAAGTGTGTCAAAAGATATAAGTGTGTAAAGTTTGCTCCCAAGTAGTTTTAGATTATTTTCTTGATATGTACCTAGAAGTCATGTAAAATAATGAAAAATAGATCATTTAAACACTTTATAGGTGTATTTATAAATCTCCCAAGACCACCGTATTTAATACATTTATTTTTTTGGTATTAAGTCCATTCTCTACAAATTTGGTGTCTTGGTGAGTTCTAGACTTTAGGATATAAAACTACAATGTTGGTCACAAATAGATGTTCATGCAGATTTCAAATTTGAACCTAGATAAAAATCTATATTAGCTTAAATTTGATAGTCTGTGGGACATCAAATACATTTTCATAGACATCAAACTTTAGCCTAAGAACTAGCTAATGACTTTTAAATAGAGGGTCACAATAGATGAATAAAAGGGTTATTTAATGATTTCAGTGGCCTTTTAAGAACTCATTTTGAAGGAAAAAACCTTTAATAAAGGCATATGATAGTTTTTTAACATGTTTTCCTATAGGTCAATCCACTTTAATAAACAAATTATATTTTGAATTTGGTAATAAAGATAGATATCCTTATCTCTTATGCATTTGTATCTCATGACTGACTAGTATGCTACCTTGGAATTTTATAAAAGGTAGAATTTTCAATCTTAAAATGGACAAAAAAAATTTAGAGTCAAACTGACTTTGTAACCTTGGAGTAAGAAATACAAGCAAGGAGTTCTGCAAAGATTGTCCAATATTTTTCTGTGTTTGATATCATGGCTTCTCTCTCATTTTCTTGTTTTGATTTCTAAATTTGAATGGTTCTTATAGATTCTTTGTGTGAAAATTTAATTTTAGAGCTTTTAAATTTTACTAATGCTAAGTTGACTAAAAATCTTTAGTTTCGTTTCATTTCATTTACTCTTCTCGCATATGGGCCAATGTTGTTTTCTTGTTGAGGTAGAATCTTTAAAGTGAAATTGATTCTTATTTGCATTATTTCTACCTTTCAAAAGTTTTCCTGATGTGTGATGTGAATTGGACTAATCTATCTCACTTCACATGTTAGTTTTAAGTGCATGTCTAGATGCAATCTAAACTTTGTCATGATGTTTAGAATGAAGATCAATAATATTTCTTTCTTCCCTACCCTTCTTTTTTCTCTTTTTTGACTTGGATCACCTTAGTTTAGATTTTCATTATAAATATCCAATCTAAATTAATTCTTAATATAGTTCTTGATCATAATTCACTGTTCTTTACATAACTACCACATACTTTACATAGATGTATTATTTGGCCATGGTGGCTCCCAACCACCAAATAATACAAATATTATGAAATAGTCATTTATTCTACCTCTATTCCACCAACAAAAAACAAGATTATCACAACTTACAACTAATGCACTGAATTCTCTAAATTCTAAAATGAGAAGTGTTTCTAAACACGTTGGACACCTATGGTACGTATTTATAAATGGAGAATACCCTTAACCTTAACCTTAGAAATTTATAAGGATGTTATGGATCTCATAACCTATGGTACATATTGAAATGGAGAATACCTCTGAAGAAGATGATAATTGGTAGTAGTTTTACCATGATTTCATGAATAAAACCAAGGAGTTAGAGATAGTAAATGAGGGGATAAGACAACACATGGATGCTTCATCTAGGGATTTCACCAATGATCTAGAGTTCCTATAAGGTGGTATTATCTTGGAAGAACCAAACCAAGATAAGCTAAATCCTAATTAGATAGAAGAGATGACCTTCTTCACCAAGGATGAAGATGTAGTGTGTGAATTAGATTATGAATTATCATGTGACTTCATCAAGAGGTTAGCAGTATGAGATCAACATGTCTCTTATAATGAGATTCTAGATGAACATCATTTAATTGACCATGATGAACAAACCTTTTGGGATGAATTGGAATATTTTTATACAAATATTGGTAGTCCACTTTCACATCAAAAGCAACCTAATGAAGACATCAGTGTGAAGATGTAAGCTAAGGTGCCATTACTGAGTGAAGATGATATAAGCCAATACCTATCTATGGATAAAGTAGCACTAGCTCTCCTGCTACAAATTAGAAGGATTTTGGAGGAAGAGGATTGGATTTTAGACTCATATCTTCAATCCATGTACCTGAAGATGCGTATGGGAGCCCAAGTCACACCATCTAGAAGACCCAGAGATCCAAATACCCCTATCAACAGGAAGATACCATCAAAAAACACTCAAGCTTTAAGGTTATATAGTAGACTAAGTAATTTTCCATTTGATCATTGGAGGTAAGTATTTTATGAAGTTATAATAGGACTTAGATTAGTTTCTTTCCTATTCTTTCTTATTTTTCCTTCCTGTCACTTGTTTGTATATAACACCTAAAATATTTAATTGTCTTTTGTGCTTTGTTCCTTACTTTAAAAGATGTCTTTTTGGATAGCCCTTAGCTTCAATTTCATCTAGGCTTCTCACGAACTTCATATTTCAAAAACTAAGATATGACTTCTCAACATTGGTTTATCATGGGTTGTTGGAATGTGAGCTTGATGTTGTAGTTTAGAGAAACTAGTAAAGACTAGTGGATAAGTTAATTATTCCTTAAGATTTTAAACCTTGTTCTAATATAATATTGGTTTTTAAAAGTATTTCACATGAAGGATGAAATATTAAATTATTAAAACATAGTATTGCTTGCACTAAAAACACATTAATTTCTTGGGACAAAGTTTACAACCAAGGATGATTGTCTAAAAATCAAACACTTCACCAAATCCCTAAACCTAGATAACCTAGTTCCCAACCTTTATTGGAAGGTTAAAAATGATCTAAAAAATACAAAATTAAGAGATTATTATAAAATCAAAGGATTTCCAAGAAAAGGTGATTCTAGTAATCTCCACTAGGGCTATGGATGTTTGGCCAACAATGGAGCAAGGTCATGAGTAGAGCCAAAGGCATCTCTATCAAGGATATAGATGTTTGGATAGTATTAGAGTAATTCCCACACCTTCCTTGATTTAATACATGGTTTTTAATGAATATTCAAACATGTTGAAAGTCAGGGTTAATGATTAAAGCCATGAACCTAGAAGTTGTTATCTAAATCTTTTGGCAATCAGTATGCAGAATCAAAGAACATACATAACATCACCGAGTTTTATTGTTTGATCGTAATTTTTCATATGTAATATTTTTTCCTAACCATAAAATGATCTTAATGATGGTTTTTGATTAAAAATAATAAGTAGCTTCATTATTAGTTTGAACTAGAGTCTCTAAATTCTAACATATTATTATGTTTCCTCTAGAAGTCACCATTTTTTGAGGTCAACATACCCCCATTTATAAAAAATGGGGACCCTTGTGTCAAATTATGAAAAATTGAAAATTCACTTGATCAAAGTGTCACTATAATATTTTCACATATTTTTATTTGAAGCACATCCTCACCATGGTCTCACTAACTTTTAGTTCATGGTTTTGGTCTAACCCTATCTATATTTGTTGGAATCTATTCTTCATATTCAAGTTACAAGTTTGATGAGTCCTTTATTGAATGAGTAGTGTCTAAAATTCATGATTTTATCTTAGTTTGGTCCTTTACTAGCCTTTCATCTATAGAAATTCAAGTTAAATAAGTTTGCTTAAGGTGCCATTTGTTAATTTAAAAAGGCCATGGATAGGTTGTAGAGACCGTATGAGATGCCAAGAGTGCTTGTAGTAAGTATGGAAGTGCATGATATTCAATTGGTTATTCATTGTGTCCATCTATACAATCTAATCTTATGATATAAAATCTAAACAAGGAGTTTGTTTGAGTCATATTTCACATGCACGAAAGCTTCAAGACAAATGATCAAATGGGTTTGTTGACATTTACACAAGAATTTTTTTTTACTAAGTTTGGGTTCATAAAACATAACACATCAAAATTTATGGGCATGCAAATTTGGCCTCTTGACCACATTTTGCTATTTTACCCATACTTAGTCATTTTTTCAAGGTGCAAACAAAGCCCAGTGGGCATTTTCATGAGGCCATATCTCACATGCATTGAAACTTCAGATGAAATTGTCATATATGTTTCTTCACACTTGTATAAGAAACATTTTTTCTAATTTTGAGCTCATGAAACATAATACATCAGAATTTATGAGCATGAAAAGTTGGCCTCTTGACCATATTTCACTATTTTCCCATACTTAACTATTTTTTAGGATGCAAACGGAGCCAAGTAGGTATATTTATGAGGCCATATATTGCACGCACTATAATTTCAAATAAAATGGTCAAATGTGGTTGTTCACATTTACATAAGGAATATTTTATATAAGTTTAAACTCATGTGGCATAGCACATCAAAAATTATGGGCATGCAAAGTTGGCCTCTTGGCCACATTTCATTGTTTCTCCCATACTTAGCCATTTTTTTACGGTGCAAATAGAGCCTCGTAGGAATTTTAATGAGGCCATATAAAACATGCACTACAAATTCAAATGAAATGGTTAAATGGGTTTGTTCACACTTTCACAAGGATCATTTTACTAAGTTTGAGCTCATGTGACATAGCATATCAAACATTATGGGAATGCAAAGTTTGTCTCCAAGGCATTTTTTATTGGTTTTCTGAGTCCAAACAAAGTCGAGTAAGAATTTTCATGAAGAAATATATGTCATGAAATATAAATTTAGATGAAATGGTCAAATGGGTTTGTTCAAATTTTCACAAGGAACATTTTTTCTAAGTTTGAGTTTATGTAACAAAACACATCAAATGTTATGGGCATGAAACTTTAGCCTCTTTAGCACATTTTGCTATTTTTCCCATACTTAGCTAGTTATAGAGAGCTCAAATGAAGTTGAGTAGGTATTTTCATGAGGTCATATATCACAATGTAACTTTAGATGAAATGATCAAATAGGTTTATTCACATTTACACAAGAAACATTAACACTAAGTTTGAGCTCATGCAACAAAGTGTGTCAAAATATAGAATTGTGCAAAGTTGGCTTCCCAGTAGTTTTATACTATTTTCCTTACAGGTGCATGGATGTCACGTAAAATCATGAAAAAATATCTGATTTTAAAATTTTATATGCATATTTAGAAAGATCCTAGGACCCACATATTTAATGGGTTTGTTCCTTTTGGTATTAAGTCTATTCTCTGTAAATTTGGTGCCTTGGTGAGTTCTACACTTCAAAATATAAAATTGAAAAGTTATCCAAACTAGAGGATGTTCATATGGACATCAAATTTGAACCCAGATAAAAATACATATGGTCTTAAATTTTATGTTCAGTAGGATGTCAAATACATTTGTGCGGGCATCAAACTTTAGCCTGAGAACTAGATAACTTCTTTTAAATGGAGGGTCCTAGTAGATGGATAGAGGTGTTATATAATGATTTCAGTAGCCTTTTAAGAACTTATTTTGAAGGTGGAATATTTTTTTAAAGTCATATGGTAGTTTTTAATCATGTTTTCCTATAGGTTAGTCCACTCTAATAAAGCAATTATATTCTGAACTTGGTAATAAGGATAGCTGTCCTTATCTCGTATGCATTTGTTTCTCATGACTAACCAGTATGTTGCCTTGGCATTATATAAAAGATAGTGTTTTCATTTTGTAAAGGTATATGGAGTTCTTATATCCAAAATTACATTGTTTGGAGTAAATAATATAAGCAAGGAGTTATGCAAAGATTATCAAGTATTTGTCTATGTGTTTGATATCATGGCTTCTCTCTCATTTGTTTGTTTTGATTTCTAGATTTGAATGGTTCTTATGGATTCTTGGTGTGAAAATTTATTTATAGAGATATTAACTTATGCCAATGCTAGGTAGATTGAAAGTCTTTAGTTTCATTTCATTTCCTTTAGTCTTCTTGTAATTGGGCTAATGTTGTTTGCTCGTAGGGGTAGAATCTTTAAAGTGAACTTGATTCTTATTTGCATTATTTCCACCTTTCTTATAATTTTTCCTAATGTGTGATGTGATTTGGGATAAGCTATCTCACTTAAAATGCTGGTTTTAAGTACATACTTGGATGAAATTTGAACTTTGGCATGATGTCTGGAATGAAGATCAACAATATTTCTTTCTGGTCTACCCTTCCTTTTGCTTTTTTTTGACCTAGATTACCTTAGTTTATCTTTTCATTATAAATTAATTATTAATTTACTTCTTAATCATAATTCATTTTTATTTGAATAATTAGTATATACTTTTCATAGATTTGTTGTTGGGCCATAGTGGTTGCTAACCACCAACTAAAATAAATATTGTGAAATAGTTACTTATTTTGCCTCTATTCCACCGATAGATAATAGGATTATCACAACCCACAACTCATGCACTAAATTCTAAAATTAAAAATGTTTCTAAAAGCTTTGGGAACCTATGGTACATATTTAAGAATTAATAGATTTTTACTTCAAGTTTAGCCATCATGCAACAAAATAATCCAAACTTGAATATGGCTCTACCATCTAATTCAAGTTTAATTGAACAATATTTGATTATGCCAAATTTGCAAAGTTATATTAAAATTAATTCAAGTTTTAATATTCATTCAAACTCATTATTCAATTCTAATCAAATATTTCAAAGCTTGCCAATCATATCCAATAAAAATCAAATATTGATTATATATTCCATATACACATAATGTTTTCAACCTTTTATCAGTTATTGATGCTTCACATCTTGTATAAACCCATCAAAACACAATCTATCTAAGTACACACCCTAAAGGTTACACCAAGAAAGTGGTGGGTAGACATTTATTACTTTTTAGGATTGTTATCCCTTAATGCCACATTATTACCAATCCAACTAGCTGTTAAAACCATTCCCTAAGCTATTACTCCTCCTTTATAGACTTCTCTAATATTTTTCCTCTTTCCATCCCTCTTTTCTTAACTTAATTCCCTTTTGGATTATTGGATATACTAGGTTGACCATGGTCAACCCTATACAATTAAGCAGTATTTTCAATTTTTAGGTTTGTTATCCTTTCGGCTAACCTAGTTAAGACCTACTAAATTATCCCTAAAAACATGCAGGCTCGACCATGGATGATCCTATACAGTTGATGTTTTCAAAAGGATTTATGGTAAGATCCAACTATATATACAAGATCATTTCTATCATTATTAGAATATGAAATCAAGGGATATTATTCATTCATACTTCTTTAAAATCTTCTCTTCCACCATTCTACTTGAGGAGTCTTAGCTTAGGGTTTCTACTTGGAGAATGTAGTCCTATGTATAAGTATTGGATGCTTTGGCCTTTCTCAGCAATCCTTACAAACCAAAAAAACCTCTTTTGAATCCATTGTGGCCAAGGGAGAGATTGAGTCTTGACAGATTCACATTCAGGTAAGTATATTCTAACTTTGTTCTCCTCTCTCTAGTAGATAGAAGTAGCATAAGTGTTGGCTCATAAAATATTACTCTTCATATTCCATGTATTAGGGTCTTACTCATACTTAGCTTAATTAAGATTCTCTAATATTTTTTTTGATTTCTTCTAACCCCTTTTATTGTGAAAAAATCTTTGGTGTGCACTAGATTAGATTTACTTTCTTATTTAATAGACATAGGTGAAATATCAAACCTTGGGACTCTTTTAGAGTTATTGCATGATTGTGTTAGATTATAGGATATGGAACCCTACCTCACATGGTGTATTATGACAAGTTATACCCTAATTGGGTCTATGAAATATCTATATTGTTCATGCTCTCACTTAACAAATGTATTCCCAATTAGAAGTGTAGGTATGCTCTATCTTCTCTGTGCTATGATTGATTTATAAAAATGATGCATTTATGATTGGATACATTTGGGTGAACCTAATGTGAAACTAACCCTTAAAATATTTATTTCACTTTATTTCATTCTTTTTATCATTTTTTTATCATATATCTATCAAACTTATCGACCCAATTCTAATATTTGTGCATAGGTTTTTAGGAATAAGAAACTAGGTTAACTCAAATGACCTAGTACAAGTTTCTAGACTTCCATAAATTTATTGTATACTACTAGGTCAACCTATCTAACCTTGTACACTTTAAATCATCTATTTTATCATACTACATCAACCCTAATTGACCCTATATATTTTAGGCACTTAGCAGCATGATTCTATAAAGCTTGATTAACCTAGTCGACCTAGTTAGTAGAGTTTTCAAGCATATTCCAAGGTTATTGACTAGTAATATTCATTCTCTACATATCTAATCCACCAAGGTTACTTTATATCTCTCTATTTATTTATTTTACCATCTTTCTTTTCATAGCTTTTAGTCTTCAAAAATATCCCTATAAAGTCAACTAGATTGACCATGTCAACCTAGTTCTATGTTTTATATGCTGATTGAATAACTAGGTCGACCTTGGTTGACCCTGTTCATTTTTAAATGTTCCTTATATAGTACAATTTTGACCCTATTTTATATTTTTTACATATAGTTTCAACACTATATCTTATTTCAAGTTAGAATTAATCTCTATATGTTAGTAATTAGTTCACACCTTTCTTTTCTTATTGCTTGCATGTTTAAAATAGTTCACATAGTCTAATTAGGGGTTTTTAATTAACCACTTAGTTTCAATATTTATATTTTATGAACACATGACAAAATCACATAATCTAAGTAAGTACCTTAACATTTATCTACCCAAGGCCAACCTACTTAGATTTCATCACCAAGGGGGAAGTTGACTTGATACTCTGATCAAGTATAAATCATGGTTAATGGTATATTCTAGCTAAGCACCTGATACCCTTATCACTATAGTATGTGAAGGGGTTAGGCCCCAATACCAAGACTATATCATTACCACTACATCCCTTTTCAATTGAAACTACCTAAAACCATCCTTAGATTCCTATCTAGTTCCTTGCTTACAGCCAACTTCCCATCACATTTAAAATCATTTCTTAAATAATCTAATAAAACAACTAAGGTTGACTACTTAACTAGATATTTAGGTTCTAAGTTGATTAATTTCTCTTTATTTAATTGTGTGTGTAAAAACTTGCATTATCCAACATTAGTGTAAGGTTTTGTATTGTGTGCTTGAATTGGATTGGCCAACATTCATCCAATTAATTGTTTGTTTCCCTTCAACTCTTAATTTCCTTGATTAGCTACAAAACTTGTCTTGTTTTAGTTCATAATTTGTTATCAACCTTTTCTTTTTCCTTGTCTTATGTACTAAGTCAACCCAGTTGACCCTATACCTTTTTCCAATCTCTACGCACTATACAAGATCAACCCAATTGACCTTATATTATTTGTATCCCCTTTTACCTATTTTTCTTACCTCTATTCACTATACAAGATCAACCCAATTGACCCTATATTTTTTTAGGTCCCATTTCCTATGTTTGGTTAACTCAGTCAACCCTGTACTATTGTTCTCTTTCCCTATTCATCAATCTAGTTCCATATTTCTCCATTTTTTCATTTTGTTCATCTCTCTTCAATCAGAATGAAGTCTCCTATCATAATTTTATCAAATATCCTAAATCCAATTAGATACTATATGGGATATTTATTTATCCCTTTCTTTTCCTCCCAAGAGCACCATCACTCTTGGGTCACCTCTCCTCCTCCTTTAACTATGAATTCTAACACGATGCAAACAACACCTCAATATGAAGTTGATGGATCTGATCATTTCTACACTTACCAAGAAACTTCTCATCTTCAAAGTATTCAAACTGTTGTGGGAGTGATTGACACAATTTTACTTAACAATCCCACTAGTAATCCTTCTTATTTCAATCCTCCCCCTAATAATAATTCATGGAGTGTTCCTACGAATACTAAATCACCTTCTGATACAACTCAACTTTTTTTCAAAGTCATTCAACAAATGAACATTATGCAAAATTATAACACCAATCAAATAATGCAACTTCAACAACAACTAATCAATATAGATAATCAATCTCCCATTATGCATCCTCAAGCTAATCCAAATTTTATTTCTCCACCTCTTAGGGATGCCTTAGGCAATGTTATTCCTCAACACATAATGAATAACAAAATTCTTCAAATGATTTAAAATGAGTAGTTATCACCTTTTATTTTATATATTGATATTGGTAACATATATCCATCTATCAAATATGATGGTACTAAAGACCCTAACTCATTTCTTAAATCCTTTGGCAACCTTTACAAGGAGTGGATCCAAAATAATACATTTACTGCAACTAAACTCTTAGTCAAAACTTTTTTTGGTGATGTATTAGAATGGTATAATCAATTTCCCCAACATTATATTTGGTAACTTGAAGATTTGGTTAATATTTTAGTTAAAGAGTTTTAACACAATGATCTTCTTAACAATTATCTTATCCACTTCATCAATGCTAAGCAATCTCCCACTGAATCAGCTCATGACTTTATCAAAATATGAAAATTAGTGGCTTATAAATATGATCATAACATGATTGATGATAACTTATTGAAATTATTTATCATATCTTTTAATCCCACTCACCAATATAAGGTTTGAGCCTTTGCCAATTAAACAATTAATGAAGCTTTTGTTCAAGATAAATGTCAAGACTTTATTGTGAAGTAAATAAAACATAATCCTAAAAATTTTGAAGGATATTTACAAACATCTAATGTTATCACTAGTAATAATACACAAACCAAAAAAGGAGTTTCTAAAACTGATATTCCTTCACCTTCTCATACACCTCTTTTAGTTCATCTAGTGAAACATTTTTACCACCCTCAAAACCCTTCATCTATCCCAAGCTCCTCCTAAGTGGTCTGACCCCAATCTATTTGTTGGTTTCATGCTGACATTGGGCATTCTCATGAATCTTTTAGAGTGATCACTAAATTTGTTTTCTCTTATATGTTTGGTGATTCATTCAATCATAAAGCTATGATCAATATTCATCATCAAATTGATGCCTTTCAAAAATGACAAAATTTCAAATTTTCTACTTTAAATAACTAAAAACTTTATCCCAATAATCAATCAATTTCTAAGAATGTTTGTGCCATTAATGCTAATTATGACCAATACTTTAACAATTCTCAATATGTCAACACTACTAAGTTCAATTATCATCATAAATTGGCTCACAAGACCCCATTACAAAGCCTAAAAATCCAACTTTGGAGGAACAATTTCTTAAAGACACTACCACTACAAACCCTAATTCAGAAACACTTGAGGAATAACATCATCCTTTCAATCCTTCAAACACATGTATTCTTCCAAAGTCTAATTTTATTCCTAAACCTCATGTTGGTTCTTCTAAATCTCATTAGAACTTTCTTGGAGAACTCAAATATATACCTTGTAATATTCCACTTATAGATTTGGTTTGTACTTCACCCTATTATCATAAATTCCTTATGTAACAAATTCAAGAGATTAAAGATCCATATTTCATAGATGATGAACCACCTTTTGTTGATTCTCAACCTACCAATATCAATAAAATTGAACACATGTATTTATTCTAAGCCTTATATTGAATTCCTTAAATATGACATGATCAATTATGAAATTATTTTTCATGTCGATGATTTGTCACTCTTTATTAAAGTAACCATTAATACCACTCTTATCTAAAAAGTTCTAGTTGATGAAGGTTTGGGTATTAATGTCACATCTTTATGGCTTATAAAATAACTTGGTTATAATAAGGATCATCTTAAGAAAGCCCATCTTACTTTTCATGGTTTTGATAAGACTAATCAAAAACCACTTGGTCGTATTTGGATTCCATTAACCATTGGACCTAAAATAGTTAAAACTAAGCTTATGGTCCTTGATCTACCTTTATCCTACAACATACTCCTTGTTAATCCATGGACTCATTGAATGAGGGCCATTGCTTCTTTTGGTAGTCAATGTATTAAATTCTTACATAATAGAGAATAATATAAACATGAGGTAGATCCTAACCCATGGAGTATCCAACTACCTAATCCAAAATCAAAATATCATGTTTCTATGATTCCTAAGATCAAAAGTGCTCCTTTACCTGAGTTCATAAACATGAATCATAATTTACAAGTTACTCTTGTATATTCTAATAATTATGAGCTAAATGGATTGCAAAATATTTGTAATACCACTAATTTAACTCCATATATTTCATACTGGCATCCTCCTTCTCTCTTACCAAGAGACCGTATTATTCCTCTCATGGATGAGATTATAAATTTTCCCCTTCCATACAATTCTCAAGAGCCTTCTCTACAAAAATATGTCTTCACTTAAATTATTTTGGAGTGGATAAATTATTTAAAGACGTTTTCAACATGTCTCCTTTTACATTCAATAATATTGGGATTTCATCCTCTGAAACTAGACTGGATTCTTAAACATGTACAATTTCTCCAACATATGATGAAAACTATATCATGGCCTAAGATCAATTTAAATACTTGGATGTCTATAATTATCAAAAAAATTTAGCCAAAATTCATGCTTTTAATTGGGATGTTCATACCATTTATGTGCATCATACCTTAGATCTTGATGTTCATGTGCCTCCCGTCAATCTTCCTCCTATTAATACTCAGGTGGTAGAGCAAATTATGCCTTCCAAATCTTTGTAAGTTCCTACACCTACTTTACCACCTTTGGATCCAATCATTATATATGATCATTCTCCCATCATGAAATCCACCAACACACTAATCTCTTCTAATTCATCTACTTCTACTCCTAAAATTACACTTGATGCCAAGGCAACTGATGTTCATTAGATACATTCTGAGTATGATCACAGTGACAATCAAATTTTAGATCTTGAATTAAATGTTGAGTATTATGGTCCTCTTCCTACCTTAATTAGTGATGAAGTTATTCTTGAGTTAATTTATGCTTGAGAAACTCAACTTCCTTGACAACATCATAAAACTAAAAATTTCAAAACTAAAACTCCTTGCTCAAACAACTTCATTGCTAGCAATGATATGAAAACAAATCTAATTTCAGCCTTACCTAATGCACCATACCATTTTTAATAGGCAATGCCATGCTTATTGAAGAAACCAATCATGTTTAATATAGTAACCCATCTTGTCATCAACCAATTATTATCTTTCATGAGCTTTTTCCTATTGAACATGATAATTTTAGCTTATTCTTTGACAAATATCATAAAGTGTTTACTTGTTCCTATGAGGACATGCCTAGAATTGGCCATAGCATTATGGTACATAACATCATTACTTATCCTAATGCCAAGCCTATGCATCAAAAACAAAGAAAATTTTCACCTGAAGTTTTAACTTTATGTCATAAGGAAATCATCAAATTACTTGATGTTAAATATATCAAACCAATGCATTATTCCCATTTAGAAGAAATTCACTATGATCATTTGCATTTGTATTTATTTCCACAATCTTAATCTTTATTTTCCTAAAGATAACTTCCATTTACCTTCAATTTATGCCATCATTGATTATGTGGCTAGTTATGAAATGTTATCTTTTATATATGGCTTCTTGGGATACAATCAAATTCATATTGCTCTTGAGGACCAACACAGGACTACTTTCACCATGGAATGGGGCACCTATTGTTATGTCAAAATGCCCTTTGGCCTCAAAAATTCTAGATACACTTACCAATGAATGATGACTCACATATTTTATAATCTCATTCATAAAATTGTTGAAACCTATGTGGATTATATTATTGATAAATCCAAACATTTTAAGAATCATTTGTCTGATCTCATTATCATCTTTGACCATCTTCTTAAATATAAAGTTAGACTTAATCCTTAAAAATGTGTCTTTGGAGTCACATATATAAAATTGTTAGGATTTTTAATCTCTCTCCATGGTATTGATGTTGATCCTAATAAAGTTAATTTCATCATCAACATGCCCATTCCTCATTCTATTCCTGACATTCATACTTATTTAGGTATGCTTGGGGTAATTAGATGCTTTGACCCTAAAATGGCATATCAAATTTACTCCATAAATTTCCTTCTTAAGAAAGGTACTACTTTATAATGGATAGATCCATGTCTAAAATCCTTTGATAACATGAAAGACTCTTTTCTTCATCTACTCAAACTTGATGTTCCTTCCAATGATAAACCTTTAATTATATATACTAATTCCACACCTATTTTAGTTGGAGTAATGCTTTCCCAACAAGATGATATGGGAAGAGAGTATGCTATCTACTACATTAGCTAAGGCCTCATAGATTATGAAACACATTATACCAAAATTAAGTGTGATTTCCTCACCATATATTTTTTAGTTGAAAAGCCTTGCCACTACATACTTTACCAGACTACTTATGTCATTGTTCATTCTGACCCCCTTTATCATTTCTTCTCAAAATGATTTCTTCTTGGAGATAGAATTGGAAAATGGATGGTCGTACTTATGGAATTTGATCTCTACATTATCACTCAAAAAGTTATTAAAGGGCAAGTCATAGCTTATCAACTTCCTATAGCTCCCATACCAACCACTTCTTCTCTTCAAGATAACCTTCTAGATGACAATATCTTTTAAATTGAAGGTTTTAATCGACTTATCTTTCTTATAGATTAATTTCATATAGTTACCATTAATATTGAAGCCAATAAACATGATGAATCTTCCACTCCCTCTAGTACTACTAAACCAAAAGTAGTTATCGAGAAACTCCTTGAAATTAATGTTGACTTGCATGAGGATACTTGGAACCTCCACCTTGATGGTGCTAAATGGCTTCAAGGAGCTAGGGTAGGTTGCATAGTCACATTTCCTCTTTGCAAGATCATTCTTTTATATTTTCACTTTACATTTGATGTCACTGATAATATGGCCAAATACAAAGCTCTTATCTTAGGTATGAGAGCTTCTCTTGATTTAGACATTAAATATCTCCATGCTTTAGGTGATTATCAACATATTTGACATCAAGTTACTGGTTATTATTAATGTAAAAGTGAAATCATCATTACCTATCATCTAATTGTAACCACTCTTGCTAAGGATTTCATCTCTTTCACTATTGATCCTATTCTTAGAGATCAAAATTCCACTATTAATTCTCTTGCCTCATCAACATATCTCTTTCATCTTCATCAAGTTCTTTTGGATCCTTCTTTTCTTATATATATATATATATATATATATATATATATATATATATATATATATATATATATATATATATATATATATATATATATATATATATATATATATATATATGTAAATAAAATTCATGTCTTCAACTCAACCACTGGATTCACTTATCTATCATATTGAGGATGTTACCATTAGATAAAGCCTATGGTACCAAGATATCATTCAATTCTTAGAACACCAAACTTAGACTCTTATGAAAAGACATGTATTCATAAATACGATTTTAAGTATATATTTCAACACAACATCCTTTACTATCACAATGTTGAAGGTACTTTACTTCATTTTATTATGAAATATGAGGTCCTTACTCTTCTTTAATAATCACATGGGGGAATTTATGGTGGTCTCTCTAGCAGACATGATATAACACACAAATGATTATGTATGGGCTATTTTTGGCCTACACTTGAAAAAGATGAAATTGAATATGTTAAAAAGTGTAATCTTTATTAGCCTCAAACTAATCTAATCTATTCACCTTTGGCTAAAATTCAAACTATCAAATCTCCTTGGTCATTTTCCACTTGGGGATTGGATCTCATTATTAAACTTCCTCGCTCACACAATGGGCATGTCTTTATCATTACTGCTAACGAATAATTTACCAATTGGGTAGAAGTTATGCCTCTTATTAACATCGTTGTTTCTACCATTTCCAAATTTATTCTTAATAAAATCATTTACCATTTTTTTGTTCCCCATACCATCATTTTAGATAATAGTGGTAACTTCAAAAATAAACATGTTAAATAACTTTGTAATAAATTCAAGATTAATCATAAATTTTATGTGCCTTATCATCTATAATGTAATGGGAAAGTTGAGGATACTAATAAAATTATCAAAAAAATCCTTCAAAATACAATTCATAAAACTTGCATGGATTGGCATCTTCACCTTTACCTTATACGTTGGGCCTATCAAACTAGCATACTTACTACCACCGGGGCAAATCCATTCTCGCTAAGCTATGGTTGTGACTCATTTCTTCTTTTAGAAGTAGAGATTGCCCCTCTACATATATCTCTTCATGGAATTATTCTCAATGAATAATTATGTGAAACTTGATTTCATGCCCTTGATCTACTTGATGAACATTATCTTTATGGCTTACAACATAACCTCCAATACAAGGCTCATATTTCTAGACAACATAACAAATGTGTTAAAATCTACACATTTAATGTTGGTGATCTTGTCCTTAAATTAGACTACATCCATGATAAATAAGGTAGATATGCCCTAAAAATAATGGGGCCCTTATTTAGTTAAAGATATTCTTGGTCTAAGAATCTATCATCTTCAAACTAATATAGGCCATGTTTTCAAAGAGCCCACCAACACTCAATTCCTTAAAACATAATTTGCCTAAACATTTCCTTCTTACCATGATTTCTATCTACATCGATCTAACATTTTTTTTAGGTTACTTAAGCACGGGTCTCTCCCTCTATAACAAGTTCCTTCTTTTCACAAATCTTTAGTCCTCCCTTTTGGCCTTTTAGTTTCTTGATGTACCATAGTCTTATTTATCTTCTTGCATTTTCTCTTGTTTTTTTCACCCCTTGGGTTTTTATTTCGTGAGTTACTTTTTAAGACCATGGATAGGACCCAACATTCCTCACAAAGACATGATCTTTTACTTATTTTTCACATACATTTTACTTGCCAATGTTGTTTTGGCATCCCTTGGGTTTTTATTTTGTGAGTTTTTTTGTAAGACCTAAGATAGGACCTGACATCCCTCACCAATATACCATCTCTTTTCTTTCTCTTTTCCTTATTTTATGAAGTTGTAGTGTAAGATCATGGATAGGACTGGACCCTCATAAAATTACCACCTTTTCATGTTTTTGATCCTTGTTTTCAACTTTAGTTTTTACTTTTTTTTGGTAGATGGAATCTGCACAAACAATCTATATTAACATGTTTTCCTCCATTTCCCTCATTCTTATGATAAGTAATCACACATTACTATCATTATATCCATTTTTTTTCCTTTGTCACATTTTTTGTGATTTAAATAAATTTAAAAAATTTCATGTGTCACACCTCTTGATTTCCCCTTCCTTTTACTCTGAATTGGATAAAATAAGGTCAAAGTCAAGATATCATTTTTATTTCACCTAGATTTATGAGACTCTTAGACCCCATGCTCTTTGAATTTCTATCTCTTAGCAACCTTGTCCCAAGAATTCAAATGAAAATCATCCTTAGCACCCATGTTTGGTTTTCCAAATCCATATGGAGGAGGAATAGGAAAATCCATCATGAAATTTGAAAACCAAAACATCTGAATCAAAAGGAAATGATATCTAAATGATTTCCTTTACCTTGGTTTTTCCTTTATTCTCCCCTCCACCTATTTCATTTCTCCCCTTGATATACAAATTATGATTATAAATATGTTTTCCCTTTTTATGTAATTAATTCTTCTTCATCTCTTAAAAACGTGTTAGCATTGCTTTGTTTCAATTTTATCTATCCCTAGAGAGAAACAACATCTTTGAGTAACTATGGATTACTTCTTCATTTTTCACCACGATGTTACATTCCTAGACTTAATTTACTTTCCTTTTACCATTTGTCATTATTTTACTTTCCTACTATTATGGACACTTGAATTCGTACCCTTTTTTCCATTTTTGAGTGAAGTTGGCTTGATACTTCTCACTTGATAATGTTGTTTTCCCTTTTTATGCATGTTTTTTCATTATTGAGTGAGATGTGGATTATTACTACTCACTCATCAATGTTTTTTTTTAAACCATTTTTAATATTTTACCATTGATTTATTTTATTACCATTTGATGTTTGATTTACTATCTTGTTTGACATGTATCCTTGGTTTGACTTGGTGAGTTTGCCTTTCTTACTTAAGGAGAGATGGTTTAAGTTTTTGTCTTTAATAGCCTTATCTTTTTGGTTACTTGATTTACTCTTGTATGACTTGGTCATTTAGTCTAACATAGCATTTGTCACCCTAGCTTACCAAATTTCCCAATAACATCCCATCCTCATCGTACAAACTATCTTATCTTTTATTATGTTTATTTTTTCTCTTTAGTTATGTATTCTTGGGTTTGTCAAAAGTAGTCTCTGCACCCTACACAATAAAAACTAACAACATAACAAAAAACCATTTAGTGATAAAGGTAAGTCAAGTTAGGCATTTACATTTACTTTTTAGTTATTTACTTTTCATTTATTTTCACTTTTAGTCGTTTACTTTCAGTTACTTTATGCTTTAAAATATTAAAACTTTTTTAGCCTCAACATTATGTATCCTTCTATTCTTTCTCAAAGTACCATCCCCTATTGTACCTTAGTGACACATGATTAGTTTCAAGTGGGTAATATGTATACAGATAATATTTTTAACCTTTTATCAATTATTGATTACTTACATCTTGTAAGAACCTATTGAGACTCAATCTCTCTAAGTGCACACCCTAAGGCGTGCACCAAGAAAGGGGTGGGCAAACCTTTGATGATTTGTAGGATTTTTTTCCCTTATTTCACATTAATACCAATCTAACTAGCTCTTAAAACCATTCCCTAATCTATTGCTCCTCTGTTACACACTTCTCTAGTATTTTTCCTCTTTCCATCCCTTCTTTCTTACCTTAATTCCCTTTTATACTATTGGCTATACTAGGTCAACCATGGTTGACCCTATACAATTTAGGGGTATTTTTCACCTTATTTGTTTGTTAGCCTTTCAATCAACCTATCTCAGACATAGTGATTGTCCTAAAAAACATATAGGATTGACCATGGCCAACCTTATACAGTCAACATTTTCAGAAGGATTTAGGGCAAGATCCACCTATATATACAAGATCATTTCTTTCATTATTATAATATGAAATCAAGAGTTATTATTTTCCTATACTTATTCACAATATGCTCTTCCACCATTCTACTTGAGGAGTCATAGTTTAGGGTTTCTACTCAGATAATATAGTCTTGTGGATAAGTCTTATATGCTTTGGCCTTTTTTAGTGATCTTTACAAGCCATAACAACCTCTTGTGAATCCCCTTTGGCCAAGGGAGAGATTGAGTCTTGATGGGTTCACATTCAAGTAAGTATATTCTAACTTTGTTCTCTTCTCTTTGTTTTATATAAGTAGTATAAGTGTTGGATTGAATAATATTACTCTTCATATTCCATGTATTAGGGTCTAGCTCATACTTAGCTTAACTGAGATTATCTTATACATATTTTGATTGCTTTTAACCCCCTTTATTGTGTCATAAGCTTTGGTGTGTACTAGATTAGATTTACTTTCTTATTTATTATACATAGGTGGAATATCAAATATTAGGACTCTTTTAGGGTAGTTGCATGATTATGTTAGACTATAAGCTTTATAACCCTAACTCACATGGTCTATTGTGACAAGTGATCCCCTAATTGGGTCTAATGAATCCCTATATTGGTTCTGCTCCCACTTAACAAATGTATTCCCAATCAAAAGTATAGGTATGCTCTATCTTCTCTGAGCCACAATCGATTTATATACATGATGCATTTATAATTACATACATATTCTATCTTTCCCAATCAATCATCCAATCCTAGTTTAAATGATGCTTCATGCACATTGAAAAATTTAAACTTAAATCATAGTGTACAAAATCAATTTTTACTTGGATTAGTTCCATCCAATCAAAATCCCAATTTAAAAACAAATCAATTTAAAGACTCACCAAATATTTCATGTAATTCTACTCCAAATACCAAAACCAACTCAAACCAAAACCAAACATGATCTAATAACCAAAAATTTAAAAACCCAATCCAAAATTCAAACCAAACTAATTCAAACCCAGGTTTTAATCAATTCAACTCAAACTCTAACATGCTTCCACAACAAAATATTTCAATTTTGTTTAACCAAATAAGTTTTGGTTAAATTACTAATCCTAATTCCATGAACTTTAATGCCAATACACCAAACAATTCAAGCTTTAACCCAAATCCATATCAAACAAATTCAAACTTTACACAAAAACCCAACCTTGGTTTTAATCCAAACCCAAATGAAACTAATTCTGGTTTTATCCCAAATTCAAATCAAATGAATTTTGGTTCCAATATAATTCAAAACCTTAGTTATAACTCTAACACCTTTTCACATCCTTAGAATATTAACTTCAACAATTAAACTCAAAATTTTAATCAACACACTCCCCAAAACATAAATAATTCACAAGTCAACCATCTAATTCATTATGTGAAATAGACCAATTATCCCCATATCTCATTAAATAAATTCAAAGCATAAAGGATAGAGTTCAAATATTTCAAGATGGCTCTTATAATCAGCAAAAACAATTTAAAATCTATTAAATTTACTCATATCCATATGGTTTGAGTAAAATGACTACTCTTTTTCCCAAATACTTTGATCTATGAAAATTTTATAAGTATAAAGGTAAAGGACATCCCAAAGAACATATAACTAGCTTCTATCATGTATGTGTGGATGTTGCTTATAGTAATGAATTCATGTTGAATTTATTTCCATGAAGTCTCAAAGGCCAAGCCCTTATATGGTTCTCATGACTTTCAAAAGGATATATCTTCACTTTGGAATACTTATTTGAATTTTTTTTGACACTTATATTATAATATTTAAAAATACTTGACCACTTTAGATTTGCACAACACCAAATAATGAAATGATGAAAATTTTGCTTCCTTCCTCCAGAGATGGTGAGTACTGAAAAGTCATTTTACATGGTCATTTCCTGAAGTAGAGCTTGTGGACATTTTATGAACAAATTAAACTTAGATTTGGGATGTCACTTTTTAATTATTTGCCTAATATCTTTTCATGAGATATTAAAAAGGAAATTCAAGTAGAAATAAATTTGATTAATAGAGGTGTAATCAAAAATTTTAAGTAGGATAATGAAAATTACCCAAAACTAATAAACAAACCAATTTCTTTTGATAAAAATAAAAATATTTTTGGAGATGGTGTAACTTATGTAAAAAAAACTCAAAACTTGCAAACACAAACATATAACTAACTAATTTACAACATTACAATTATTGGTGGGCAAACAAAATAATAGAGACCTAAATGTAAGTTCACTAAATTGTTTGATACTTACGAAAATATTTTTTGAAAGTTATCTCATGAAAACATGATTATATCTCTAAAAACTAATCCATTTGAGTAAAATGTTTCCAAACCCAAATGGTACAAAGGATATGAATATTATTAATACCATCAGATTAAAGGACATTCAATGAATTGGTGTATGTACCTAAAACACTATCTTCAAAATCTCATTGATAAAGTTGACATAACAGTTAAAAATTCATCTTATAAATAATATAACAACCAAAATTTATAGATACACCAAGACCCATTCCCTAATCATAATCAATGTAAGGGCAAACAAAAACAAGAATAACCAAAATCAAGTAATGTTAATCAAGCTAGTTATCCATTTGATTCTATAATAAATAGTGTTGATATGGTGCATAAACATATCAAACTTATTAATTTTACAAAATATTAATGTGCCATCAACACAATATGTGCAAATCTTACCCTCCTGAGTGCATCTCCCTCTAATGTTGAATGTGAGTACAACATTATTGACCATCTTGAGAAAACACCAACCAATATCTCAATTTTATATATTTTCAAGACATCCCCTATGTATAAATATATTTTTTATAAAGCTAGCCAAGAGTCCAATTTCCCTCAAAAAATTAATCCTAAAAATATCCAAGCATTAATCAGTTCTTTAGAAACAAACAATCAAGTAACATTTGATCATTTAGATGTTTCTCTTTTAGGTTCAAATCATAACCTCCCATTGTATATAGAGTTTAGTATTTCTAGGCATAAATTAAAATGGTTTGTTATAGATAATGGTTTGAACCTTAATCTATGTACACTAAGACTCATAAAAAATTTATGGTATCTAATAACACCATTAGAAACAAAAATCATCACCATAAAGGCATATGTTAATAGTGAAATTTAGTCTATTGACACAATCCATCTGCCTTTAATGGTAGAGTCTATCATTAAATAAACACTTATTCATGTTTTGGACCTTGATTTACCATAAAATCTACTCCTTTGAAATCCATGGATTCATTCTATGAATGCCATTCCATCCACTATTTTTTAAGTATTAGCATTTTCATTGGTATTTACCATAGGGTAAATTACTATTTACTGGATAGTATGTATCTTATGGTAAGTTAGTAAATGATTATTACTAAATAGTTTGTTAGTTATATTAAAATATTATTGTAACAATATATTTCATATATAATTTGAAGGTTACTCAAAGAGATTTTATAGGGAACTCAAGATCCCCATATATAGCTTATGCATTCCTATAAAAGTGCTTTGTATTGTTTCATATAAAATAAAATGAAGTGTGTGTAGTATAATATTATTAATTTTTATTTTCACCTATGTATTTGGATCTCTAACTAATGTGTAGCTTTGATCTTCCCCAAGATTTGGTATCAGAGTATAAAAGTCCAAATGAGAGTCATGTGAAGTTTTTGGTATTCAAATGTCAATATTGTGCATTGTGTGATTCTAAATATCGACGATTCTAATATTTGAAAATGAATAAATTGCCAATATGATATGAATTAGATATGCTTGATTCAATTTACATGTGTAATACAAATTTTCATATAATCAAAGATTTGTGCATAGAGGCTCCCCATAAATATTGTAGTATCTTGCAAATTCACGTTCTAACAAGTGAAAACTTTGATCTTATCGATAAAAATTTATATTCCTGTGTTGTGATGGATGTGGATGACGAAATCACATATTCAATCAAATTAGTTATCAATTACACAACAAGTTTGTACTTCTTAGATTTCTCTTGAATTGCACGTAGCATGTACAAAATTGAAGAGTTTAAATTCATTTTGTCTAGTTCAGACCAAATTGTATAACTATCAATCCTTACATAGAAATTGGGCTCCAAATTAGTTTTTGATAGATATCCACATATTGATATTTCATTTTTCTCTACTCTAAGTGCACATAATGAAGTTTGTAGTTTAATTATAATATGGAAGGGCATATCAAATTAGAAATAAAAGGCACTATTATGACTTGAAAATACATGGATATAGAAGAAGTACGTAGTAGGTTATTAATAGATCTACTAACATACAACATATCTATAGGTTAACACTTGCATTGACCAATATTTTCATTAGATGTTGTGTTTCCTTGTAGCTATAAAATTTTAATATGGATTCACCTACAATATCACATCATTTATCTAGTCTAATGCATTGATTTGGTGAATCTCTTCATATTTCTATGAGTTTGTAGATCATATTACTTGATGTAAACCTAACTCTTGGTAGTGTATGTTATTCGAACTTGGCATTAATGTGAAATTAAAATCTTATTTTGATTCATCTCTACCAAATCTAAAAAGCTTCCATGGATCTTTTACAGTAGCTAAGCAAGTATACATGTCATTATATTCTTTCAACAAGTATCAATTAGGAAAAGGCATCAATCAAGGAGAATAAATGTCTATTCACATTTGGGACTCAATTGTCATACAAGTCCATGCTTATTTATCATATAAGTTTCTTTGTATAGAGTCTCCTTTCATATTTTTAGATTTGAATATAGTTTGTAGCTTGTCTTATAGTTTATATATCAAAAGGGTTAATAGGTTTGGTAAAAGGGTTTTAATAGGTTTGGTATTGATTTAAAATCAATATTGGATTTTTTATGTTTATAGGTTTATTTATGTCATTTATATTGTATATAGTGATAATCATTGTTGATAATTTCTCTCAACATTTTATTGATTATGATATGGTCATTTGTCAAAATAAAAAAATGAATGTGTTATGTTTATGGGGAGGTTTTATGGTATTGTCATAAAAAAATGGCATGCAAAGGTGGTGCTTCACATCTTCATTAGTTGATTAAGTAACATGTCTTACTAAATGGTGGAGAAAATGAAGGCTAGAGGTTCCATAACCTCTTGTTAGTCACCAACGATAAAGTACAAAATGATTTGGTAACATATTTTGTGTGGTGTGTTTTTCTATTTTTTTAGTGTGGAGTGTTTTGTGCCAAATCGACTAATGCTAAGGAGAGTTCTTCAATGGTAGTGAAAATCATCTATGTTTTTTTTATTTGGGTGGAAACAAATGTCAATAGAGGATGCATAAGATGATATTGAGGATTTATCCCTCATAATATTTCATTTTCTAGTATTGTGTGTTTTCATTCCCTTACTAGATTGGATAAAAGGAGAGTGTACATATCATGGAATGTGTCAACAATTGTATAGGAGGGTAGCTAACTACAAACATCCTATGACTATAGAGATCCTATGACTTCCATACTTCTTTATGAAGATGATCAAATAGAAAAACATCTATTGCCTTTAGATGGAGTAAATTCATATTGAATTCTTTGAAAAGTAGTGTTCATGTGCAACAAAATCTAAACAACAATATTTATAAAATAGTATGTAGACCTAAAAGTATGCATTGGCATAAAATTATATTTGGGCTAGTTCTTGAAGATGTATATTCTCCCCATGTAAACACTAAGGTGGGGACTATTAAGGATTAGTGTTTACATTGATATTTATCATAGGGTAAATTACTATTTACTGGATAGTATGTACCATATGGTAAGTTAATAATTAATTATTAACAAATAGATTATTAGTAATATGAATATATTATTGTAACAATATATTTCATATATATTGTAAAAGTTAGTCATAGAGAGTTTATAGGGATCTCAGGATCCCCATATATAGCTTATGTATTCCTATATAAGTTTTTCTTATTGTTTCATATGAAATAAATTGAAGTGTTTGTAGTATAATATTATTGATTTTTATTGTCACCTATGTATTTGGATCTCCTAGTATTATATAACTATGATTCTCCCATGTAAGAATGGAAGTAATTATACAAGGCAATCCCCATCCCTTCTAATATTGCAATCTAATGGAAGGTAAATATCAAAAATCAAACTATATACCAGTCACAAATGATAATTTTACCCTTGTTAAGGATTATCCTTTACTCAAAAACTATGTCCATCCCAAAATCATATTTCAAACACCTCCCCTTGGTGGTTGGATTAATACACCAACTCCCTCCATATAAATTGAAAAATCATTAACCAATGAAATATTTAACCAAACATCTGAAGAAGCTTCAAATTAATTATCTACGAAAGCTTCAAATCAACTATCTATTAAGAAATATTCCAATAACCCTTATATTGATCAAACTTTGAATCCACCACCCATTAACAAAGCATCTTCATCTACTTCATCCCATTTTAAAATAATTGATCAAGGCATGAATGAGTACATCATCTAGGATTTTTATATAATTACAATACATGTCAATCCAAATGACTATGGTAGATCACACCATCTAAAGGATAAAATAATGGTTAAGAATCTCGATCAAATAAAATTTCTCAAGGGAGTTCTTCTTTTTGATGAACATATTGACAACTCATATTCTTCCTATCTTTATTATGACAAATTAGCTACTTAATTTTCCATAAATAAATATCCCATTTCAAAATACATCATGTGAAAAATAATGAATTATAAAGGTAAAGGTCTTGGTCTCCATGAATAAGGTTCCATTGAACCTATAACACTAAAATAAAATGAGGCAAAGCATGGTCTATTATTTCACCCACTTAATTTGCATCTTACACTCTCCCAAAGTGACTATTTTTTTGAGTCCAAAGATGATTCTTTGGATAGTGAGATGGATTCCATAATTAGTTATTTTGAATATCTTGCCCTTACTAAACTCTTCTATGAAAATGTTATCCTTACCCTTGACCTTGTATATCCATCTCTCATACAATGGGACCAACTATCAACACTTCAACTTGGTCATTTTAAGAATGATGAAGCTATATACAATTTTGAGAATAAGAGATCAAATTCTAGTAGGTGACCGTAAGAAAGTATTTTTAATATAGCTTGCAGATTCAACATATTTTAGGGGATAAAAATTACATCACTCTATCAGTTCTAACTCCACATCCAAATAAGAATAATTTGAAGAAGATCTCCATCTTCCTACACTACCCCTAGATTATAAATATGAATTAACTCTACTTGTTGAATAAACCATTCCTATAAATATTGGCACCAAAGATGATCCTAAAATTGTAAAACTTGTTATATTACTCACTCAAGAATAAATGGATATATTTACACTATTGCTTCATGACTTATATGATGTGTTTACATGGTCTTATGTAGATATTCTAGGTGCCATAGTGTGTAAATAATTGTAAACCAATTATATTGTTAAATTTTACTATTAAATTGTATGTTTACTTAGGCGATATATTTGTAATCATTATTTATCTCATGGGATAAAATATAATGAAATATTCATTCATATGTTTTAAAAACTAAATATATGTTGTTATTACTCATAAGTATGGTGTGTCATGTGCTACAATATGTAGTAGGATGTAAGCTACTGAATCTTGTGGTTAAATTGTATTTGACCAATTTGTATTATTAATGTGGAGTAAGGAGTGAGATTGACTTCATTGGCTTACTAGCATTGTAATGTTAGATGAAGTCAATCTGATCAAGTGGTGTGTATGGAATTGATATACCTATAAATCTATTTTATATTAATATTTATAAAACTTTGGTCCAAAGTATGTTTACTGAGACATTATCATTTCATGAGTATGATTTACGTGTATGTGTGATATCTTACAATAAATTGAGTTTTATATGATACACTGCATGTTTATTTGGTTAGAAATCATATAGCACACAGGTTTTTTCTAGTCTCTTTGAATTATTACACCATCACTATCTACCCATATCTAAAGGGATGACCATTTCTTGATGGGATTAGTGTGAGGGATTTTCATTCTATGGTTGGTGTGTAAAATTGCTTGGATTATGCTATCCCTCCCCACATTAGTACTACTTATCAAGATGACACTTGAGATTTCCACAGATACTTAAAATTTGGGAACTATGATCTGGAGTAGCCAAATATCTTATTTATACTTTGTATTATATTGTAAATTATCCTAAAGGATTGTAAGTATACATTGATGAATATGGTTAGTGGTTTTTGTGTATTTAGATGAGTTAAATTTAAAGTTTTATAATTAATTTATAAATTAAGTTTTAATTTTACCATGATATCATAGATCCATATTTTATGTTGAATATGAGTTGATGTCATGTTTGCAAGTGAAAACTATTATTGTCTTTGTTAGACTCTCGGGGTGTAGTCTACTTTTGCATATGTTAACATTTATGTCTTCCAAATCATAATGTCAAGGTTAAATATTAATGTCAAAATTGCTATATTGATGTTGAAATTATATCCTTTTAGTTAAAAAAAAATATTTTTCAAAATTAAATCATTTATTTAGGTTGAACCATTCACCTAACATGTTAGTGGTGCAAAAAATTAGACATATATTATCATATAAATACAAATCAAACCTAAATTTTTTTATGACTTATAACTTAAATATCAATAATTTATACAATACTATTTATTTAAAAAATATGCCCTATTCTTCCCAAATTTTCAAATAAATCACTAAGAATGATCATCAGCCAAGTCTAAAACACACCAAGCTAAGTCAAGAGAAAATATTGTCAATATCAAAACCACATTTTTAGGTGTATTAATGTATAGAGAGAGGTAAAAGTTACACATTCACACTAATGGGAATATATACATGTGTATTATCTTCCCTCTTATGTATATTGAATATGTTATAAGTGGTCAATCATAAAAAATAATGATTTTGGTTAGCTCAACTAGTTACACTTCCTAAATATTAGGCCTAGAATATTAAGGAGGAAGTTCATTTATGGATTTTATAATGTAGTTTATGGTTCTAGATTATATATATATATATATATATATATATATATATATATATATATATATATATATATATATATATATATATATATATATATATATATATATATATATATATATATATTTGATATGATAAATTATTATTTTACACTTTTAAAATATCACTCATGGATCAACCCTTTAGTTCATGAACCTCCCTTTACCAAAAGGTTCATGTTCACCATCTCCCTAGGCTTACCTTATAAAATTTTAGTTTGACCCTAATATTTTGATTACCTAGATCACTTGTATCCCATAGTATGATTAAAACCTAACATATATCTTAAAATATCAATTAAAAATATTTAGTTTTTATCTATCCTCTAGGACACTATCTTCTAGACTAGGACACTAGTGTTGATGTTAATATCCCAGGTCTGACACTAGTGTCTGAACATTACAAATGGTCAAATTTGAAAACCTTTAAACATGTATGTGGAAACATATAGTATTAATTTAACCCTCCCTTGAGGTCATTTAACATTTTTTGTATAAATAAAATTCAAATACCATTAATTATCATCAGGTAAGATCAAGTAAAAATTAAGCACACATCTATATGATACCAAGCAAAATAAACTCTCAAATTTAAAAAATTACTCTTTTATTCCCTATTTAAAAATAACTCTTAGAATTAGTATTATTATACATATAAATAGTTAAAATAACATCTAATGAGTATATTTTTCAAGTTATCATATATCATATTGCATTATTATTCACACACAAGTCCATATAAGAGGGAAAACAACATTAGTCTGAGGAGGTCCTCAAAGTATCGACTATGTAGGTAGTTTTCACTAATATAGGGGTATTTTAATTCATCTAAAATTCACTTTAGCTACTAAACCCTATTTTCAAGGTGGTATAACCGAATAATAGAACCTAGGGTTTTAAGATACACACTAATATCTAGAACTAGTGTGCACAATCTAAATAGTTAATCTTCAAGGTGATAGTGAACCATAACATGTTTGAATGGAATTTATATAAAATGGAATTTATTTCATATAATATAGAAATTATATTTTTTATACATAAGAATTTATGTTAGTCACCCTAGTTTTATGGTAGTGTCTATGTTGATATAGAGTTGAATTATAAAATCTGATGAATCATAATTTAGCATCATCTTAGATATTTATGTGCCTACACTTATAAGATATTATTGTGTATCATTTAATAAGGTAAGTATTTTTAGATACTAATATTAAAATATATATCATCTTGGTCTTGTATACATGGTAAGCACTCATGTATGTAACCTTTAGTTCCTACACCTTCTTGGTGTCAAAAGGTTTGTATTTTCTATTTCTTGTTCCTATTTATTATCTCTTATTCTAACCATGTTTTATTTTAATGACTAGGCCTTATATGCTTCTAAAAAATTTATAAACTTAATCATTATCAACCTCTACATGTTTGGGACCTATACCTACTTTCTTGCTTTCTAGACACATGCATCCCAACCAGATGCCTATATAGACATAAGTTTCATGTGACAAACTAAGTGTGTAATGCCTGAAAGTCATAAAATTTTAAATTTTAATGTGTATTTATATTCAATCTAAGTGATTTAATTTTAATTATTTCCTAAAAGTATTGGTATACATGCATGATCAATACTCATTCATAACTCACCTAGAAAATTCATGGCTCTCACAAGGTAACTTACCAAAAACATTCAAGTGATCAAAAATTTCCTATTATTTCCTATTTCAATATCAACCATATGGAAAACCCATATACAAGTATAAAGTAATAAAGTGGAAACCCATATGTCATATTTTGTAAGTTATAAGTTAGCTCACTATATGTACTTATTTTAAACATATTTCACCCTTGTGCACAAATAAGCCAACACATTAGGATATATATACATAAATATGGGGCCCTATCAGGTTAGTGTATATTTAGATATAACCCATTGATAGAGGGGTATTTTGGGTTAGATTGAAACCATGATCCCACAAATCCATTTTCCCTACATTTTTATGAAGATGAATAACTAGAATTTTATCATTTGATAAGGAGCAACAAAATAGACCTTAAATATGAACACATCAAAGTAAAGGAAACAAAAAATCCAAAATTTTATAGGTGGTCACATATAGACGTAATCAATATTACATACTAGACACCTATGTCCATGTTAGATAGGTGTGTCAATATAACCTTCTAGATCAGACACAAGCATCCAAAGCCATAGAGTATAAATTACCAAAATTTTATGATTGATATATAATCCAAATCCATTATACTTCTATCATGTTTCATATCAAATATACATGTGCATAGTAAACCAACTAAGTACTCTTATTTTTCATTTATTACAATATCAATCAATAGTTATACTTTCCATTTTTATCATATCTCAGCATTTAAATTCAAAATATTATTTATCTAAGATTTTAACTAATTTGCCTGATGTGTGTATATATATATATATATATAGACACACACACACACACACACACACACACACACACACACACACACACACACACACACACACACACACACACACACACACACACACACACACACACATACAGATAGATATATATATATATATATATATATATATATATATATATATCATGCTTTTGATTATTCATTTATATAGTCTTAACCCTATACTATATTGGTCCATCTCAATTTAGGGCTAAACATTTGGTGAACCCAAAATATGTGTCTTTGTTTACAAAGGCTAATTTGGCTTAGGGTTTTAGATTTTTTATTATCATTTTAATCTATTTCAAATTTTGACTTTTTACATTTATAATCAATGGAAAATGTTAATTTAAAAACTTGGTTTCAAATGGAACATAAAGAAGCATTAATTACTCATCTTACTAAAAACAAGTATTTAATGGATACATTTTTGTATGTTATAAGATATAAAATTATTAAGCATGCTAAAGATAAAAAATCTTCACCTAGTGATGTTGAATCCTTTGGTTGTATTACAAAAAAATTTATACCAAAACATTCATGTGAGCACATCATCACTTCATACTTATAATGGGGTAATGATATATGTGCTTATAATATTCTTTCCTAAAATAAATCCTACTATTACTACATTTTACATGAGAAACATTTATACTCCAACATAATTACAAGTTTTCATGCCTATATCCACTAAAACTATGGGTACATCTCCATTAGTGAATTCTCAAATTTTAGACGTTAATGACCAAGATGTGAAATATCATGTCAAAACTATAAAACTTTACAAGCCAAGGTCACAAATATTGAATAGAATTTTATGAAATCACCTTATTGATGTAGGGGCATCCTGGGAGAGTTCAAGAAAGTGTTTTGGAGTCTTTTTTGTCCATGAAAATTTGAATTAGAGTCCATTAGGAGTTTTCTATATTTTTCTAATTTAAAATTCCAAAACATATAATAATGGATTAAGGATGTTTTAATGAGTCTCGGTGAGGATTTGTGTTATGTATTTGATAAATAATAATTTAATATACCTTATGGTCTTAAAATAGGTCTTATAAAGTGATCTTTAATCCTAGGTATGTGTCATGTTTAAAATATAAAGTGGTAATCATATTGGGCCACCACCCTACATGGGTTTTGTGATAATTGGAAGTTTATTGATCCAACAAACAGTTATGGAACATGTTTTAGAGTTTATTTACAATCTATTAAGGTTATATAATGAGGATGGTATGTAAAATATAGGGTGATGTGAAGGATATGAAGAAAATAAGGGAAGATAGGTTTGAAAGGGAAGGAGGTCTGCCAAAGATTGTCTAATGGACTATGTAAGTCTTATTATGTATTCAGCTATATATATATATATATATATATATATATACTATGGATTTTTTGTACCCAAATGGATATTTGATGATGTCTCCATGATGATAAGTTATTTCTAGTTTGAATTTAAGAACATGCAAGATTAAACTTGGTGATCCCTATAGTCTCATGTATTCTAAGTTTGTGCATTGAATGACTCAATAAAATAATAGTGTATAAAATTATCTTTGGATATTATACCTATTGTAGTAATGTATTATTATATTCTCTTCAATTTTGCAAGAACATGTTTTAGGATTTGTTAAAGCATTTAGTATTCAGTTGTATATACAGATAGACCCTTATTGACAAAGGTTTTGTATAGGTGGAAACTATGCATGATTGTTAGGTAAGAGAAAGAATTTTATATCCATCACAATAAAATATATGGAGTTACTCATTGATTCTCATTATTCAATAAAGAGTGTGGATTTCATATGATGTGGTGTAGTTACAGTGAATAACCCTTATTTTCCTATGTCAGTATGTGTTAATAGGACTGTGAGTTTCATTTTAAAGCAAGAAGTAGTGTTGATAATCATTTATAAATGTATCTAAGGAGTATTATATGTAATTTTAGACCATATATAAGGAATGTAAAAGGATTAATTCATATTAAAATTCTTGGTAGGATACACTAGGTTTTTCTTATGGTGTGCATGGTCAAACTAAACTATGTGTTGTTTCTTGTAAGAAAGAATCATTGAGATGTAAGGTAATTTTTTTATAACCTTGAAATAGATGAATTAAGTGTGCTTTTTAGTTACTTTTACCTTTGTATTTCATATTTTTATGTTTGATTCACTAATATAGGTTCATAAACCTACGGATAATCAATTGATTTACATAGTCAGCTATGGATTGGGTTAGAAACCATTAGTAAAAGATTTGGAACTGATATCCAATGCTTGGAGAACCTAGGTGAGATCAAAATATATCTAAGAAAGTGAATATATTTCTTTGAAACCTAGTAAAATTCTCTAGATGGAATTCTCTACCTTTCAAGCTTGTAGCAGGTTAGTAAACTATAAAACTAGGATTTTGAGGTTTATAAGAGATTGCATCTATGAAAAAGTGTATAAATTTGTAGTTTGGTAGATATAATTTCCCTTTATGGTATTTTATATGATTTGGGTGAGTTTCATATAGATAAGTATAATTATATATGATTAAGCTTAAAATAGGGGATTTTAGACCTAATAAGCGTAATTAGGGGGCTAAATGCATGTAGAAAAGGATAAAGACAAAAGAGTTGGAATATATAACTTCATGAAAATAATTATATCGATAAAGGTTATCTAATTTATTTTATCATTTTCTGAAACACTACCATACATTTTTGATCCATAAAATAGGACTAAAAATGTACCAAAACATTTACCAAGGGATACTTGTAGGAGATTTATTAAACACACAAAAATTACTTTGAAAAATAATAAAATAAAATAAAATAAATGCAATAATATGAACCACACTACACAAGAGTTGATTACAAAGTTTGACAATGCCTATGTCTCTAGGTTTACTTAAAACATGAACTGATCCATTTTTATGAATTTCAAGTACATAGATAAATATTACAATTATCAAAAAAACACTATAAGATTGCATACAATGTAGAAAAAACTTTTGAAAAGTCTTGGCACTCACAAATGAACTTTCTACCTTCCTATCATGAATGCAATCTTGTGTTCCTTAAGTTATCCAGTAAAAGTCTCTTTAAGGATTTAAAAAGTGGTTCAATCAAACTCAATTTAGGAAAATAATTATATCTCTAGAAGTGTCTTAAAGTCTAAAACAACTTATCAGTTCACTCTGAAGTCTGAAAATAACTCTAGATGCTTCAAAAATGGTGATACATGTAAAATGGTCCTAAACTAGCCATTACATAGTCTGTAAAGCTTCACTTCAAGGCATTAAAAATAGGCTCAAAATGACCTCAAATCTAGACACTCAGCATATTTCTAGATCTATCTCAGAGTTTAAAACAAATCTCTAATTTACTCTAAAGTTTGAAAATGCCTCTAAGTACTCAAAATTGAGGATGAGTAAAAATGGGTCCTTATGCCTTAGCTAATCGGCTGAGAACCTACTATTCCAATACAATTTAGCAACTTTATATAGTTGTTCAAATCCATGGGCATAGTAATAAGGCCTTATACTTTTTGCTTTGAGGTTGAGAGTTTGATTCCCAACTTAGTAATTTCATGCTCCAAGTCTTATCACTATCCCACATTTGGAAAATGGTAATACATTTTGGATTTTTTAAGCTTTGACATCCATGTTTCAAGTTGTTGACATGCCTTTTGTTGGAAAAGGCTTAATATGGTCAGTAGTTAGTAGATGTGTCACAAACTAATGTTGGCATTTTGGCATGCGACTTGGCATGGGTATTATTCGGTAGCTTATGTTGGGCTTGTTGGTTTTAATGATCAACTTAGAAACTGATAGCCATGTGCATTCAACCTTGCCTTTGTGGTAGCATGTTGGCTCCTCCATGTGGCAAGGTTTGAACAATGTTTAGAAATCCAAACTTGACTCAAGCTCAATAGTCAATACCCAAACTTAGGTTATGAAAACAAATCCAATTTTTTTCACTATAGCATCTGACGACCACATGTCATGATGGGATTGGTCCACATTTTTGACACATCATCACTTTGACTAAGTTTGACTATAACTTTGACTAGTCATAACTTGCACATATAGACTCAGATTTGGTCCATTAAAAATGAATCAAAAAGATCTCAATGAGATATACACCATGGAATCGGTCCATAAATGTTCTATGACCATCAATTTTTCTAGTTTGACTAGCTTTGATCACTTGTTGACCCAAACTTTTACCAACTATACCAGGAGCAAATAAACTCTATTTTTTGAGTTCCACATACCATTACAAATATCTTCAAAATATTCTATGCAATGATAGTGGTTTTAAGAGCATTTGAGATCATTCCAAAAATGACCTCTAGATTATACCTCCCCACTAAGAAGGCTTTTGGTCCACCAAAATTTGGTACCCAACTTGATCCTCTGAAATCCCAGTTACTTCCAAAGATACTTCAATGGGTCTTATTAGTCTACTCATGTTCCAAAACTAAACCTACAATGCTTTAAATAACTAGTTGGTCACACCTTTCACAATTCCTCTACTATTTCATGGCCATTAATAACTTCTACATAAAACTAGGGTTTAGAATGTGATAGCTTCCTCTAATACATGATTTCATAAGAGCCTCTACATAGATAAGCCTAGTGATCTTTTCTACTACATAGATTCAATGAGCCTATACATATAATTCTACTGATATCCTTTGATGAACAAATTCAATGAGCCTCTACACATAAGTCTAGTGATCTCCTTTATTGTACAGCTTCAATGAGCCTCTACATAGAATTCTAGTGATCTCCTCTACTGCATGATTCCAATGAGCCTCTACACAGATTTGAGATCTTGAATCTCCTCTACTGCATGGCCTCAATGAGCCTCTATAAATGTCTAATATTTTATATATACATCCACATCCTCTTCTACTACATGAACATCTAAGGGCCTCTACATATAACAACACATGGACAATAACACTTTCATCAACGTCCTCTTCTACTGCATAGCCTCAATAAACCTCTACATATAACTACATGTGGACCTAGTGCTTCTTGGGTTTGTTAAACTATTGTATGTAGAATAACACTTAACAAAAATAAGAATATAACATACCATATGCAATCTACATATACTATTGTTAATAGAAAACATATACCAAATGTGAGAAGATAAATTGAGTATGATAAACCTATCACTTAATTCTTCTTTATATGTGACTCCACAACAAAACAAATTATAATTTTAAAAATGCATGTATATAAAAATTATAAGTTGTGCCTCTTGGGAATTTTTAACTATACATGGTGTATGTCACAATACTTCCCATATGGGTCTTATTCATACATCCTAACTAGCACATTATTTTAGCCAGTTCTATGAGCATATACAAATTGATAAACCAAATTTTTTGAAATCCTTTAAATACCACCTAATATTCCTTACTATCTATTAAATCTTAGCGTGGGCTTGGATATTTTAGTAGTCACCTTATGGATCATTATATAGCTCACCTTCATGTTCCTGATGGTCACTTGGTATATATGATTTTTATGTCTCACTGGAATCATTATGACTAGGTCTAGAGACCTACCCTATCTCAAACTACTTGATCCAAGTGTGATCTAGGCAAAGCTCTATGCTATCACCTATAAAATATGTTTTTCAAGTGAAGAGATATAAATTTCCTAGAATAATCTCATTCATCTCTAATGAAATGATATCAAGAGTCACCATGCCTGATAAATATCTCCCAACTACAAATTGTAAGGTGAAATAACATGTTTCCATACCTTGGACAATGTCATTCTACATGCCAACTATTTTGGTATGTAGCAGTGGTGACATTGGCAAGTCCAATTGACATACTATGTTAGCGATCACATAACCCATTATGATGTCCCCACTGAACATTAGTCTAATGACACATCCCTTTAAAATAAATGTAATACTCTACTTGGAGGCTCTCACATATTTCAAGACAATGTTTGAAGGTCTAGATGATGTCCTCTATCAAACTAGGGATTCTATATTCTGACTAGTACTCAAAATAGTAGGAGCCTTTCCTTTATCTATGTTTCTTTATTAGAACCATAGTGGTGTATGATTAGGAAGCCATAACAAGCAATGTTCTACCACATATTCATGTCTTAATTAATGCCTATAAATTAGCCTAGTTGGAGCACTAGGACATCTCGAAAACATTTCCTCCATCCTAACTCTTCTACTAATTGATTAGAAATAGATTATACTTTTTAATGGAGTTAAATGATTTGATGGTTTTAACTATGTTGATGTGCACTCACATTAACCACAATTGTGCTTAATTTAGCTATCCACTACATATGCTCCTAGTGGCATGACATCATCTTATGTATTACTATGCCCAATATTAACATCCATGTGGGCATCTAAATCTATTGATACATATCCATGACAAATCTAGTCCCAAAGGCCTGACCTTGACCCACTCTGATACCAAACCTTGATCCATAAACTCTACATTGTTACCATGTATAAAAATTCTATTTATGGATACTTTTGTCAAACACTCATTTTCCCAAAATCCTCAAAAAAATTATAACATTGTTTGACCTTTAAAAACATGTTTATTAAGGTTGATCAAGAGTGGATTTGAAAATGGAATGAATTAAATTCACAAACTTATTCATTATCCATTCAACCTGTCTCTAAACCTAAATATTCTAATTCCCCATTAAATTGTCCTAATTAATTCAATATGCATTCAATAATTAACTACATCAATCAAAATGCAAAAAAAAGATGCACAACAAAAAAGTACTCATGACAACCAAAATTGATAACAGAGTTCACCCACTATTCAGGCTATGTACATATTTGATCAGTGAAAAAGTGCATAATTTTTAGTTTGGTAGATATAAGTTCCCTTGAAGGGATTTTATAAGATTTTAGTGAGTTTCATACATATAAGTACATTTATATATGACTGAGCTTAAAATAGGGGAATATAGATGTAATAGGATTAATTAGGGGGATAAATTCATGTAGAAAGGGGTCAAGCCAAAAGAGTTGGAAACTATAATGTCATGTAAATAATTATCTAGATAAAGGGTATATAGTTTAGTTGATGGTTTTTCAAAACATTATCATACATTTCCATACAAAGAAGATTTCAACAAAACCAGAGCTACAAGAAAGGGTCATTTGACAGGATAGAGTTGTATATGAATCTTTTGATGAATTGTATAAAGGTATAAATGAATTCAAAGGTGTAAAAAGATGTGAGAATAACCTCTTAAGTGACTAGAAAATAATCTATTGTGAGTAGAACCATATGACTTGTGCTGCATTTTGGAAAGGACTAGGGAATGAGTGAATAAACAAGAGAAGGATAATATTGAATGAAATGCAAGATATGAAAGTAAAAGATGGATTGAAATGAAATTGTGTGAAGTAAATTAAATTATTTATGTATCTTAAAGTTTTACTAAATAGTTATTTGTGGTCTTGATCCATTTGGACAAATAGATTTAGTGATTGCCAAGATAGATTGACAAGTTTAAAAATAAGAATAAGTTCATGTAGATGAAAGATATAGGCAGAGTTCAGAAAGGAATGGAATATATTTAAATTATTTGGTATCAGAGAAAGTTTATGCCTTGGGAAAGGTGTGAGTATAGGTATAGGTTTATGATTTGATTTGTTTACTATGCATGAGAATGAATTTGTAGGAAAGGAGTTAGAAAAGAATGAGTCTTTGGAAAGATAGAGTTGAGATAGTAGTTAAGAGAGGTATGAAATATTTTGTGTTTGATTTATTAGATGAATGTAATGTTGATGATGAGTTACAGGTGAAATAAAATAGTGAAATCAAGTAGTGGCAGCCTTGAGCAAGGAGAGCTACTAACAAGCTCAAGGAAGAGACAAGCTCATAAAGAGAGCTTGAAAAAGAGAGATAGTCCTAGTGTGAAAGTACAAGGAGACTGGAGGCCCAAGTGAGGTCTGGTATACAAGGTTCCATGTGTGAATCAAAAGAGGCAAGTGTTTCAAGTGAGGCCAACAAAACAAGATGAGAGAAAGCGTAGAGAGAAAGGTGACAAATAGGGTGCAGATGAATAACCACAAGAGATAGAAGTCAACAAAATAAAAGGAAGAGATAAAAATGGAAAAAAAATGAGGGAAATGAGGAAATATATGATGAATTTGGAGATTAATTTGATGGATTTGGTAGAATATTATGAATAGTGGGTTAAACAACAAGAGGTAGAAAGCCCATGACAAGGATGGGTGATGAAGAACAGGGTGTAATGGCCCATAGATCTATTGATGAATAGTAAAATACATGAAATAAAGAAGGAAAAGATCAATAGACCAGCCCATGAAAGTTTTAAGGACAACAAGTTACCAAGAGAGCAATATGAGGATGAAGAAATAGAAAAAAGAGTTATCATAGTGGAGAAGGTGAAGGAATAATAACAAATAATTCCCAAGCAAGCACTTAAAGAATAATTCAAAGGAAAGAAGAAGGTTTCAATTGAAGAGGAACTTAAATGGACATTGTGGTCTCTTTGTTTTATAACTAACATTGTCTTTGAGTTTGTATATGTAGATGTGAACATGGTTATCAGCCAAGTCAAGAGTCAAGTGTGTAATTTGAGGAAATATGGGGTAGTACTAGTACCCATGCAACAAAAATCTTGTGAATAAGATAAGATATAGTTTTTAGTGATTAAAAAAGGAGAATCTGATGCTAAGGGAATAATTTGGTCACTCTGTGGAGAAATAGAAGGTGAAGATGAATTTATTGATGCCTTAGAAAGCATATAAGAAAGAGATCACATGAGATACGTTGTCAAGAAAAGAGAAAATAGTGGTTATAGGTACAAGAAACAAAATTAGTAGTAGTAAGAGATAGAACAAAGGATCAATTGCAAGATGAAGCAAAATCATAGGTGTGGCAAAAAGGAACGCACTCATATGTATGAGAATCTAAGTGAAGGAGAACATTAGAGGCAAGTTATTTCCTCCCCTTGGGACTATGATGTAGGGGCATCTTTGGAGAGTTAAAAAAAGGATTTTGGAGTCATGTTTCTACATGAAAATTTTAATTGGAGTTCATTAGGATTTTCCTACCTTTTTCAATTTCAAATTTCAAAAAATTTAGTAAGGGATTGAGGATGTTTTAATGACTCTAGGTGAGTCTTGGTGTTATGTATTTGATAAAAATTAATGCAGTAGACCTTATGGTCTTAAAATATGTCTTATAAAGTGTTATTTAGTCCTAGGTATGTGTCATGTTTAAAATATGAAGCGGCAATCATATTGAGCCACAACCCTACATGGGTTTTGTGATAAATAGAAGTTTCTTTATCCAAAAAATGGTTATGTAACATTTTTTATATTTTATTTACAATTTATTAAGGTTATATAGTTAGGATGGTATGAATAATATAGGGTGATGTGAAGGATATCAAGAAAATAAGGGAAAATAGGTTTGAAAGGGAAGGAGGTCTATTAAAGATTTTCTAATGGACTATGTAAGTCCTATTATATATTGATCTAAATTTTCCAAGGAATATATATATTAATGATGGATTTTTTGTATCCAAATAGAGCTTTGATTATCTCTCCATGATGAGAAGTTGTTTCAAGTTTGAATTTAAGAACATGCATGATTAAACTTTTTGATCCTTATAGTCTCATGTATTTTGAGTTTGTGCATTAAATGACTCAATAAAATAAGAGTGTAAAAAATCATATTAGAGATTTTACTTCTTGTATTAATTTATTATTCTTCTCTCTTAGATTTTTCAATAACATGTTTTAGGATTTGTTAAAGCATTTAGTATTCAATTGAATATATAGGCAGACCCCTATTGATAAAGCTTTTCTATAGTTGGAGACAATACATGATTATAAAGTAAGATAAATACTTTTTTATCCATAATAATTCAAGTTGTTTAGTTACTATTTGATTCTCATGAGTAAATAAAGAGTGTGGAGTTCATCTAATGTGGTGATAGTTACATCAAACAACCCCCTATTTTCTAGTGTCAATCTGTGTTGATAAGACCGTGAGTTTCATTTCAAAGCAAGAAGTAGTGTTTAAAATCCTTTATAAAAGTTTATAATTAGGATTATATGTCATTTTATACCAAATAATCTATGGAATGTAAAATTATTCATTGATATTAAAATTCTTGGTGGGATAGACTAGTTTTTTCCTATGGTCTACATGGTCAAACTAAATTGTGTGTTGTTTCCTATAAGAAAGAATCACTTAGATGTGAGTTAATTATTTTTGTAACCTTGAAATATATACATTAAGTGTTTTTGTATTTCCTTTAACCTCTTTATTTTATAGTGTTTGGTTTGATTCACTTATGTAGGGTCAAAAACCTATGGACAAATAATTGATTTACACAGTTAGCTATAGATTAGGCTAAAAACCCTTAAAAGAGGATTTAGAAATGATATCCAGTGATTGAAAAACATAGGTGAGGCAAAAAAAGACCTAATATAGTGAATATATTTCTTTTAAACCTAATAAAATTCTTTGGATGGATTTATCTAGGTCTCAAGCTTGTAATAGGCTAGTAAACCCTAGAACTAGGGTTTTGATGTTTCCATGAGATTCACATGTGAAAAATTGCATAAATTTTTAGCTTTATAGATATAAGTTCCCTTGAAGGTATTTTATATTATTTGGTTGAGTTTTGTATAGATAAGTACAATTATATATGATTGAACTTAAAATAGGGGATTGTAGAACTAATAAGCCTAATTAGGGGGATAAATGCATGTGGAAAAGGGTCAAGACAAAATAGTTGGAAGCTATAACTTAATTAAAATAAGTATTTGGATAAATGGTATCCAATTTAGTTTATTATTTTCCAAAACAATGCCATAAATTTTTTTTATAGAGAAGATTTCAATAAAACTAGGGCTATGAGGAAGGGTCATTTGATAGGGCAGAGTTATATATGAATGTCTTGATGCATTGTAAAAAGGTATAAATTAACTAAAACATGTAAATAGATGTGATAAGTACCTCTAAATTTAGTATAAAATAATTTATTATGAGGAAAAACATATGACCTATGTCATATTTTAGAAAGGAGTAGGGATGGAGTGAATGAACAAGAGAAGGAGAATATTGAATGAAATGTAGGATATGAAAGTCAAACATGGATTGAAATTAAATTTTGTGAAGGAAATTTAATTATTTATGTATCTTGAAGTCTTAATAAATAGGTATTTGTGTTTTTAATCCATTTGGACAAATAGATTTAGTGATTGCCAAGATAGATTAACAAGTTTGTAAACAGGAATAAGTTCATGTAGATGAAAGATATAGGTAGAATTTGGAAAGTAATGGAATATATTTGCATCATTTCATATTAGAGAAATCTTATTCCTTGGGAGAGGTGCGATTATAGGTATGTTTTTATGATTTGATTTTTTTACTATGTATGTGAATGAAATTATAGGAAAAGAGTTGATTAAGAATGAGTCTTTGGAAAGATAGAGTTGAGATAGTAGTTTAAGGAGGTATGAAATATTTTGTGTTTGGTTTATTGGATGAGTTTAATGATAATGATTAGTGATAGGTGTAAGAAAATAGTGAAATAAATTGGTGGTTACACTGATCAAGGAGAGTTATTAACAAGCTCAAGGAAGAGACAAGATCATAAAGAGAGCTTGAGAAAGAGAGATAGCCTAGTGTGAAAGTATAAAGAGACTAAGGCCCAAGTGATGTCTGATATAGAAGTTTCTAGGTGTTAACCAAAAGAGGGAAGTGGTCCAAATGATGCCAAAACAAAGATGAAAGATAGTGTAGAGAGAGGTGACAAACAAGGTGGAGATGAACAACCACAAGAGAGAGAAGTCAATAAAATAAAAGGAAGAGATAAAAATGGAGAATTAAATGAGGGAAATGAGGAAAGATATGCTGATGGAGTTGTTAGAATATTATGAACAATGGGTTAAATAAAAAAAGGTATAAGGCCCATGGCAAGGATGGGTGATGAAGAAGAGGGTGAAATGGCCCATAAATATGTTGATGAAGAAGAAGGGACATGAAATTAAGAAGGAAAAGATGAATATACAATCCCATGGAAGTTTTAAGTATATCAAGTTACCAAGAGAGAAAAATGAGGATGAAGAAATAGAAAAAAGAGTTATCATAGTGGAGAAGGTGAAGGAGGAAGAAAAAATAATTCCCAATCAAGCACTTCAATAAGAAGACAAAGGAAAGAAGAAGTTGTCCATTTAATAGGCACTTAAAGGGACATTGTGGTCTATTTTTGTTATAACTAACATTATCATTGAGTTTCTATATGTAGGTGTGAAGATGGTTAGCAACCAAGTGAAGAGTCATGTGTGCAATTTGAGGAAATATTGGGAAATAATAGTACCCATGCAACAAAAACCTTGTAAATAAGAGAAGAGATAGTTTGTAGTGATTAAAAGAGGAGAAGATGATGCTAAGGGAGTCATTTGGTCACTCCATGAAGAACTAGAAGGTGAAGATGAATTTATTGATGCCTTGGAAAGAATAGAATAAAAAATTCACATGAGATAAGTTTTCAATCAAAGAGAGAAGAGTGGTTTTAGGTACAAGTATTAAAATTAGTAGAAACAAGATATAGATTAAAGGATCAATTGGAAGAAGAATCAAAATCATAGGTGTGACATCAAGGAACATACTCATATGTATGAGAATCTAAATGAAAGAGAATACTAGAGGCAAGTTAGTTTCTCCCATGGGAGTATGATGTAAGGGAATCATGGGAGAGTTCAAGACAGTGCTTTGGATTCCTATTAGTGCATGAAAATTTTAATTGGAGTCCATTAGGATTTTCCCACCTTATTCTAATTTGAAATTTCAAAACATGTAATAAGGGATTGATGATATTTTAATGAGTCTAGGTGATTCTTGGTGTTATGTATTTTATAAACAATAATTTAGTATAACTTAAGGTATTAAAATAGGTCTTATGAAGTGGTCTTTAATCCTAGGTATGTGTCATATTTAAAATATGTAGTGGCAGCCATATTGAGCCACCAACCCTACATGGGTTTTGAGATAATTTGAAGTTTATTAATCTAAGAAATGGTTATGTAACATGTTTTATATTTTATTTACAATGTATTAAGGTTATATAGTGAGGATTTTATGTATAATATAGGGTGATGTGAAGGATATGAAGAAAACAAGGGAAGATAGGTTTGAAAGGGAAGGAGGTCTATAAAATATTATCTAATGAACTGTGTAAGTCCTATTATGTATTGATATAAATTTTCCAAGGAATATATATATATATATATATATATATTATTAATGATGGATTTTTTGAATCTAAATAGATATTTTATTATGTCTCTATGAATGAGAAGTTGTTTTAGGTTTGAATTTAAGAACATGCATGACTAAACTTGTTAATCCCTATAGTGCCATGTATTTTGAGTTTGTGCATTGATTGAATAAATAAAAAAAGAGTGTATAAACTTGTATTAGATATTGTAATTATTGTATTAATTTATTCTTCTATTCTATTCAAGTTTTCAAGAACATGTTGTAGGATTTTTTAAAACATTTAGTATTCGATTGTATATATAAGTAGACCCCTATTGACAAAGATTTTCTATAGGTGGAGATATTGTATGGTTGTTAGGTAAGAGAAAGACTTTGTGATCCATGATAATTAAATAAGTGGAGTTACTCTTTGATTATCATGAGTAAAAAAATATTTTTTAGTTCATTTGATGTGGTGATAGTTACACCAAACAACCCCCTATTTCCCTATGTCAATCTATGTTGATAACACTATGAGTTTAATTTTAAAGTAAGAAGTAGTGTTGAAAATAGTTTATAAACATATATAAGGAGGATTAGATGTCATTTTAGACCAAATACTCTAAATAATTTAAAAGGATTCATTGATATTTAAAATTCTTGGTGGGATAGACTGGTTTTTTCTTATGGTGTGCATGGTCAAACTAAACTGTGTGTTGTTTCTTGTAAGAAAGAATCACTAAGATGGAAAGTAATTTTTTTAGAACCTTGAAATAGATGAATTAAGGGTGTTTTTATTTCCTTTAACATTTTTATTGTATATTTTTGGGTTTGATTCACTTATATATGCTCACATACCTATGGACAATCAATTGATTTATGTAGTCAACTATGGATTGGGTTAGGAACCCTTAGTAGAGGATTTGGAACTAATATTCAACACTTGGAGAACTTAGGTGAGGTAAAAATGGACCTAATACAGTGAATATACTTATTTGAAACCTAATAAAATTCTCTATATGGATTCCATTAGATCTTAGTCCTATAATAGTCTAGTAAACCTTAGAACTAGGGTTTTAAAGTTTCCATGAGATTTGACTAGTGAAAAAGTGCATAAATTTGTATTTTGATAAAATAATTTCCATTGAAGTGATTTTATATGATCTGGGTAAGTTATGTATAGATAAGTATAGTTATCTATTATTGAGCTTAAAATAGGGGACTATAGACCTAATAGGCCTAATTAGGGGCCTACATACATCAATAAAAGGGTTAAGCCAAAATATTTGGAAGATATAACTTCATGAAAATAAGTATATAGATAAATGGTATCCAATTTAGTTGATGTTTTTCCAAAACACTAACGTGCATTTCCATACAGAGAAGATTTTAATAAAACTAGGGCTATAAGAAGGGGTCATTTGATAGGGAAGAATTGTTTATGAATGTCTTGATTCATTAACTAAATATATAAATGAATTGAAAGGTGTAATTATATGTGATAAGCCCCTCTAAATTGACTATGAAATAATCTATTTTGAGGAAAACCATATGACATGTGTTGTATTTTGGAAAGGACTAGCGATTAAATAAATGAATAAGAGGATAATATTAAATGAAATGTAAGATATGAAAGCCAAAGATGGATTGAAATGAATTTATGTGAATTAAATTTAATGATTTATGTATCTTGATGTCTTAATAAATAGGTATTTTTTTTCTTGATCCATTTGGACAAATAGATTTAGTAATTGCCAAGATAGATTGACAAGTTTGCAAACATGAATAAGTTCATGTAGATGAAGGATATAGAGTTTGGAAAGGAATTGAATAGATTTGCATCACTTATGCTATTTATTCATAATAGGTTTTGCATAATCCTCTCACACCTAAAATATCTTTTCACCCCTTTTCAATTGGGTTTATTGTAATAAATTTAAAATTTTATAATGGAAAGGGTGATCCTAAACAACATCTTAGATGTTTTTAGATGGCATGCCTTGATTATGCCTCCAATAATAATTTTTTAACTAAACTATGATCTAAGGTAGTTATATGACTTACCAATAAAATAATTAAAATCATTAAAACCTATTGAAAATCCATTTTTGGAACACTTATCTATTAATATTACCTGAAGGTTTCATATTCCAAAATTATAAAGATCAAACAAGGAACTAATGAACCTATCAGTGATTGTGTATTGATGTACAAGACAATATTGTATAGAATGACCAATATAATGGTAGATAAATAGCTTCAAGACATCTTCAAGAAAATTTTAGTTGACCCGTTACATGATTCATTTTTTGTTAAATATTTCAAATATTTAAATGAGTTATGCCATATTTTTCTCAAACATCAAATGGAAATTATCACATTGAAAAAATTAAATTATGCAATAAACACATCAGTTACACCAAATACCAAGTTTATAATAAAATAAATTATAAGATTAAACCCATGAAACCTAAACATGTAAAAACTATTATGGTTAATGTGGTGTCACTAATACATTATTTTTTTGTCTTATTCAATCTACCAAGGAGATAATTTATAAGCTAGATTAAGTGTCCAACTTTGTTATTTTTTAAGCTTGTGGAAATCTACCCAAAGAATAAGCATCAAATTTTTATTATGACTATCAACAGGGCCCTAGACATTCTATAGATCAATATTTTACATAAAAAGAAAAGACATATACCTTATTTATGATCACAAATTAAATGTGATGTCCTTCAAAGGAATCAAGTTCACAACCTGGTGATCACTAAAATCAAAAGATATTTAACAATCCTTTGCAATATCATTCTAAGAAGGATACACAAGTGAAAAATTAATATAATTCACATCCTCCTCCATCTAATTATGGGAACCCATTATATGGTATTATTAGTACTTATATAGGCATACACCTCCTGTGGTTCAAATACCTTCTATTACTTTTGATGGCATTGAGATTGTGGATGATGATTTATATCTTCATTATTTATTCATTGACCTTAAATTTACCACCATCTTATATATATATATATATATATATATATTGTTATCATTGGTAATGTTTCAAAAAAAAATATTTTAAATATGACATTACTTACACATTTGGGTTATACAAATGATGATTTACATCCTTTGACTAAATCAATTAGAACATTCGATGGGACCTCATGGTAGATTCTTGGTGAGATTTAATTACCTATAAGGTGGGTCTAGCACATGTGGTTACTAAATTTTTCCATTATACCTTACACAAGTGACTTTGATATGTTATTTGGATGACCTTGGATACATATACTTTGTGCAATACCTTTTACATTGCATGGATGTGTCAAATACATTTATGACAATCAGGTAATTATAGTTTCCATAATTCTATTTGATCATCCATTGGAATAAAATAAATTTATACCTATATAGTTAATTATAAAGCCTAATAAGGTTAATTATATTTGAAAGGGTAAGAAATATGAAATCTCCTTTCCTATATGGCCACTACTTAAGAGACTGTTGCATCAAAGACACATAGTGGATTGAACATAATCCTTATGTAATATGCACCATATTCAAATATTTAGAGCACCTAAACATGTTCCTATTACTGATAATTAAAATAAAACATATATCATTTAGTGATTGGTCCTAATAACCCATACTCCTTTTATTGTCTCTTCAGCACCATAGAGTCCTATTATACATATACAAAGCATTATAGATTCTATAATGCTAGATATTACACCTATACATGATCCTTGGAATTACAATCAGTTTATTACACTGAGTTCCTAATTAGGATATATGTATGAGCATATTTTGGATGAGATCATATGATATTATTTTCTTTTCAAATATTCAAAAATACTTAAAAAATCAAAAACTATTTTCAGCATTACACATTTTATTAGCCCTTTAGCATCTATTCTTTTAGTTCCATGTTGGTATATATCATATCATCTATTTTTATATACACATGTTTTTCATACATATTTTAAGAATGATACATGAATACCCAAACACAAGTTTTGGATGTTGGGCCTTCCCTCTATTCATTTCATATGGATACTTGGGGAATCCACTTAATTTATCATGATACACCTAGGTTATATCATTCTATGATCATTTTCCATTATCATGATGGAGCTTATGTACATACACATGCTTTCACCATGATTATATATTTCATAAATTACTTTATATGTTATGTTATTAAATTTTTTTGCTAACACATATATCCATGGACTAGTATGATATGTTAATGTTAGTTTTTATGTTCCATGTTTTCATTTATGCACTTCCTTGAGTGTCTTTCTTTTCTTGTTTATGCATTTGAACATGCTCCTTTATTTGTGTACGCCATGCCTTTATTCACTTACTTTGACACTTTAATATGTCAATGCATATTTTAAGGACATTTGAGTATGTCATTGCTTGATTTTTGGATATTTTACTAAGTCATGTCCATTTGATTGTGTGGAATTTGAACATACACCTCATTTGAGGTCTCATTTGACCATTCTATTTTGATTTTTTTTATTACTCTTATGTGGGTGATTGATTTCTTGGTAAGATTTTATTGTTACTATATAGACATTTCCATGATTAACATCATTCATTTTAGGATTTTATGTCATCACAAACTATACACCTCATTTTTATATCTACCTAGACATCATATTCCTATATGTTACATGATACATACACACATTATGCAGTTATCTTATCCTTTTTAGGTAAGGTAACTACCATTTTATACTTCTCATCACCTAAAAAAGGGGGTATTTAAGTTGGGGAATGTCATAGAGGCATGTCTACCACATGTTCACAACTTTATAATTCATTTGGGGCATGCCAAAAAGGCATGACCTTCACACTTATTCAATACTCAACATTTTCTAATTGTAGTTGGGTCATGTTATGGAAACATATTTCCTCACTTGCAAAAAATATCTTATTTTCTAGATTCATTGGTGCATGTCATTTAAACATGTCTTCCACACTTATACAAATTTAAATTTTTCTTAATTTCATAGTTATATGATTTAGACAAACATTTATGGAAACTTTCTATACATTGGTACTATTTTTATACCCATGTTTTATCTTGAGACATATATGAGGTGCATATGCCATGAAAATGTCACCTTAAAATGTAAAATTATAATTAGTTTTAGTATTCAAACACTTATATGGAATTTAGCATACACTAGAATGGAAATTTTATGGATTGTTATTGAGTTAATCTACTATAGTAGTAGGTTCACTTTTGGCAAGGTTGAGGTGACTAAATCACATAATTTTACTAATTTTATAAGATGGAGTGATTAAATCATCCACCCTCACTAGATTTATAATGTGATTTGACTTGGATCACTCATGTTTACTAGGTTATAAGCATGATTGGGTTGCACAGTTGAGCTGACCTCAACTATTAGGTGAAAACTCACCTTTTTTGCATGATTGGGGTAATTTAACCTCCAATATTTATGTGTGTATGTGTGCATGAACCTGGATGTTTTACATTTTTCATAATCTTAATTTTAAATATTCATGAGGAAACATATTTTCAAAGGAAATTTCCAAAAAGTCAATGTGATTAAATTGATACGCAGGTGTACTCCAAACCTTGCTCTCATTAATTTCAAACATTTCAAATTATTTTGATTTCAAATTATATGAACTATTTATATAATGTAGCATGATTTTAGTTGTAGGTAATTCACCATCAAAGCACTCAAGTTGGGCTCACATAAAGACAAGGTGTGTTATACACATCTACCATACATTTATTTTCCTTTAAACTAGCAATTCCATTATTATATTAAATGGGGGAGATGTAGATACTAACTTTGAAGTATATATCACCTCAGTATTGTATACTTGTAAAGTAATTATCATGAATGTACCCTTTAGTTACTATACCTTCCCATTGTTGAAGGGATCAAATATATTATCTCTCATGCTTATTAATTATCTCTTAATCTAACCATATGTTATTATGATGGCCAAGCATTCTATGATACTAAAAATTATATAAGCCTACTTATTATCATCCTTTACAATTTTTGGACCTATACCTATTTTCCAGCTTCCTTGACACTTGCATCCCAACTAGACGCCTACATTAACACAAGTGTAATGTGCCAAACTATGTGTCCAATTCCCTAGAGTCATAAAATTTATAAATGTAACACATCCTTATGGTAATCATAATTAATTTAATGTGAGATATATATCAAAAGGATTGGTATATACGTGTGATGAATCCTCATTCATAACTCACCTAGAAAATTCACACCCCTCGTAGGGTAACTTACCAAAATAATTCAATCAAGCATTCAATTAATTAAATCTTACCTATTATTTCCTATTTAAATATTAGTGGAAACCCATATACAAGTATGAAGTGCTTAAGTAAAATCCCATGTGTCCTATTTTCCAAGTTATAATATAGGTCATTTTACGTAATTAATTTCCATATATTGTGCCCTTGTGTATACATAAACCAACACATTAGTGGATAACTACATTAGTTCAAGGCCCTCTTTAAAGTAATCACTATGTAGGTAGCACCCATTGATAGAGGGGTATTTGGGGTTAGATTAACATTATGGACCCACTAAACCATTTTTCCCATAGTCATTATGAATATTAAGAACTAGGATTTGGTAATTTGACAAGTAGTTTTTGGGTCCAACATGCCTCATTACTCAAAATCTCACATGGGGACCATTTTATTTAACGTACCTATTTCTTGTTTCTTTTCTTTTAACCTTACATGGTCATATTTATGAATATTGCATAAATTTATTGATATTGATTCTCATATTAAGGTTTAGAACTTATGAATATGTTTGATTAAATTGAACAACCTTCACTTGACCTTTTATTCAAAATAATTAGACAATCCTTATCTAAGGTTTAAATAGCATAAATTGGGCCAATTTTACCAATTTACTCATTATAAATGTAAAATATTCCATTAGTTAAAAATATTTTTTCTTAGTTTTAAAATATTACCTTATGGTGTTCATGATGTATTTGGATGATTATTTTAAACATCTAAGATTTAAAACATAAACGTGACCATTTCTTTATATTAAATTGAAAAGGGAGCCAATTTTAATCATTTATTTTATTAGACATTAGAATCCATTATTGAACTATTTTGAATGAATTATGATCTTTATTAATTCATGTCTACTTCAATTTATAATTTAAATTCTCATATTATTGATTTGAATTTATTTTTTTGGCTCTCAAAAGGTGTCTTAGTCAAGTTTGTAATATATTTTTCTTAGTAGAATTTGATTATTTTGTGGTTTCTTTCATGTATTATTAAATGTGACTTATGTTTGATTTATACTTTCATGGACATATCTAGACCTTACTCAATTAAAATTAGCTTTGTCTATTTACTATGCCAAAATTTTACTATTTAACTAGCTTATTAATGGTTTGCTTGAGTTGTTTTTGCCTTGTATTTGTTTTTGGATATATTATAAAGTATTTTCAGCCATTTAAATTTGCTAAATATCAAAATACTTGGTGTTTAGAGTCTTCAAGGGCATTCATAAATGGCTAAGTCTATCATATGGCCCAACTTCCTATATTTTTTATGTATGTTGTAGATGCAGAAGCATGGGTGATCCATAGATTTTAATAGGTTTTGAGTAGTCCATATAAGTATTTCAAGTCTCAAAGTTATAAGATTTAAACACATGTCCAGATCTTAGGCACCTAAAGCTTAAAGGGAGGCAATCAAAGGTTCACTATACTGATCTCTTAAGCTTCCATGATCCATCCAAGTGTTGATATATCAATTAATTTGGGTGAATATAAAGTATATATTCATCTTGAGGCCCAAAATCATGCCACATTGCACAATATCAAAGATTAGGGGAGCATAAGGTCATAGATACTCCATTAGATCATTGATGCCTAAAGGCCCATGGAGATATAAAGATGTGGAGGGTTGGTTCATATAGTGTATTCCTCTAATAGAAGATTCAACATAGAGACTCCACATGGAAATATCTATGGTTAAGATCCCACCCAAAAATTCAAAGAAGTAGAGTGGTAAAATTAGTTAAGTATCAAAGAGTTCTGAATCTTGATATCACACCATGTTGCATGATATTAAGAATTTACAGATAGGGTATAGAAATGAATTATTTGAATTTATTCCAACCCCAAGGTCTCATGATTATGAAATGTGGTCATATATTTGGGAGTTAGTTTTTGAAAGGGTGAGTACATAGTAAATAGTTGAAAGATCCCCTCAAGTCTTGATATCATGACACATGACATGATCTCAATAACCTAATAGATAGAAGAAATTAGACCCATATTTAAGTCTTGAATACCCTAATATTCATTATGATTCTATGTGACATAATAATAAGAAAGAAAACTCAAAAGACATAGAACACTAAGTATTCAAGTGGCAATCTCCTAGAGTCTTGAGATCACGCCATATGGCAAAATCTCTAGGACTTGGTCCTAAAACATATCTATAGGAATATGAAGCCTAAAATACCTCCTAAAAATTGATATTTCAACAAAATTCATGATAACCCAATCCCATAGCTATGAATCATAAGTGAAATTTGATAGCAAGTTATAGACCCAAATGATGTAAATGAAAGTTTCATTATGTTTATAAATGCAAATGGTAAAAATAAAAATGAACATGAAGGTAACAATAGCCAAATCATTCAAAAAACTTGGTTCAATAGGGATCAAATATTTAGTTAACCATTTAGTTATAAATATGCTGAAACCATAGAGAACTTGAGTGGCATGGCTCACAGAGGTTGACATAATTCTAAGTGGAGTATATTTTTGGCTAGGCTATTACAACAAACTCAAAAGGTAATCATGGTGAGGGATGGGGAACTTTGTGCTATATGTGGAAGCTCCATTATTTTTATTAAATATAAGATAATCTATAATATTTTTAAAAACTTGACATTTTTATGCACCAAAATACTACAAAATTTGAGGAAGGATGTCAGTTTCCCTTTTTATTCTGTCTTGGCCAATTATTGTCTACCTAAAGGCATAGTAAATACATTTACAAATAATATTGAAGTGAATACCAGTTTGGCTATAAATTCATGTTTTTATATGGTAGTACCCATTTATTTTTGTTATTGAGTAAGGTTAATTATCAATATTAATAGATTATGATGATTTTTTGCCAATGAATATGTAATTAGATTGTGCACTAGCTAGTCTGATTGGTTCTAAGTTTATGGTATATTTAATTTGAAGCTATTTTAAGCCATTATGTGTAATAGAAAATACAAGCCTTTTACATTATTTTATTTAACAAATATTAATAATATTATGTTAACTTAATTTTTTTAAATATTTCCCATTTTATTTCTTTGTTTTGTGTTGTGGCTAGACCTAATACCCAGTGGTATAATTCTGACCAGGCATGCCTTCATCTTTTCAACATTAAAGATCATTTTTCAATCAATAGATCATAATTTCACTACCTTACCCTTTCTATCTTTTATATTTTTTGATTAATTACCTAGCTATTATATTATAATTATCCTACATGTGTGAAGGAAGTTAAAGGAATCAAACCAGTGAAAGTAAGAAATTTAGATAACATAGAATTGATTGAAATTCCAGTGACAAAATGCTATGGCTCTCCAAGAGTAATGAATCAAAATTTCTCATCCCTTGGATTTAACCATCTAAATGCTAAAATGAGGGGCTATTTTATCCCATGTTTTTTTCATCCCTTTGTCCTCTCAAAGTATTTAAACTAATAATTATTTATGTTGTGGGTCATAGATGAAGACCAATTGAAACTAGATCTAGAAGGAGTGCCATGAACATTTAGATAATTTTTTTTACATTGATTTTTCACTTTTTATGATATTTTATATTATTTGTATTTTAATTTCATTGGTATAGATTTATTAATCTAAATATGTCTAAGCCATATTTGATATCTTAAATAATCTATAGCCCATTGAGAGAATCAATAGGTATTAAATAATTAAAGGTAGATTGATTATATCTCCATTTAAAATATTTAATAAATATATAAATAATAAAGGGAGACTAAGTAATTTAGTCACCCCTACCATCTCGACATCTCAATCTATTCTAAACCAACCCATAAACCATTATTGTACCCATGAATTGGTTACTAGGGTATGCAATAAATGTCCTTGGTGGTGTGCATGATATAGCTAGGAAACTTGAGAGGCATCTTCTAAGGTTTACCCTAAGCACTGGGAGAACTATGGAATAACATGTCACATCCTAAAAAACTACCATTATGTTACTCAATATTGAGCATGAAGATGTAGCCCAGAGGTTACTACCTTTCACCTTGTTGATATAAATTATAAATGGTTTCTCAAGTTACTTGATGACTCCATTAAAAACTAAAATCAATTAAGTATTTTTCACTTGGGCTAGTTTATTGAGGTGGTAGACCCTAGAGTTTTATATCAATAGTTTTCTTTCATGAAAATGGATCCTCATGAACCTATAGGTAATTTTAATTATTTATTTCAAAACATGTATAGTAGGGTGATGGTATTATATATACCAAATGATCATCTAGCATTAGAATGATTTAGGAATGTTTTACACCCATGGATAACCATGTTATTATGGAAATATTCAACTATCACCAATTTTAATATTATCTATGTATAGGTAATAAAAGTGGATATTCAACTTGACCCATAAGGGAAAATAGCTCCCCCTATACTTAACCTCCTCCCAAACATCCCATCATTGAATCCTATCCTGATTTTAAATAATAATGTTCCATTTTCATGTCCTTTCTAAATCATAAATAAGTTTCCTCTACTCCATGATACTCCAAAGCAAAATTTGGGATTTATAAAATTCAATTGGTGATGAGGTTATGCCACATTATTATAACCAAACTATAGTCCCATATGCAAATAATAACACATAAATTTCTAATAAAGTATCAGCCAATCTTGAGCTAGATACAATCCAAAGGATGTTCCAAAGGTTGAGAAATAATTTACTTAAATTTTATAAACAACTAGGTAGTTCAATAGTGTAAATTATTTCCCAAATTTCACCTATTGATGTAATTACAAGATCATTGATAGGTAGTTCAACCAAGTTGAATCTCCATTTAATAAAATGCATGAGATCAACATCATGGAGATCACCCTACCCAATGAGTGTCATGTACATAACTCAACCTATCATGGGGAACTTGAATGTGTTGAGTTTTATCATCCTTTTAAATATTTACAAATGATATTTATGAGTATGAGATTGTCGTGACCAACCAAAGCACTGTAGGTCACTCTAATTTTCTTAGTTCATCAAAATTTGCCTTATAAAACCATGGTTTTAAAAGACCTAGAATTTCCTACTGAAGGGGATAATGAACTTCAAGAAAATACTAATGACATTCATGTTATTCAATAACATTGAAAAGTAAATTGTAGTCTTATCAATAGGGCACATTAGCCATTCACCACCTTAATGCCACCTAACAATGTTACTACATCTCCTAATCCAAAATCTAGAAATAATCCACCCCCACAAAAGTTAAGCAATAATCAACCCACCATTAACAAAATAAGTTACAAACTAATTAAGGATATGAAAATGTTAAAATCCAATATCACCCTCCATGAATTGGCACAAATCACTGAAACAAGGGATTTAATTCTTCATTTTCTTATAGATAAGAGCATCTAACCCAAAAATAAGGCCATGGCTGATACTAATGTTATAATACACAAGACCAAAATTGAGGTTCCATCCTTTATACTTACAATCAAAATATTTGGTAATAATTTACACAATTTCTTGGTTGATTCAACTACCTTAGCCTATGCCATGTCTATAAGGGTTTAAAAGAAATTAGTACTAGTCATTATAAAATTAGATAAGGTAGTGGTCTAGTTACATAAGTTTAAAGTCAATGTTATAGGAGAATTATTGAATTTTCATATGTAATTTTGTGGTGATCAAAGAATGTAACATTTCATAGACATATAAGTTTTAAATATCCCAAATGCATATGGCATGTTGCTATGTAGATGTAGGTTCATATATCTTAATGGTTATATGATAATAGAATTCTCCCATATGTGGCTACCATGGAGGGAGTAGCGAACTAGATCAGAGTTGATAGAGCCATGAATAAATATACAGATTATAAAATATAACATAGTCAATGAAAAAATCAACTTTACCTCCACATATTTAGGTGTCTATACTATGACCACTAAGACAATTAGGAAGAAATAGCTTGACTAAGATCAAAATACAAGTAAGTGGTCTTTGTATTTTGATGGATCACATTCTATACAAGGGTCTAGACTAGGTATTATGTTTATTTATCCTTATGGTAGAAATCATGTAGCAACATATATACTACAATTTCAATATATGAATAATATATTATAATATGAAGTGTTAGTCTTTCGATTATAATTTTTATCTAAGTATGATGTCTACCAATTAAAGGTATATCGTGACTCTAATTTGGTTACTAATTAGGTATGAAGTAAATTTCAATGTAAGATATATTATTTAAATAATTATAAATAACATGATTAGGACATGATAGACTATTTCTATACTTTAAAAATTATTGTTGTTCTTAGAATTGACAATTCCATGGTAGATTCATTGATTGTTTCAGTTGCTAATATCACACCCTTGGATAGTACCAATTTACAATTTGTTTTTTGTTAAATCCTACCCATGTATGCCTAATAATGTAAATAATTTTCAATTATTTGAGTATGATACACATATTTTAGATTTTATTTCTAATTCCAATATTTTTGATACTCAGGTGATTGATGAGGATGAGAGGAATAGTTTCAATGAAGAACATTGTGATGGTGATGAATTTATGAAATGAAAGGGAATTATATCATTGGAAAGGTTATTTGACTTATAGATTATTATATCCAAACATGAAAGATCTATTCACCCCAATTATAGGTTATGATTTATTAATATAGGGATACTTGATCACCCTCCAAACATCATTATAGGGTGTAAATGTAGTGATGAAAAAATTCAGAGCTTGCAAGGGATGTTATATATTATCAAGACATCATTTATTAGACTTATGGTGACTTTAAGGTGTTTAATCTCAATGTCATGACACATAATATTTCCTTGACACTTAATAAGAAGCCATTTAGATTGTGTTAGGGACCAGTCAATTTTATTTTTGAGTTGTTTGTCTTGAATGAAATTAACAAGTTATTTTTAGCTAGAATAATCTTTCCTACATGAAATTCAACTTGGGTAGATAATTTAGTACCATTCAAAAATAAAAATGGATAAATTTGTCTTTGTGTTTATTTTAGGAATTTAAATCAATCTTCGGCCAAAAATAATTTTCCTTTGCCATATTTAGATGAGGTCATCCAAAATGCCAACGAATCTAAAGTGATGTATTTCCTAGAATAATTATCATGTTAAAATAAATTTATTGTTAGTGAAGAAGACTAATCTAAGATATCCTTCACTAGAAAGTGGGGCACATTTTATCAGAAGATGTCATTTGATTTTATTAATGTTGGCACATTCTAGTTATGTTTGAATTACTAATTGGTACATGAATTATTATGTACATGGGTTATTTGATAGTATTTTTTTAATGTGAGTGAAACCGTTCAAGGCACTTGTAGAGGATATTTAATTTTTTTGGTAAGTTTGGTATTCAACTCAATCCAGAGAAATGTATTTTTTGTGATATAAGGTAAGCTTATTATTCATATAATTGTGAAATAATGTAGGTTAATTAACCCTAATTGAATTGATGCCATTTAAAAAATTTAATTTTCAAATAGTAATAAAAATATGAAATCATTTTTTGGCAAGATAATTTTTTTGTGTAATTTCATATCAGTTTTTGTTGAAATAACTAAACCATTGAATCACATGTTAAAATAGGGATCCAAAGTGGATTAGATTCCTACATCAAAAAGATAATTTCAATAAATCAAGGATACCATAACATAATCCCCTATTATTCAAATATTTCTACATGTACTCTTTTAAATTTGATCATACAATCACTATAGTCCTTACTCAAAAGTTGGAAGATTGAGAGAACCATATAGCCTTCATGAGTACTAATTTGAATGAAGCTAAATAGAAAAAACATGTTATAGACAAGTAGTCCTATGCATTAGTCAAGGTAGCAAAGAAATTTTGACATTAAATATTGAGGAACAAGGTCTACTCTATAGCTATTGATCCTACTATCAAAAAATGTTATGATAGAATGATATTGGAAAATGAATAGTATGATAGGTCTCTAAACTTCAAGAGTATATAATTGAAGTTAAGCCAGTAAGTCTAGTTTAAGGTCAAGATATATCACAAATAGTTTTTTTATATTAATACTTGAGTTTTTATTATTGAATAAAACTAGTTTGATATCAAACACATCTTATGATATGATATTATTGTTCATTACTTATTTTATGGTATTTCACTAGCTGAACTTGATAGGACTCAAAATATATCATACTAAAGGATACCCATTACATGTTGAATAAATGTATTTTATATCATATAAATAATGAAGGGAATTTTTTGAAATGTGCAACAAAGTAAGAAATAGATGATGCTATGAATTATTTTAATAATAAATTAGGAATAATGTAAGAAATCACAACATTATAAGAGATGGTTATTATTATCCGAACATGTTAAAAGATGATCATGATCATGTGAAATCTTGTCCATTTATATCATAAATTTAAAAACAAATAAAATTGCACTATCATAGATCTTGAAATAGTGATTAAAGAACATCTATGTACTTAGTGGGGTATAGACTTCACTGGCATCATAGATCTAAATTCTTCACCTAGTCACTGATTCATTATTATAGCCACTAACTATTGAATAAGGTTTAATGAATAAAATGCAATAATTAATGGTAATTTAGAATAAGTTATTTAATTATTTGAGCAATTCATTTCAACTAGCTTTAAAAAACTCATGACACTTATACGTAATAATCGGCATGCCTTCCAATTACCTAAGTTGACTGATTGGGCATATCAAAATGAAATCACTTTGAAATTATCTTAAAACTATTACCCTTAAGGAAATGGTTTGTTTGAATCCAAAAAAATAACTTCTTGAATGTCATGATGAAAGAAATGGAAGATAACCCATGAAATTGGCATATGTTACTCATGTATGCTTTGTTAGATAATCAAATAAGAAATAATAAAATCCTTAAGAGTTTATATTTTATGTTACTATATTGTGTGGAACCAATATTTTGAATAACACTAAAAAGTCCCATGTATCAATTCATTCATGATTACATGGAAGAAAATGAGTTAGGTTAGTCTAAGACGTTATACTTGATCCATATGGATGACATGATAGATGAAGCCTTGTATAATTCCATTATGTCCTAAATAGTTTTGAAAAGGTAGCTAATAGTTAATTAATATTTTTTGAACCATTAATTGTTAGTTATAACATCTAACACCCTTTCAGAATGACAGTCATGAGGTTCACTACATGTATATACAATAAAATGTGTTCCCTACTTTCTTATTTTAGTTTCATACTTTCTTAGGTTATCTTTGCTTTATGTTTTTTGTTTATTTTTATTTGGTTATGTTGGATTATTTATTTGTTTCCTTATTTTTATTATTTCCCCAAACTTTTTTGAGTAGGTTTGCCTTGTTCGAACCATTGGTACTTTTCAATGTCCCCTTACAAAAATTAATTAGAGATAATTACTTATCGTATCATGATAATTTAGTTGGTTAAAAGTTAATTTCTAAGTATTATCTTTTTGGACCTTCCCTTATTACACTTTGTCATAATTTGGTCTTTGGAAGTGAAGTTTTCTTGTAGTCTACATTGCATCAAAATAAAGTCTATGCAAGAAGTAGAGAAGTTGCAACACTAACATGTTGAAACAAGGCTCCCTCAGGATTTAATGGGTTGATCATTTAAAATGGTGGATGGATGTATGAGATTAGTTTAAATTTGAGAATTTAGATAGTAAGTATTCATTCTCAAACAACTTTATATATTATAAGAAATTATTTTGTATATTTTCAAAAATATTAAGGCCTATGATTCTAAACAAAACATGTGGATTTTAGAAATGTTTTTCTTCTTGTCTAAAGCCATCAAATACACTTATTCTAATATATAATGAAAAATGTAGCGCTAGTTCATTTAAATTTGTTTTGGTAATCATGAGCTCTCTGAGTTTATCCTCGTACTTGTTGCTTGGTCCCCAACCCTCAATGGACTAAATAATGAAATATATTTGGAAAGAAATAAATCAAATAAAATTGAATTTAAATTGAAAATCCAAGTCTTCCTTAAAAGGGTGACTCATTAAAATACATTGTAGGATTTATGACCTAGCTATCATTGGATCAAATCCATGAGTGGGGCCATAGGTATCTATGTTGGGGATGTGGATGCTTAGATGGTAGTAGATCAATGCCCATACCATTACCCCCAAGTTGAATAACTAAATATTTATTCCTCTTAGAATTTTTAATTGATAAGGTAGGTGTGAATTATTTCATATAGATTAAATAACTATAAAATAATAAATCATTTTGACACACACCAATAGTGTTAAGAAAAAATGAACTTAGTATGTCACATTTTGAAGTGGACTTTAGTGTTATAAACTTTCTAATTTTGTGTAAGGATATTTTTAGATGTTTTTGTTTATTATTAGGTGTGAATATTTATGATCTAGGTTCTAAATTTTGAATATCATTATCCCCATGGAAGTCACCATTTATTGGGTCCAACATTCCCCATTACTCAAAATGTCACATAGGGACACTCTTGTTTTAACATACTTATTTCATGTTTCTATTTTTAATTCCTTACATGGTCACATTTATGAATCTTTCATAAATTTCTTCATATAGATTTTAATCTTAATGTTTTAAACTTATGAATGTGTTTGATGAAATTGAACAAACTTCACTTCACCATTCACAATGATTAAATGATCCTTGTCTATGATTTAAATAGAAGAAATTGGCCTAATTTACCCATTATCAATGCAAATTATTCCATTGCTTATAAATAATTTATATTAATGTTAAAATATTAAATTATCATGCTCATTATGTATTTGTATGGTTATCTTAAACATTTGATCTTTAAAATGTGAACATGATCATTTCTTTAGGTTACATTGAAAAAGAGGCCAATTTAATAATTGATTTCATTAGACACTAGACTTCATTGTTGAACTATTTCTATTGAATTATGAGATTTATTCATTTATATCTAGTTCAATTTACATTTTAAATGCTCATATTATCGATTTGAATTTCTTGTGTTAATTCTCAAAAGGTGGCATAGTTGAGTTTGTAATATATTTTTATTAGCCACATTTACTTTTACTGGGATTTGTTTCGAGTCTATTGAATGGTGACTTGTGATTGATATATACTTTCATGGACTTATTTGGACCTCATCATCTAAAATTAGCTTTTTCTATTCACTATGTTGTGTTTTTAATTTTTGAATAACTTATTAATGGTTTGATTGAATCATTTTTTCATTTTATTTATTCACAAAGATATTTTAAAGTTTTCTAAGACATCAATATTTTTCAACTATCAAAATCCTATGTGTTTTGAGTCATCAAGGCATTCAAAAATGGCTACGTCTATCCAATGTCTTAACTTCCTATATTTATGATGTCTATCATAAATCTAAAATATTAGGTTATTCATAATTTTTTGGAGGTATTGAGGTGTCCATAGAAGTCTTCTAAGTCCCAAAGTTCCATGATTACAACATGTCATTACATCTCAAACACTAAAGCTCAAAGGTAGGTACTCATTAGTTTAAAGTCCTAATCTCTTGAGTTTGTATGAGCCATCCACATGTTGAAAAATTGGGTGATATGAGAAAATCCAAAGTTTAAATGAATTCCAACACATGAGATCATTCCACATGAAATGATCTTGGAGAGTAAGGGAGAAGAAGTTTGGAGACAGTCCATATAAGCCCCAAGGGTCAAAGACCCATAATGACACCCTGTGGCATGATCATGTATCTATATATAATTATAAGCATAATTCATACAAAACATTACTCTAATAGAATATTCAATGTAGATTCATTACATTAATATCGACACTTTAGAACTCACCCCAAAATGCAAATAAGTAAAATGGTAAAATTTGTTAAGTTTTGAATACTTTCAATTCCTAATATAATGCCAAATGGCATGATATTATATATTTATACATCAATGAGGGAAATTCTTAGTTAAAATTTATTTTGACCCCAAATTCCCATTATGTGACATGTTGTCACATCTCAGGGAGTTAGAGTTTGGAAGGGAAAATACATAGTAAATAGTTGAAAGATCCCCCCATCCTAATATCATGCCATATGGAATGATATCATAGATACAACCATAAAAATAAATTATATCCATATTAAATCCCCAAATATCCTAATCTCCATGATGATTCCATGTGATACTATCACAAGAGCCAAAATACAAAACGCATAGGCCACAAAGCAGTCAAGTGGTGATCTTCTAGACTATTAAGATCATGCCATATAACACCATCTTGGGTATGTTTCCTACATGAACTAAATTTAGAAGTTAAAATAAAATAAACTAATTATAAACTAAGATAAATTCAAACTATAGTAGAGAAAAAAATTAAGAAAATATCAAGCACAAGCTTTATGCTTTGAATGCACAAGCTTTCTCAATTAAGATATGCATTTAATTTTTTTTATTTTAAAATATGTGGTTCTCACTCAAATGCAAAAAAGAATGGGTAGTCTTTTGGTGAAAAATAAATTATTTGATTTTCCTTGATTCATTTTGATTTACTTATGTTTAGAACTCTAATTTCCTTATTGTGATTGATTTTTTAGTAATATGGATTCTTGAAAATGAAGATTTGTAATTTTATTTATAGATGTTTGGAGAAGGATCCAATGATGGGGGATAATTTGTAATTTTTAAATGACTCAAATGATCAATAATGGATAATGAGTCCTCACCCATGAGGATGAAGACCATTTCAAAATGGTTGAGAGAATTATGGGGTTGGTTAGCTAACTCAGCAAGACTTAAGTAAATTTTATTGACAACCCGAGGGATTAGACATAAGAGGTTTAGAAATTTGTGGATTTGGTTGGGATGATGGAGAAAAAGGTGGGATATATTTTGATTAAGTCTAAACTATGGATTTTATTATTTAAATAAAGGATTATGGTTTACATAATTAACTTATTCAATTATTTAAACTTGGTAAGAAATGTGATTTATTAATTTAAGAATAATTATTATTATGTTTTAGGTGCATTTCAACACTAAATGAAATTTAGGTGTCTACATTTTTCCCTCTTTTAAATACACTAAAGAGATTTTTTCAACAATGGAAATTATGTAAGTAGACAAACACTGTAGAAACAAGTAATCACCCATGATGTAAAATAAAGTAAATAAATATACAAATAGGTAAGAAAGTGACTAAAATAAGTAATAAAATGACTTTTTTGGATGTCCTTATCTAGCTTATAACCCTTTGGCAAGGTATTTTTTTATTGTTTTTTTTAATTTATTTTATTTTATTGGATTTTCTAATGTTTTGGATTTTATTTTAGTTTGTAATATTTTTGGATTTTTTAATATTTATAGGTGTATATACAAGGAATACTATCAAAGGTAAAACCATATTCTAACACCAAAGAGTGAGTGGTATTGGATGGAAGTAATACATTATATATGAAGTATGGATGGATAATAATGGATTAAAATTAAGATGATAACTTTAGGGAACACATGATATAATAAATAAGTGTCTAGTCGTCAAAATTACATTGTAAGAATGCACCAAGATGTTTCTAAGGACATGTATCAAGATATTTTTACTTCTTTATCAAGGTTAAAATGGGAAGAAGGATGGTTTTATGATGGCAAAGATTAGATGGTTTTTTATGGGTTTGGGTTTATATAGATAAGGATGGGTTTGGATAGGTAAGGGTATAAAGGATGGTTTATGATGGTTTAGGATGAGTTTAGGATGGATTGCATAGGTGTAGGATGGGTAAGCATGCTTAGGATTGTTTATTATAGGTAAATATGGTTTAGGGTAAGTATATGATGGTAAAGGATGGGATTTAAAAAGTTTTAGGATGGGTAAGGATGAAGGGATGATTTAGAATGAATATGATTGAAATGGAATGAGCTTACCCCCAAGTTTAGGGTACTTTTAGATAACTAATTATTTTATGAATGATGTTGAAAATTAGTTTTCATCATGGTACTTACCCAAGATTCCATATAAATGGTTTTCACCTTTGTATGAATTTATTTCTATTTCTCTATATGATTTTTCCTTATTTGATTTTATTTTTAATTATTATTATTATTATTATTATTATTATTATTATTATTATTATTATTATTATTATTATTATTATTATTTGGCATCTCAATTACAAAAAGGTTCAAGATGCATGATGCTTACCATTATTGATATTCTAAGCATGCACTCTAGAGATATCTTCAGTAACCTCAAATATTTCTAAGTTGGATTCTTCCAAATTTACCATGATATAGTCATAACCCCTAGATAGAGGGTGTTACCATATAGGGTAAAGTATAAAGTATGTTGGATGAATGATATGTATTGAGTACATGAAGGATTTATAAGGATGTAATTATATTGAGTATAATTATATGTGTCACGATTTAAATAATGAATGGGACCAATAGTCTTGCATTTAGCAAGATGGGGAGTAACAACAAGTTGGACTATTTGAGAATTTAATGTTGCATCAATCATATCTTCAATTTGTGATGGGAATCCATCTTGAAACTATGTTAATATAGAGGATATAATAATTTCATCATAAACTAGTAACATATAAAGGTTTTCACCAAAGGATTCTTTTTTATTATTTTGATTGGGATTTAGATTTGGATTATCCAATAGAGCCTCAAAGAGGTTTTCACTAAGGGACTCGTATTTTTGATTTTACATATTTTGTTTTGGATTTTAAATACAATTTATATTTTGGTAATCCAATAGTGCCTCAAAAATATTTCCACTATGAGATGTTGATTTTATATTTAGACGTTAGGATTAATTTTTATTGAGGTACACTTGTTGTTCCTTAGAATATACAGATGTTTCTTGATGTTCTTCTTATAAGACACTAGCTAGGAAGTCTGTAATTATTTTATTATCATAAAATGAAGTTAACTGTAAGTAAGATCATTAGACCCTATCAATAGGTGCAAGATACTAGTTTAAAATATGGAAGGTAGGATTGGTTATGCTTATGAAAGGAGTGGTGGTAGCATAGTCCTCATAAAAACTATGAATGGATCCTATTTCAATTATGGATGAAGTTCCCTTAAAAATCATAAAAATATCACTAACATATTTACATTGACATTCAAATGGTTTATATCTAATGTAATGGGGTTTAGAATTTACTTTAAAATGGATATGTTTGATAATTCCTTTCTCATGAATTATTTTTTTTATAAATACCTCTATCACTTGGGGTGCATGTTGTGGGATGATGGGAGACTCAATATGCAATAAGTGTTTGGGGTTTTGGCCAATGGGTGATAAGATATGTTGGTTGAAAGAGGTTTTATCCAACATAGGATCTTAGTCAAAAATGCAATCTTTGTCGAAAATGGGATCTTATCAAACATAGGTTTTTTGTCAAATATTGGCTCTTTAATAAACAAGGGCTCTTCATCAAAAATCGATTGTAAACCATGGTTGTGAAAGTTAGGTTGATTGAATATGGATTGGTTGAAAATGAATGTGTCAAAAATGGGATCTTGAGAAATAGATGGAAGGATGTAACCTTGAGTTAGAAGTGGTATGGCTTGATTAGGATTATGAAAGACATCTTAGCATATCCCCAAGCTATGATTTTTAGACATGGATACACTTGGATCTACCTTGATTTAACCTTTGTTAATAAAATCTTGGATATAATGCTTTAGTCTCATATAATGGTTTGTATAATGATCTTCAATTTTATGATAATCACAATATTCATTAGGTCTATACCACTAAGGTTTTGGGACAATTGACTCAAAGTATTTGGTGTTTATAAATATGAATAAGTTTTCATAGACCAATTTTAAAAAGAATAAATCATAAGGTTCTCCTAAAGGAGTGATTTTTTTTCTTAATAAATGTGGTAATGTTGTTGATAGGCTAAGTGTTTGGAAGTTGTTTTAGATCTGGGGGTGGAATGACACTAGATGGTAAAAGTACTAGAATTGGACTATGTTTTCTAGTGTAATGAGGGATGTTGCAATTAAGAATATAAATAGTGGATACAATACTTGAATTATTTTGGAAAATAGGGTCACTAGTGATAGGATGATGTTGATGTGGAATGTTTCTAGGTTCCCTAATAGGGAATTTGGATAGAGAGGTAGCTTGATATTGAAAAGATGGATTTGTTAGATCTATGTTGAAGGTGAAAGTATTTTGATTTTATGGACTTATAAAGGTTTATGGACTTGAATATGTTGGGTTTGTGAACAAATTTGAATTTTATGTAGTTTGGTTCATGTTTTGGAATGGGCTGGATGTAGAACCAAATGGTTTATTTTGATGAATGTGGAAAGGTTGGTTCTAAAGGATGTACGAGTTTAAAGGTTGATTTTAATGGAAGATAATTATATTTTAATGAATTTGTGTTTGATTTATGAATGGTTTTCGGTTCAAATATAGATTTGAAAGTGGTGGTGAAGATAAATCAAACGTTTTATTTATAGTGATGCTAAGGTTAGAACTAGATGGATTGGTGAATGCATTTTGATTTGTGATTGGTGAGTTTTTATTTATGGATGGGGTGGAACTTGTAAAAGAATTCAAAGAATTTTGAATACCAAATCCTAAAAATTGATTTGATGTTGTCCTTAATGTAAAATTTGGATGGTTATTTATGGGTAAAAATGAATGCGTATTCAAGTTTGAAATTGATTGATTGATGTTTAGGTTTAATTGGTCGATAGGTAAACTTGAATGAATATTCAAGTTTAGATTTTATTGATTGATGTATGATGATGAATACATATTCAAACTTGGATTTAGATTTTTTGGATGATTGATTAGTGAGTTTTCAATGACATTGAAACTTTGATTTAGAATTGTTGGATGATTTATTTCATGTTGATTCAAATATGTGTTTGAACTAAAATTAGTTGGATGGAACCCTAGTTTATAAAATGGATTATTTGGATTTTTATTTCTAATTGAATTGATAAAGTTATTATTCCACATAAACATGTTTATTTTAATAGGTGATGTTACTAAGGAAAGACTTGACTCAACAATGAAAAAGACTTGAAATTAGACGCTAGTAAAGAAAAAAACCAAAGTGACTAAAAGTTTGATTGCTAAATAAATAATTTTGAGATTTTAGAGAGAAAGTTGTTTTTAGGATGAAATTTAAACTCAAAATAATTTTTTTGAAAACAAGGATTTTGTAGTACATGGTAGATGCAAGGAAAGAAACAAACATATTTCTATTCTAAACAGTCAAGAATTTTCACATAAAAGGTAAAAAAATATGATGGGGGTCATGAATAAATGTTGGGACTTTTGATGTCGCTAACTTACCCATACTCTTAGCTATGGTCTAATATTTCAAGGCAATAGCCATGGAAGATATTACTATTGTCATGGTCCACTGAGTCTAGTTTTGAGATTGTGTGGAAGGTATCTTCTTGGGGATAACCTCTAATTAATGCACCAAATTCAAATGATAAAATATGTTATCCTAGGATTAAGTTTTAAATAAACTTATATAGGTAGGAAAATTTGTGGAAGAAATAAGTCAAGTGGATGCACACTAGTGGGTCTTGTCCCAAGGTGCCCAATATAGTTGTATAGGTCTTAGTGTGTTGACAATCATCAATATCATATTTTGAGGTAGCTGTTAAAATCATGGGTATTAGATCATGAAATCCCCTCACATCATAGTGTTATTAAAACACACAACTACTTAAGCAATTGAAATATATGGATCTTGATTTATATACACTGGTGATAAACAAGGTTTGGCCTATTACATACTGATGAAATCCATCATCAATATATCCCCTAAAAAAAGTATGTATTTTTTATTTTTTAGTATCAGTATCAATGTAATGCTAAGGAAAGAGCATACATAGGCCCTACTTGGGTAACATAGATAATCATGGAAATGTTATTAATTTCTATGTCTTGTTACCAATGTAATGCCAAGGAAATATCATACATGATTTCCACAACCACAACTAAAATGCTAAAATGAAATGTGATGTAATAACTAAAAAAATATTTGAAAGCAAAATTAAAATTGGTAGTAAAATAAAATTGTCTTTTTTTTATTCTCTTTGTCAAGCACTCTACAAAAAAGTTATTATAATGTTTACTTAAGATTGGAAGAAGGTATCCTGTAATAGATCAAGTGAAAACCACCAAAAATGAAGTAAAAAACACCTCTCTATTACAAAATCATAATTATGCCGACAAAAAGGAAAAAAATTGTAATAAAATCAACATAGTGAAAGACAAAATGCATAAAGTAGATAATAAAAAACCTATGCTTACAAATTGATTTCATTACCCAAAACAACAACTTCACTACCAACAGAGATGAATTTTCTACTGAGAAGGATGGATTCATTATAGAGAATTATGATTTCATTGTAGAAAAGAATGATTTCACTACTGAGTTTGAAAAAATCACTACTAAAAATAGTGAAATTGCTCATAATAATAGATAAATTATTTTTCTCTAAAAAAATTATTTTTAATCCATTATATAAAATAGAAAACATAAAAAAGGTAAAATAAGACAATTTGACTGTTATGGTCTATAATTTCACTTTTTTTGCTTCCATATTCATTATTACATAATGGAGCACACAAATAAATAGAAAACAATTGATAGCAACCTGTATCTTGTACTAGCACTCAAAAAATGAAATTAAACATATATGTAAATATAAACTATAAAAATCAAACGAAAAATGCTATCTAATTACAAAAATGATGATCAAAAGATGAAAAAGATGAGGTAAATTCCCACCAATCATGCCATCAATGTATAAACTACATTTAGAAGTGAAAATAAAATAATTATAATATAAGATAAATTCAATATATGGTAGAGAAATAAATAAAGAAAACAACAATCACAAACTTTATGCTTTGAATGCACAAGCTTTCTCCATTGTGATTTGACCAAAGATTTTTTTCTTGACCCATTGTTAATCATGACACTATGGATAGGTTTAATGTTGATGTGAGCATGAATAAAAATAACATGTATATATTAATCATCATCATTGACTTCACTATCATCAAATGTGATCACTAGATCTTTTGATAATATTCCTATAAATGTACCAATAATTCCATAGATTGGATGCCATATGACGAAGGAGGAATATGCACATTGTACACATGATGTACTTATTAATTGCCTACATTTTATTATGAACCATGATTTGGAAAAGGATTGTTAAATATTTATTAGGTTTGAATTGCCATTATGTTTTGGTATTGCTTATTCTATCATTGTGATTAAATTGATAGATTTCTCATTAATAAGATATTTTATCTTGTGCCTTAACTTGTAACACTTATTTGTAGAATGTCCAATCCATCTATTATAGTCACAATATCCATTACTATTAAAACCCAATTAAGTTTTGGTCAAATAAAAATCAAATGGATGAAGTAGATACATGAGGTTGCAATTAATTAGTTTTCATTAAAAAAAGTGAGGAATTTGTGGTAACCTTATAAATTTCTTCCTTCATGGAATTTTTAATTGAATATTGTTAAATGGTTGTGATATTACATTAACTATTGCTTTTATTTTAATTTTACTTTCATTAGAGTTGATTTTTTAGTTCATCTTGATTTGAAACTTGATATTTGATGTACATGAAGTAGTTGTGTATATTTTTTCTTTTTCAAATTTATTATCTCGAATTCCTTTTGTTTGATTGAGTTGCATAGCTCATTAAAGGATATAAATTTATCAAACATCATTGATTCATAGTGTGGTGCTAGCAAGCTTTGTGTGAATATATCATGTATTTCATTTTATACTCTAGAGTTGGACATATTTACTAGCAATGTTTTATACCAAAGAACATATTATATAATTGGCTCATTTCACCATTACTTGATTTTTAAAATTTGTGCATAGGATAAATTTTCACTAGTGCTGATTTAGAAGTCTTCTAAGAATCGATTTTCCAATGGGTTGGGTGTTGTAATTAATTGAATACAAATATTGTAGAACCATTGTAAGAATAATATTTGAGACTTTATGGAGATATCTTGGTGAATAATTTGTCATTGTAGGTGTAATCCAAGCATGTTACATGAAATGAACATATATGTTTTTTAGGATTCCCTTTACCGTCATATGGTGGTAGCTTAGGAGATAAAAATCATGTTGGTAGTGGATAAGAAGCTATTTTAAGTGTCAATAATTATGAAATAGAGTATAATGATCCATTCAATGAAAAGATTTAGAATCTACTTTCTCTAATTTTAATACTTTAGCATGTGAGGTTATGAATTTTTTCTTAAGAGGGTATGTATTAGGTAAGGTTGTAAGTGGACCTTATGTAGTAATAAAGGAAGGCATATATGATTACCTTTTATAAATAGGCATGTAAATATATTCTAAAACAAGGTAATCCCCCACACCTAAATATTTTCTCACATATTTAAAAATAGTTGTTGGTATATGAACGGAAATGATTGTAGAAGCTAGAACACCTAAAATTGAGGGATTAGCAACTTTGAAAGACACCTCTAGTTGTTTCACTTGAGTTTACTATATATTTTATTTATGTTTAGTCTTAGATATTAGGATTAATTAGATAACATTTTCCACTTTTTGGGGACATTTTCAAATTCCTTGGTATAAATTAGACAATTATTATACATACTTAAGATCTACGCCATTGAGTTCATTAGGATCAATTGCGTTAGATATTTTAGTATTATCTTGATTCTCATTTATATGATCTATCTAATTTTCAACATGGATATAATTTTAGAGGGTTGTATCAACATATTGATCAAATTTTATATATTATCCATTTTAGATGAGATTAAACGAATCTGCATATGATCTATAAGATTCACACTTAATATAATGATACAACTTAGAGGAATAGAGGAATAAATATTATTCAATGACATACATAGGAAATAAAAATGAAAATTGGTTTTAAAAAATTGATTTTTAATTTTTTTGAATTTGTAACAATGATTAATGGTGCAAATTGATCAGTAAACTACACTGAATTAACTCAAAGTGAAGTTTTAATTATGAATACTGAATTTCTCAAAACTTAACAAATTCTTGAAAAACTCAAAATAACTTGCATCTCAATGTTTTGGCATAAAACATTCTCAGTTAATGAACCAATTTTTTTTTTTTTTCACATCAAATGTCATAAATTGTCAAAATTTAATCTTTGCATGTTTTCATAATTAAAAAATTAGAAAAAATCAAATTAACACATGCAAGCAAATGACAAATTACCATCCGACATTGATAATGAAGTTCGGCTCAACAAATGATGCCTACATCTCTGGGTTCTCCAAAGGAGTGGACTATTTCCATTAAGGGCATTTCAAAAACTTGGAAACAATAAACAACATTCTTGCAAGTTGATCTCTCAATGCAAAAATTCACCTTCATCATGACTAATAATCAAGCCTGGTACCTTTGAATTTTTTGAGTCTTCACACCTGCAAAGTTACTTCAAAATTCCTAAAAATCTCCTCTATGGGATTAAAAATACTCTTACAATATGAAAATTAGATAAAAAGAGTATTAAGACTGAGTATCATGGCTATAAAATGGATAAAAATCCATTATCTAAGCTTTCCCAAAGCTTTTACAAAGTCTTAGCCTTTAAAAATAAAAAAACATAGTCCAAACATTTTTAAAATTCAAATATAAATTCATGGCTTTATACTAAGTTACAAGCCTGTAGCACAAGCGGTCAAGGCTAATTAATTTTGGGCAGTAGGTTAGGGGTTCAAAAACACCTCCCACCATCCTAGGTGCTTGGACTTGGCCTCTCCTTGTTGGGCGTGCTCAGGCTCTCCTCCCTAGGTGCCAAGCATGCATATAAAAACTTTAGCTTCCTTTTTTGGCACCTTTGACAACTTCTTGGCTGCATTTGTCCCACATGGCTATGCTTTGGAGATGGGGAAGGTTTAAAAAGTCCTTTGGCCACACACTTATCATGTGGTTTCAGCCACACAGTTCTTTGGACATGGCCAGGCCTATGGATTCACCTAAAATCTCAACCTCTTAACTTAGTCTTTCCTACGAATCATTCTCCCTTGCTCATGTCACCCGAGCTACTCATGTCACCTTGATCGGGCTTTAGCTTATGGATGCCTTCGAACTTGGTCTTTTCTTCAAACTCACCAACTTGCTTGACACATGGCTCAGTCAACAAGCTTAGCTCTGAGCTTAATCATGCCATGTGTCAACCGTTGATTGGTCTACTTGTTGCATGTAAATAATGCCACGTCACTTTATGACACTAAAGTTTTACCTATCAAACCAAAACTTCAGTGGCCTATAACTTTTACATACAGTGTCCATTTTTCAAACCAAGAAAAGTGTCAGAAAGCTCTCGATGAGAGCTATAATGTACCACCATTGAAACTCTGACTTGAAACCTTGTTCTAGAACCCAATTTTTGATCATAAATAGTCAAGGGTTTGGTTATTTTTTTAGGCTCATAGATATAATAATACTAGTCTTAAATAATGAACACAACTATGAAGGTTATAAATATGAAGGATTACATTATTCCTATATCCACATTATCCCATCCCTAGGGTATAATGAGAGTAACTTCTAGAGTATATGACTTACTGGTGCACTACAATAACAAATGGTTATAAATTTCCTATGAAAATAAAATCCTATGCATTTTTATCCTGATCAAAATCAAGAATAGAAACAAAATATGGATAGGTTCACTATAAATGGACTACATCAATGTGTTAAAGTGACATTATATTATGATGTGGTATTGATATATATAGATGGTGTAGATTGGTTTACTTATTTTATACTCCATTGATATTGTTACTCTTTTATAGATAGACTATTTTGTGCTTGACTATTATTTGTCGCCTTTAGCCTTGTTTAATGTGACATCATTGATGTCCCTTGACCTTGTTTTTTGAAACATTTTATGTCTCTTTTTTATCCTATTTTTTATTTTGTTTTAAATGTTCTAATAGGTTTAAAACTATGGTATATCAAAATTCTAAAGATGTACATTAATCAACAATTTTAATTTTTAGAATTTTCTAAATATTTAAGTTTGACATTTTTTGAAAACATTAGGAAGAAACAACTTAGTTCAAAACAATATTTCTATTGAATATTCTATAGTAATAATAATGAAAATCAACAAAGATGTGAGTGCACATTTTCAAAATCAAAGGCAAAATCTAAAACTACCTATAGATAGGTCTACTATAAGTGGATAGGAGCACAAACCATTCATGTTCATTAACTATGGAATTCCCCCAAATGAATATGGCCACCAAATGATAATAAGATACTGTGAGAAGCTTATTCATGACTATGACATGTCAAAATAAATATCTTAGAATATTCCTAGACAAGATCATTATAAGTGGATAACAATGCAACCCACTCAATTCCTTTGATTATGGAATTATCTAGGTTGATTGTGATAAAAATATGATTGATACTCTACTTGTGCTTATACTAATTAGGATGTTGACACATTTTTATACTTAGAATATTGCATAAATACCTATAATGATAGAACCCTATTTTCCTACATACAAACTAAATTGAGATCAAATGGGGGGAAGAGGGGTGTTAGGTGAAATAGATTGAGTCAGATTAACCTTGGTTAATCCCCATTGAGTGACTAAAAATTACACTACATTTATAATACTTTAAAGAGGGTTCAAACATGAATATAGTTCTCCCACTTATGAGTGCATGTGAAATTATGAATGCAAGTATAGGTGTTATTTCTCCTATTTTTCCCTTCATACAAGCATGAAAATGTGTATTCATCCTTTAAAAATATCAAATATATATTCCTAAAATGTATAAATACAAAATGAAAATATTTTAATAGTTTTTGAGAGTGATGAGAGCTGACCCGAATGCCTTAGAGTGGTATTATATTTATATAGTTTTTAATTTCATTTTATGGGAACTATTGGCACCCAAAATTTATCCCAAGACCCAATGGACAAAAATAATATTCAAATGAAATGTGACTCAAAAAAAGTTTCATAAATTACACCTGGACATGTCTACACTTCACACAAGGCCATATGTTGGTCTTATCTAGAAACACCCAGCTTGTCTAGAAGGATAAAGGACCAAAATTAGGAATCTCCATACAAAATGGCAAGATAAAGAAAAAATAGATGAACACATAAATTGAAATAGATAAATACCCAAGTAAATTTTGCCAATAAATACCTCATTCAATTTTAATAGTCTATATGTGTAAATTTACCATGAATGACATCAAATATATTCTTGTACCAAATTTGGATATCTACATTTTCCCACCTTTATTATAGTAATGAAATTTCTAGAGTAAAGGAAATAATAAAACTTGAGTGTGTAAACACACTTTGTCTTATAACCTAAAATTTTTGGTCATACAAGATATTAACTAGAAAAATCTAAAATAGCACATGTAGTAGTTAATGTCCATATATGAAACTTTAAATCCTTAATTTTTTAAACTAAAAGGGGAAAGAGTAAGGAAAGAGTACACATGTATATATGTGGTATTATGTCACTTCTAGATAATTCTTGTGATGTGCCTAGTGGAGAGAGGATACTTTCAGTCATGTTCATTTCCTTGTTAGGGAAATGAACAATCCCTCAAGTGGTAAAGGGATATTAATATTTCATCATGTGAAATTATACCCATGGCCATACTACCTCAAATAACTAACCTATATTTGATCTCATATCTTGAGATAAAATGTTACATAAAACATGCCCCTTGTCTAAGTACTTGGAGAGAATAATTTCTTATGTTAAATAATTAATTAATTGAGAGTGATCAAGTCTCAATTTTTGAATAAATAATCAAGTCCTTTAGTTAAAAATATGCATTATTCCAAATCTTATTAATATGGGATAGTACCCAATGTACTAATCCCAAAAATGTAGAACCATAGTAGGTTATCTATAAATGATCCTAAGGTCATTGAATGTCATAAAACTTGAATGTACATAACCTACAATAGAATATGGAACCACATAATGGGTTCACTATGAGTAATTCCATGGTTGTTAAGCACCATTGAACCCCAATATATATTACTTTAATAGAACAAATCACATTACTATAAACTTATCTAGATTATATTTTCATAGATTAAAGAGAATGAAGAATATGCATGCCCCCATCATGACCAAATCACTCATATATTTATGTTAAAGTGAAAATTTTACCATTGATATTATAACTTCAAACTTTGAAACATGTGCATGAAAAAATATCACGCCTTTTTTAACTTTGCAATTGTGACTTTGAACTTTGAAAATGTGTGTAATATCATGAATAATCATCATTTCCCCATAAATATGTGTCAAATTATATAAAATTTTATACATATATATGCTTAGTTGTAATTTCATTTTGAATCTATATCTTTTATGTAGTAACTATTTTTGTGCATGCCCATATGTATGCATTCAAGTGTGTATAATTTGTTACTTTGAGCCTTTGAAAATTGAGTGCATATGCATGTCCTACACCCCCATAGTATATATCAGTGTGCTAATATTTTTTATGTGTTCTATTTTTCAGTTACTTTGAACATTTAAAAATATATACTTTGTTATAGAATATGATTTGGCATTATTTTAAATATTTGAAAACCTTTGCTTTTATCTTTTATACTTGTATTATGTCTTTGATTTTATTTGAGTACATTTGTATGTCATGTGCCCATAATATTTATACTACTATGTATTATCTTAATAGAAACTTATCACAAGTCAATAATATGAGACTAATTCAAACCATCCTAAATCATATATAATGTGCTAAATTGTAATATGTGATAATCCCAATATATACTGCATTTTGATGTGAGGAATGAGAGTATCTAGTGTGTCATATTAAAATAATAAGGTGCATGTTTTTAAAAGTATTTGAGAATAATATAGATTTTTTTGATTAAGTGTTGGTTGAATTTTGAGTGTTTTTACATATTAGCAAGTTGGCTAGTTTTTAGAGAATCATTATACTATGATGAGTATTACATGTTAAATATTAAAAAAGGAAATAGTTATAGAAAAAATATTTCAAGATAATGATGAATATTCAAAAGACTTCGTGTAGACACTCCAATATTATCACTTCCATGTTTAAATTAAAAATGGAATGACTTATATAATTTAACATAATCTAGTCTAAAATCATTCATTCATCTAATATACATTTTCAAATTCACCTCAGGGCATCTCTAGGTGAGCCAATTCACCATATTAGATTTGTTCAATTATCCACTCTAATCAATTTCTCTATTTAATTATCCACTCTAATAAATTTATATGATAAATTATCCACTACGTTCAATTTATCTATTATATTACTATGTTCTGATCAATTCTATTAATTCCCCTTCTCTAAATCATTCTTCTAATTATAGTTTTATTTCAAATAGAATTATAATTATATTTCAATTAATTAATTCCTATTTTTTCCTCCAATTAGGAATCTTCAAGAAAATAAGGGATATTTATATTCTTTGGAATATGCTTCTGATCGATAAAATCAGTTTTATAAAGTGAATTAATGTACAAGATTATTCTCCACCCTTCATCTTGGACACAATATGAAGGGTCCACAATGAAGCTTGTGAGCTATTTTATGGACTATTATCAACCCTTAATGTTGAAGACAATATGAAGGGCCCACATTGGTTATCCATGTGTTTTCCAAGATCAAGGGCCCAATATGACTCTCACAAAGATATTATGAGGTGACTACTCCACCCTTCATTTTATAAACAAGATGAAGGGCTTATATTAATTTTTGTTTGATATTTTCAAAGATCATCATTCACTTTTCATCTTGATTGAGTTTAAAGGCTCATATTAGTGATCCATGTGTTGATCCATGTGCACATTTGAGGACGTATTTATAACTATTCATCTTGATTTCAAGATAAAGGGTTCTCCTTGATCTAGATTTTTTTATAAATAGACCTCTTTGCATTGTAATAAAAAAATTTCAATCAATATAGTGAATCCGTAGCATTTTATCAAGATTAATTCTTCATCAATCTTCTACCTTTGATTAGTTTAGCAAGGCCCATAGCTATAAATGGATATGTCCTCCCATAATTGGCATTGATAAATACCATTCGAAGCTACATCTAACCCGCATCCTGTATAAATAAGTATTAAATGAAGGTGTAAATATTTCAAGTTTGAATCTAATGTATTATTAACTAACCTTTCATATTTTTCACAAAGTCTTCAACTTTTATTTTTTTCATTGGTTTTTAATGTTCTTTGTTTTTATTCTCTTGATAAACTGATTTATTTAAGGGGGTTACCTTTGAAATGAAAGTGGTTCTAGTTGTGGTTCCTTTTAAACTGGTGGAGGTTGTATGGTTTGAACATGTATAGACTATTTGACTCCATTTCCCACCATATTATTGTTATATTTGAAATGCTTGGGCTTGTCTACCACTATTGTCAGATTTGGAGTAGTATGTTGATTCTATTTCTAGTTCTGACATGTAGACTAATGTTGAGATTGGTTTTGACTCTATGAATAGATCTCAATTAATCCTTTTTCAATTAGATATTTATCTATTAAACTCATTCTATAATGACATCATCAGAGAAAATAAACCACTATAATCTTAGACTAAGTGCTAGTTCTAAATTTAGATGTGTCATAAAGATGTTTTCCAACTTTATGTTAGGAAGTGCGTGAGGAAGCATAATGGCTAGTGACCATCATATTTGAATATATGTGTCAAATTTATAACCTCCTTTTTAATTAATATCACATATTTCAACCATGGTCAACTCGTGCTCAATGTTATAAGAAAAGTGTTTAATTAATTTCTCTAATAATTCATCAAACATAATAACATAAATTTTGGGTAGATGTGTACACCACTTTAACATAGGTCCAGCCATACTATGTGAGAATAGTTTAAGTAGAAAATTGGGTTATAGCTGACCTCTTTATAGGCAAAAAATAATAGGCTTAGGTGCTCTCTTGGGTCATCCTTCGTTTATACTTATCAAACTTTAGAATCTCAAAATGAGATGAAAGTGGTATCTAGAAAATACTTGAATCAAATGTATATGAATATATATGATCTAGTTTGTAATTTATATATGAAATAGGATTTCACATGATAACAGTTGTTCTACCTTAGTTCATAGTTCCCCTTCTTGATTATACATATTTTACCCCATTTAAGTAATTAATTACCCTTTTACTATTTACCTAGTGTAATTAATTTTTATTAATTACTTTTGACTTAAGTAATTAAATTAGTTACCTAGGTAAAATTTAAATGAATCTCCCAAAATAGAATGGAAGGTAGGTTATTTTAACCACCTGTAACCTCCTTGGAATCCAAAATTCACTAAAACAACTTAGATCTCAAATTAATTCCTTGGTTGGAACATCTCTAAGGACCTAGAAAAGGTTGGCTAGGAATCATTGGCAATCCCCATGATTGATTTTGATTCTACTGAATTGAAATTGATTTAAGAACTATTTTTCCTAGAACAAAGGACCAACTTATTTCATTTGTGATTGCATTGAAAGGCTGAAATTTTTTATTTTTAACACCATTTAAATAATTATTCGTATCTAGGAATCTTCTAGTATAACATCAGCTCATCCACCCCAATAGAAGAGTCACAATCATCTTCTCAAACTTGCAAACTATAAAATGTTAAAATCTTTTAAAAGCTTCTCTATGAAATTAATTTATCAGTTCTTTCTACAATTCATTTCCTCTATGTGTTAATTTAAATTTAGTTTTATATTTAAGTTATATTTGTAATATATTCTAGAGTATCTTTAGTTAGCTTCAGATATCTCAAAAACCATTCTAAATTCCCTAAAATGCACCTTTTAAAACCCTAGTTTGAGACCTTTGTCTTAATTTATAGAATTGATGTTGATTCCCTGAAACAACATCTATCATATAGATCAACATCAATATCTATAATAAATCCATTTTGTCTACACTTGATTACCTTTTAGTTTTTAGTCTAATTCATATCTTAGATCCTTATTTCTTAAAATTTATGGATTTGTTGTAGATGAATTTTCCTATAACCATACATGAGATGGTCATTATCCATGATTAACCCATAATTTCACATCACCTTTTTTCTGATGAAAGGAACATATTATTTGAGCTAGGATTTTGTGCCATCATGTTCACACCTACCATAGAATTAATTTTAAACCAATTAAAAGTGATCCAAGCTAAAGAGGACATTACCAAGGAATATTAGAACGCTCAATTTTTCAATCTTTATTTGATGAATGTATATTATATCTTATATCATTTTATCATCTCATATATCTTATTAAATGCATTGTTGTAATTTTAGTTGTATTCATATAATTAATTGTTGAGATAGTGGGCTAACATCCTTGAAAGTAAGTGTACCACTTCTTGGGACTTGTCTCATACTAGGCAACCAACTTATTTATCCTATTAATCCATATTTTGTTTTAGTTGTTTATTTTACACATGTAATCCTTCCAAGACTAAAAAGAGTTCTTAAATCACCAGATATGGTACATAATCCATTTCCATCATAGGTAATCTTTTTAAAAACATGTATCTCATTTTAAGTTTTTGAGTAGTTTACTTCATATATACAATGAAAATAAAATACCTTAAACAATCTAGCATGCCCAATGGGACCATTAAAGGGACTCAGTATTATTATTTTTCTTTGTTTTTGTATTTTGTGTTTGTTTTATTTAGTGAAATTTATTTTTCATTAGAAAACATTAAAAATTAAAAAAATAAAAAAAGGCAAAAATAATTAGATTAATTTCCTTAGTTTAAAGAGAAAATGCCTTTTTTCCTATTTTAGAACAAATGTAGTTTAATTAAGTGGGTTAACATATCATTTAATCACACTTTCTTCACACACAAACTAAACCACAATCATAAAAAATTGCAATAAAAAAACTCCCACCTAGGTAGACCCACTTAGATTTCATCACCAAGGGGAAAGTCAACCCATTATTCTAGACAAGTATAAATAATTAGCTGGTGGTATATTAGCTAAGTGATTAACACCCTTATTATTATGGGTTCATGAAGTGAGTGGGTAGGTCCCAATACCAACCCATGTACTACCACCAAAATAAAATCAAGCCTCACTATACCTTCACGTGTATCAAGGTTCCCAACCTTAAACCAAACCTAAAACCAACCATATATTGTCATTTCGTAGGACCCTTGTTAACCTATCTCCCCTTCACATTTTATAAGATTGATGATTAAATTTTTTAAAAAATATTAAGTTCATTCAACTAGTGTTTTTTCCTTCACTAAAATGAGATAATAAAAAATGGAATTATGTGTTTATTCTTTGTTTTAATTTCATTAGTACTACATGGTTTTGACATCATATTAGTTGCTCAAACAAATAGAGTCACACTATTTATCTTCTTTTTTGATGGAATAATCACTGAGTCTCCCTACCTCTCTTGATTCTTATGGAGAGGGTATTCCTCATTTATACCCTTAGGGTGATTTGGAGTTCACTAACATATTAGACAATAATCCAATCACCTTAAATCATTATCATACTACATGATCCATATAGAACCCCATTTCTCCCCATGGTCAAACTTCCCAATCCTTATATGGTATGCCCCTATAAAATCTTAAAGTATATACCTTAGACATGGTGTATTTATGTACCGATCCACCACCTCCATTAGTTTCAAATATTGGTACCACCCAATTGCTAGATATGTTATCACCCTTAGTGACTAGTACTCTAACCACCACCATTATTATGACACAAAATATTACAACACCATCTATATGTAATCCACCACCATCTCCCATGCTTCAAAATATAGTGGTCTCTATTCCATCAACCCTCTCACCTATCTAAACCCATATCATATCTAGATCTATTGTGAAACCTCTTCCATCCACTCAGTAGATCCCTATAGGTTAGAAACTTCAAAAATAAATACCTATAACTACATAGTACCAAATCCACACACAATTGATTATATGTATTTATTTTAACCCATCTAAAAATTAAATTTTACCTTCTCTCTTCCCTTAATGTTTGGAAACATCTCAATTGACAATCACCATGTCTATAGGGTACCCCTTTACACAACCTCTCCCAATGTTAGTTCCTTTATATCAAGATTTATAATAAAATGTTTTAGGAGGCATCCCTTAGTATAGTTCCCAACCAGAACTCATAAGGATCCTCATTGAGAGGATTACAAAGTTTAAAGTTTTTTTCATGACAAAAGAACATGCTTACTTATGAATAGTTTTTGAATGAGCCAATCAACCCTATTGTCCCTATCTAGCCATATCTTGTGCAATGGGAACTTCATAAATTCACAAAATTACAAGATAAGAATGATCTCCAAAAACACATTAGAGAATTTAGAAATGTGTGTTACTTCATTTCCCATGATGACAAACTTATTTTAAGGATGTTTCTTAAGTCACTTCATAGGACCAACTTTAGAATGATATAGCTCCATCCCTTAGTACTCATTATTATATTTTGGGTAGCTAGCTAAAACCTTCATATAACACTTCTCACTACATATCACTGGGAAGGTAACTATTACAAAACATTATACCATCAATAAATTCAAATATGAGTCTATTGTAGACTTTGTAGCTAGGTAGCAGAGTTTTATAAACTAGATAACTTTCTCCTTACCTCAACTAAAATGGATAGAAATATTTTTGAGATCATGTGTGAAACATATCTCATCCACTTTACAATTTTAGTCATTTAATACTTTCAATGAAAATTTTACCATGGCTCAAAAAATAGAAATTTGATCCCTATAGGAAGGAAAGGTGAATTTATGAAATAATAGCTTCAAACTAAACCCTTCTAATTGAAATAATAATTAGAAGCCAAAGGGCACATCAAATTTTATTGTCCTAAAATTATCTCCCTCATCTAAAATGAACCAACCAAGATCCTCTCAAACATAACCATAAAGAAACTTAACAATATTTTGACCTAGACAATACACACCTTTATGAGAGTCTTATGATAATACCTTAGAGAAGTTATTAAAGGTGGTAGTCATTGAACTTACTCCCATCAAACCTACCAATGACTCTAGACCAAAACTAGGATGGTATAAAGAAAGTGTTTTTTGTAATTATCATCATGTGTTCAGTCATGAAATTAATAAACATCAATTTTATAAAAGCTTAGAGTAAAACCTCATTGATCTAGGGGAACTATAATTGGATAATCCAAATGTATGCCAAAATTAATCTATATACATATTTAAGCAACCCTTCCCTAACCATCCATTCTCATCTAACTTAGTACAAAAATACAATGGGTACATTAGATTAAAGAAACCATGTCATAAACACCATCCATGATCAACTCTTGCCAAAGGAAGTTGATAATATGAATGAATTACCTTCTGCCTCAATCAAAATGATGGATCTCCTTATAGGAGATTCATTTGACTCATCTAAATTAATCAAACCTATTTATATCATCTAGTTAAGTCTTCCAAAACTCATTTCATGGGATCCCCTAGAGGAAGGATCATTCATACCCACCAATAAGCCCACACAAAAAGTCGAGGACAAAACTAGCATTCATTATCCTTACACGTGGAATAAATTATTGGGTATACCAAAGGGTAAGGCATTATAACATTTACCCATAAGACACAAACTTCTAAATAATGAGAATCATCATAAAAGCACTTCCCTAACTTTTAGTTTCACTCAAAAAGGAAATATGGCCATAGCCTATAAATAAACTAAACCATCCATACTAGTACCACATCCATCTTTGAAATTAAAGATTTCTATAATAGAATCTTCTATCAAGGGGTCGAAGTTGGTTCAAAATATTTCATTGATATTATCCACATCAAAACCTCAACTTAACCTAGTAGACTTTGGTTATCCCTCAGGCTTACCTAAAGCACCCTTACCACCCATTAAAACCATGTGTACCCTTCATGCAAAAAATAAAAGTTCCAAGTTAAGCATGATTTGGAAACCAACTCTTATCAAAATGTCCCACTGAAAACTAATTAAAAATTCCTCTTAGCATCATCATGCAATCATAAAGGCACTTTAGGCCATACAAGTACAACTTGATGAACCTAAACCAATGTTAGCATTCATTGGATCATTACAGATGATTTCATATATGAGTTTTAATGATTCTGAAATAGTTTCCTTATGATTTGAAGACTAGGATCCACTCGTGTTTGTCACAACACAAGTTAATTAAACTCAAATCAAAAGAGTGATGATTCACATAAGATAATATTAATATTTTTTTTTTACATACATTCAAATAGCTACAGCTTCTATAAATGGTTATAGATTAATATCTAGAAGTATTTTTATATTTTAATGATATATTGGATCCTAAATTAAGAATTGTTTTCCTTCCCATCCAAATAGGCTCTCATGTTCTTCATGAATTATTTTATGTCTTATAAGGAAAATTCTAATACCATGTCCTCCTAGGGTACCCTTGTATCCAAATTATGTGGTTTTTTCCATCTACTTTACATCAATGTATCAAATATGAACATGAGGGCTAGGTTCACAATGTCCCTACACATCTCCATTCATTTGAAACTTATAATCTCATCTTTTGACCTAATGGTGTTTTAATTCCTCTAAAAATCACAACCCTATCACCATCATCTAATGAATCATTTACTAGTGTGACTATCCCTTCATCATGAATCTTGAATAACACTCATTTGGATTCCATAATAAGGGTCTAACAATTACTAATGTCTAACACCCTTCCCACTCATTAGGATTATGGGTGTCTAGATAAACAATGTGACTACTATCCTAACCTAAATGATATGGAGGTGTTAATTGACCATCCTCATATCTTAATATCCCATCCCCAACAAAATTATTTTCCTCAAACTTCTCATTCCTAGATAGACCAAGCTTTTCTCACATGTATTTACAATGTTGTGCATGGAATGAATTTGGCACAAGATGATACAATCAAGGACCACATGATGTTACTTTAGGTGATATTATAAAACCACATGAAAAGCATGGTTTGGGATTTAAAAAAATTTCTAAACCTATTCCTAAAGTCACCCCTATATTTGATCCTTAATAGAGTGACATAGTGTCATCCTCTAACACTCCCCAAAATAGATGATGTCATGTCCATCCCATTAAACATTTTCTTAGTAAATATAATAACCCTAGAATCTCTCACCTATCATAGAAATTGTGAAACTAAATCCACCCCCCTCACCTATCATAATATAGTAGAAGAAGACTCTCCTAACATCTGATTTCTTTAGTGTCAAGATGATGAGTCTACCTTGACTTATTTAAGCATTGAGAATTCACATTTATGTAATTATTTGCTAGTTGAAATGTCTAATTTATTAAATTAAGTTACCATTAACATTATCATAGGGTCTAAGGATGCCCTACATATTTGTAAGGTTAGTAAATCCCTAGACCATTAGGAACACCAAGACTTCACTACTTTCTTGGTTAACCATAGCAAGGTTTTTTCTAAGTATTATAGTGACATGCCAAGTATTGACCATTCAATTTTTTTTTCATAATATTATCACAATTTATGAAGCTAATCTAGTGAAAAAAAGCTATGAAAGATTCATCCTCACATTACTCTCTTAGTTAAGGAGGAACTATAGTGTCTCTTGTCTATCAATTTCATTCAACTAATTGATTATCATGAATGGGTGTCTAATATTGTGCCTATCATATAAATTGTGAAACTAAATCCATCCCCCTTACCTATCCTAATATGGTAGTAGAATAGTCTCCTACCATCTGAGTTCTTCAGTGTCAAGATGATGAGTCTACCTTGACTTATTTAAGCACTGAGAATTTATATTTACTTAATTACTTGCTAGGTGAAATGTCTAATTTACTAAATGAAGTTACCATTAACATTAGCATAGGGTCTAAAGATGCCCTACATATTTTTAAGGTTATTAAATCCCTATACCATTAGGAACACCAAGAATTCACTACTTTCTTGGTTAACCATAGCGAGGCTTTTGATAAGTATTATAGTGATATGCCAAGTATTGACCCTTCAATTGATGTTCATAATATTATCACTATTTAGGTAGCTAATATAGGGAAGTAAAATCTATGAAATATTCACCCTCACAATGCTATAAGTTAAGGAGGAACTACAAGGTCTCTTGTATATCAATTTCACTCAACCAATCGATCATCCTTCAATTGTTATTCATAATATTATCACTATTTAGGAAGCTAATCTAGTGAAGCAAAATCTATGAAATATTCACCCTCGTATTATGCTCTTAGTTTATGAGGAACTACAATATCTCATATCTATCAATTTCATTTAACTAATTGATTATCCTCAATGGGTGTCTAATATTGTGACTATCACAAAACCCATGGGGGGTTTTTATCTTTATACAAATTTTCAAGACATAGGCCTTGCCTATGCTAAATATGACTTTCCTCATCCTAACATTTATTTGCTAGTGGATCTGATGATGGGCCACATAATATTATCACTCATGGATGGATTCTCTAGATATAATAAAATCCCCATCACCCTAGAAGATTAGCATGAGACTTATTTTATTACTCCCTCAGGAATGTTTTGTTATAAGGTTGTGCCTTTTGGCCTAAATAATGTGGCATCTACCTACCAAAGAGATATGAATTATATCTTTCATGATATAATCTATAAGATTGTTGAATATTATATGGATGATCTTATTAGGAAATCAAAGCTCTAAAAGGACCATCTTTCTATTCTCAAAATATTCTTTGACTTTTTAATCCAATTTTGTGTCCTCTTCAATTCTAAAAAATGTGTTTTTAGGGTCATAACTGGTAAGCATTTAGTTATTATCATCTCCATCCATGTTATAAAATTTGATCTTTCTAATATTAGGGATATTATAGATATGCCACCGCCATTCAACCTTAAGAAACTTTGTATCCTATAATTAAAATTATAGTCATCACACATTTTATCTCCAAGCTATATAATCATTGCAACCATTCCATCACCTTTCAAATAAGGATACCTAATTCATCTAGGATTCTAATTACTAATAATATTTTGAGGCTCTCAAAATCTATCTCCTCTCCCCATTAGTTCTTATTCCTCCTAAAGAAGGTTAATCTTTATTCTTATATATTTTAGCCATAGATCATTCTCTAGGGGCTATGTTGGCCCATCATAATGAGAAACATAGAGAATAATTAGTGTATTATATAATTCATACCCTTGTTGACTATGAGTCATTCTATACACACCCATAAAAACTCTACTTATCTTTAGTTTTTTAGCTTCTAAGCTTGGCCACTATCTACTTAATTAAAAGACCTTTGTAATTATTAACACTGACCCTCTCAAATTTATGCATTCAAAGCCTTACTAGAATTAATGTATAACTAGGTGGCTCATGTTTTTATCATAATTTGATCTGGATTTTATCCACCAAAAGTTAGTAAAAGGCAAAATAATCACTAATCAATTAGTTGAGGCAGCTTTTACAGGTGGTGTGTCATCTAATTTTAAATTCTCAAACAAATCCATCACTTCCACATCTTAGGTAGATCCTAATTATCAAATAAACTTATTATTTGATGGATCAAAATGAGAGCAAGGGGGGTTTCTAGAATACCTCAAGAGGGTGATCTTATGTCTTTATCCTTTAAGCTAAATTTCAATTACATTAATAATATGGTTGAGTATGAAGCCTTAATTATAGGTCTCTAAACTAATTTAACCCTAGACATTAGGTCACTTTGTATTTGTGGAAATTCTTAGTTGGTTATTAATTAGATTAATGGCACATATCAATATAAGAATGACATCTTTCAAAAATATAAAGTGTTAGCAGACCAACTATTAACCACTTTTGATCATTATGTCATTGACACCACTCTTAGGCTAACTAATAAGTTTGCAGATTCATGGCATGTTTAACCTCCTTTATCACATCATCGCCTCAAAAATCCAATATTTTTGTGTTAATCTACAAAATCAACTAGCCATCTTAAACTAGAATAGAATTACCTTCTATCCATAGTGTGAATTAATTTTTTTACATCTATGGTACACATAGATGTTCAATTACCTATGTAAAGTTATTATCCCTCTTATATAACATAAGTTTATCTAGGACATCCTAAATTAATCCAACTAGCATCATACCCTATCAAACTAGAATTACTCTAGATGTTTCACTCTTTGCCCATGTAACCACATATCTAGTTGTGTCCTCGATAGCTCCTTATCTATCTTTGGGCATAATAGAAACCCTAAATATAGCCTGCACATAACATCTCCCTCCTTTAAACCCTTCAACACCCTTGATAGTATGTTAAGTCTCATACTAGTCCATATATATGAGGCTGGACAAGGTCTACCTTCTAATGAAAGAATCCCATGTTGTATACCATTTGGTGTCACTGTGCCCAAGGGGTACTAAGTAGGTGGACCACCTTAATGTGCTCATATGCCTAACATTGTATAACAAATATGACATCAAGTACAAGCCACCATTGCGTCCTCCATCCCCACAACTTTTTTCATACTTGTCCTAGAAGAATGGGAGCCAATGTGAATATAGTATAATGCCCCCACATGTCTACTACCACACCTATCAAAATCTAGGGAAATTGACCTCCCCCAGAATATGGTAGTACATAGCATGAGATGGATAACATCATCATGGTCATAACTAATCTTCCATTTAAGTCCTCATCATATGTGCTCTTAAAATATATCCCCTAACAGTGAAAGTGATGCCTAAGACATTGCCCCTATTTATTCATGCTAGTGTTGTTGTGTATCCTCTCTCATTATTTTAAACTATCACATAACCCTCTAATGGTAGCTATAATATCTGATAGATGACCTCCATATTCATGGTTATCTCCTTGATAGGTGGTAAAAATGTCACTATGGCTACATCCCATCTCTCTAATAATGCCACTAGCAACCCCACATCCCTATGAACTTTATTATAATGGTGTATTTATCCCAATCTAACTACCTCTAGATGCCTCTACTTGCCATCATCCATCTGATTGTGTAGCTAATTTAATAGTGGTGAACCCTAATCCCATATAGTGAGTCATCTCTATGCCTATAATCATGGGTTTACCTCATTTATTTTTCTTACCTATAGACCTACGTTTTCTTAAATTATTATTTTTTTATCATGGATTCAATCATCCTTGATCCTCAATGATTGATACTGATCATTTATGATTGGTAGTGATTGAGTGTAATTTGTATTGATCTTTATGTGATCGATGTTAATATTTAGAGATCAACATCAATCCCTATGTAACCTTCATTTAAAAATATAACTAAAATTAATAAAAAACCAAAAACAACAATCTTCTAAACCTCTTACCTCATATCCTTTATAAAAACATTTTTAACTATTTAATAAACTTTTGTAAAATCTCAAAAAACTAAAAAAAATTTAAAAATACAAAAAATTCAAAAGCTTAATAAAAATCCAAGCTTAACTCATCATGAGACCATCATCTCCTCCTATGTTTACTCTTTATCACCTCTATTATTCATATCTCATACTCACATCTAGACAAGTATCAATTTTTTTTGGCCCTAGATCACACATTCTCAATTACAAATGAGATCCTAACACATTAAGCATCTTATTTATATCCCTCATGGATCAACATTGATTATTTTATGATCAATGTCAATTCTTCATAGTTAACATCGATCCATTAGATTGATGTTAGTTATTTTCATTTTGGCTTGTTTGTTGCACTAATTACAAATTTTTGGCATCTTTATAGTCCTAACCTAAGGCCACTTAAGCTACATTTTATTAAAACTACTTTATTCCTTATTACCTAGAATTATTGTCTATTATAAATAAACCCCTAGTGGTCCCATATCCTTTAAGAGTTCTACACTCATTTCAGAGTTTATCCCCTATGGATCTTGAAAGTGTAACTCATCTTGTGAGAAATTATTTCTACGTAGTGGACACATACCAATCATACCAGATTCTTTGTCCAACCCATATAATACATTACCCTCTTGATCTCTTATGATTGAGAATACATGTTCATATTTTTGATAATCCATTACTTATTTTCCTTGAGGAATTTCAAATTAGATTACCTATATCCTGTTAGTGCAGCATTATACTTCATGTTTAACCTTGTATCTTGGACACACATTTACTATCTACCTTATCCATTACCACCTCATTTTTAAACCCATGTCTACCTCATCATCATTGAATAAATCCTATTTTGAGTAGGGATACGTCCTCATATAAACTTGAGGTATTATAACTCTCTTAGTTTTTATCTCATGATGGGTTATTACAAACTGCTCAATAAAAAGGGGCAAATGTAGGCACTTGGATTTCACATAGTCATGGTTGTGAGACCTTAGGTCTTAGTTACCCTTCTTTATTAGACATATTTTACCCCATGTATGTATTTAATTACCCTTTTATTGTTTACCTAGTATAAGTACTTTTTACTAATTAATTTTGACTTAAGTAAAGTAATAAAATTAGTTACCTAAATAAAATATAAATGAATCTCCCAAAAAAAATTGGAAGGTAGGTTTTTTTTAACCACATATAACCTCTTCAAAATCTTGAAATAACTAAAATAACTTAAATCTCAAATTAACTAACTGATTAGAACCTCTCTAATGACTTGGATAAGTTTGGCTAAGAATCACTGGAATCACCATGATCAATGTTAATTCTATTGAACGACATCAATTTAAGCACTACCTTCACTAGACTAAAGGATAAACTTATTACATTTGTGATTGCACCTAAATTTTGATAAATTTTATTTTAAACACTAGTTAAATAATTATTCATATCTAGAAAGCTTGTGTTATTGGAATCAACTCGTCCACCCCATTAAAAGAGCAAAATTCATCCTCTCAAGCTTGCTGACTAAAACAAGTTGGAAGCTTTTAAATGGTTTTTTTAATTAATTTATCAAATATTTTTTTAATTCATTTCTTGTGCATGATACTTTACATTTAGGTTTATATTTAAGTTATCTTTGTAATCTATTATAGAGTATATTTAGTTAGTCTCAGATATCTCAAAAACCATCCTAATTCCCTAAAATCCACCTTTTAAAACCCTATTTCAAGACCTTTATCTTGATTTATAGAATCAACATAGGTTCCTTGAATAAACATCAATACTATAGATTGACATCTATCTCTATAATAAATCCATTATGTTTACACCTGAGTACCTTTCATTTTACAATCTAATTCATATCTTAGATCCTTATTTCGTAAAAGTTATGGATTTATTGTAGATGACTATTCTTATAATTATAGATGAAGAGGTCAATTTACACAATTTATCCATAGTTTTACATCCCTATTTTTTTTATCAAAACAACATCTCATTTGATCTAGACCTTTGTGTTATAATGTTTTCCCCTACCCTAGAATAAGTTGCAAACCAATTAGAAGTGATTAGTTGAAGATGACACTATCAAGGAATATTAGAATGCTCAATTTTCTAATATCTATTAAATGAATGTAGATTAGATCTTAAATAATTTTATCATCTTATCTATCATATTGAATTCATTAGTGTAATTTCAATTATATTTATCCACTTAATTTCAAAGATAGTGGGCTGAGATCCTTACAAAGAAGTGTTCCACTTCTTGGGATTGGACACATACTAGGCAGCCCACTAATTTATCTTATTAATACATATTTATTTTGAGTTTTCTATATTATACATGTAATCCTTCCAAGACAAGAAAGATTTTCTACATTGTCAGATATAGTGTCTAATCCATTTCCATCAATTGTAATATTTTAAAAACCATGTATCTCCTTTCAATTATTTGAGTAGTTAATTTAAATATAAAACAAACAAAAATACCTTAAAAACTTTCTACATTGATTTCTAACTTGTAATTCCTTAGATAAGGTCGTATCTTGAGAAGTGGGTAGGGAATTATTTGGTTGACAATGGAATTGGGAATTTTTTGGAATTTTTGGAAATATTTTCCATAACAAATTGCAATTATTATTTATAATTCTAAGATTTTATTGGTAAGGCAGAATTTGGTATTGATTGGGAGAAGGAATTGATGCATGTAGCTGCGTAGGATGAAGCTAGTATTGAGTGCAGTTAGACTGTGGGATGTAAATACACTACTATATACAAGGAAACTATTATGTTTGATTAAATATTTCTTTTTAGTGGAAAGTACTTATAGCCATGTAGATACAACATATAGTAATAGGGTAACTTCTTGTTTTGTTTTAGAATTAATATTAATAGAATTTTATTGGAAAAAATGGGAATTAGAAGGTAAATTCTTTATAGGGACATGTTGGACATAATTTAACCTTTGTAATTATTTGGGAGGAATTTAAATAGATGGAATTTTACATGTGGGATTACTAGCAACTTTTTGAGGATTGGGATACTTTTTTTTGGATATCTTATATAACTAAGTGTAAAGTATCTTTAGGTGCAAGTTGCTCAAGAACAATGATTATCTCAACATTGGGAAAAGGTTCAACCAACATATCTTTTATTTAATGCTCAAGTGGAGGATTATTTATTGAATTAAGTACCAAAACAAAAAGATCATTCAATATTTTATGTATTTTTCATACTTAATCCTAGACATTAGGTGAGACTTGGGGTGAGGCTACAAGTATCTCTTTCCCTTTTCTATATGTTTCTAGAATTTTGAACACTTGAAAAATTAGGGCATCATGAATAAAATATGGTTCATCACCATTCCATTTAGTTATTTGGATAATACTTAGTGGTGGTGATATTTGACACATATTTTATAGAGGAAAATAATGAGGATATTTGACACCCAACTCAAATAAATGGACAAGGATGTCTTCTCTATTATCAAATAATTGTTGCTCAAATTTGTGTTGAAATTAATGATGCATCATTTCCACTTCCTCATACACACTATCATTAACTTATATATTTTTTTTACTCAAAAAGTATTCATTTTTATGGGGAGAAGTGTGTGAGTATGTGAATGGATTAGTTTGACGTTAATCCCAAACATCCTCAAAAGTAGAATTATAACCCATACCACTTCATGTATAATGAGGAATATTGGACATAGAATTTGGAGTAAACCTAGATAGAAATGGGAAAATATGGATTGGAAATTGACATAATAAAAATTGGATTTGAATAGAGTTGACATGGACACAAGTTAATAATATATATTCTTGATTAGAAATGATCTTAGAATGGGAACTAAAGAACAATACTAGAATAGGTTCAAATCCACATAGACAAAGTAATAATACATTATCAAATAAGGAAGGTTTGGTTTGAGATGTAATTTCAATTTGGACTTGGAATGTGGACAGAGTAATGGTACAATTTCATAAAAAGGAAGTATGAAATGTACAAGTTTTTAAAAAATTTATAATATGAATACAAACAAAATCATGCCTTTTTGGGTGGTTGTATGAAAATGTGATATCCCCATTTCTCTTCAATTCTGAAACCTGATATTTTTCTGACTGTTTCACTATATTTTACTTTTGCATGAAATAAGATACGATTTTCTAAGATAAATTCAAATAATAAATAAACCACAGTAAATCACTTAACTAGGAAATTAGTGCTCTTATTATTCTTCAGAATGATTACAATAATGAATCTCTGGCACATGTATAAATGAATACAAATATCGTCTCAAAATCTGATCTTTTGCAAATCTGGGACGGCTCTAATAGAGAAGATTTTCATCTGTGCAATATCTGAATAAAAAACATAATGAAATAAATCCGTGAAAAGCTCTGTGACAACTTATCTATGAAGTTACCTCTCAAATATGTAAACCTCTGTGATAACTTCTGTATGAAGCTATCTCTCAAATAGGCAATAGATCAGGTGATATTTCACAGCCTCTGAATCACACACAATGAAGAGTTGACGTTCTCCACTGCAAATGGAATCCTGGAACCCTTGGCTCAGTCTTCACAGAAGAATTCTTCAATATCAAAATCAATAATCAAATCATAATCAATAATGGCCTCCATGAGAAACCCTTATACCCTCAAAAAGATATGTTTGCCCTAATTAGGGTTTCTTAAATTAGAATTAGTGTTTCTAATTAAAAATAGGCTAAATAATTAATATTTGATTAAATCAATCAAATATTAATATCTCCCTCAATACATGTCGGATCCTCAAACCGATCAAAGCTAGTGAATCAGGGAGTGAATCCACACATGACCATACCAAAATAAAGGTGCTCCACTGCATATCCCATATCCCTAAAAAGTAGGAGCTCAGGCCAAATGTGTCTGAAATAACCTGAATGAAAATCAAATGTAGAAATTTTGTGAATCAAAGTCAAGCCAAGCTCCATTATGACCCTCTATCCATCCTATTAGCCTACGAAGGTCGCATAATAGGCTAATCATCAAGACTGTCAATGTCCATGAAAAAGGGGACATGACAATCTGCCCCTCCAGAAATTGCTTGTCCCCAAGCAATCTCAGAACAATGAACTACTCGATCCACCTAGATCCCAAGGAAAAAGTTGTGTAACATCCATCATGTCACCAATCAACCCATGTAAATAAATCATCAACATCAATAGCATCAACAGAATCAAAATCAGCAACTGAAAAACTGCACTCAACACCCAAATAACTATCTGAAGACCAACTGTAGATGCCGGTAGAAGAAACCACTCTGTGGAACTCAAGCCAACTAAAACATCCACTCTGTCAAAATTCAAGTCCCTATCTAACTGATACCCACACCCAACTGGACCATGGATATGACAATCATTGGTCCCTGAATCACTGACACCAAAACTAATCTCTGGATGCAAAGGAAAATAAGGAGCATACCTCACCTTATGATGCTGGTAAGAAACCCCAAACTATGCTACTGGCTCACTATTGCGCAACTGGGACTCAATGGATGGCTCTAATCTCGGCTCAACGAACTCCACCTCAACATCCCTATAAGGTACCATAGTAGAAAGGGCCACTAAAATCTCCTCACCCAATTTGCTAATAACGCTAGTACCTCAGACGAGAACACCTTCTATCATCTTATGTGAGTCCAGACGAACACCTACACTATCCAACAAATACTCCATGAATGGTTTAGTGCAGTAAAAATTATATGTGGAAGCATCAACATACTCCCCCACACACCCCAACTGATCTCTCTGTAAAGGTGGCACAATCAACTGTACCACACTGTTATCCGTGTGAGAATAATCAATCTAGAGACTCGACTCCACTGGTATCTCAAACTCATCAGAATTAGGTACTCCCAAATCTTGAACATGTGTATCAACATCAGCAACATGCTCCTCAGCAACAACTACAGGAATGTACTCACCACCAACCACCTCAATATACAAATGATCATCCATACTCTATAAATCAACTCCAAAGCTCATATCAACAGACAGAGTATCAACAACTGTAGCATCACTGTCTAACTCTTCCATACAGAAAGGAACAACCAGTGAAACTAAGTCCTCAAAATTGTCCATTGCATTCTCTTGAGTGTCATTTGCAATAATCAGATCCTGGGATTCTTTTACAATCACTGCCATAGCTGAGAGATCATCACCCCTTAGTGCACTAACATCTGAGCACACCTCTACACTCTGAGTGCAAGCATCGTACTCATCTTCATCTTCACTAACTCCTATCTCATAATAATCATAATAATCATGGGACACACTGCTCTCTTGTCTAAGTGATCTGTAGTGCTCTCTCCTCAGCTTAACAAAGTGATCATAAGACAACCTCCCCTGAGCTTGTGGAGTTAATAACTCCCACTCATCCCTCGCTGTCATATACCGTGTGGATTTGTCTTTTGATGTAGGATATGAAAGAGATTCATTTAACCTCTTCAAACTTAGTTTCAACTTCTTCATCTCATAGTCCCACTGTCTCCGAGTACTTGAGGTACCCATGATTTACTAACAGAGTAAAAACCCTTCTGTGTACTCAAGCGAACAATAACTCACTTAAATAAAATAGCGACTAAAAAAATAATAACTAAAAATTCACTAATTTAAAAAATGATTTTAGCACAGATTTTAGATTTTTGACTAACGCTATAAGAAATGAAATAAAGATAATTAGGCGCCATACGGTGCCACCATGCATGCACCAAAAAAAGAAACCAACGCTGCCATAGACATGCACAGGGCAATATTTTGTCAGCTAGATCCATGCAGGCCGACACAGTGGTCACCATCTGATCTATGCATTTAGCCAAATCTATCAATACCCTAGTTCTGGTAAAAGTGCCTTCCCTTGGAGCTTCTTAATCAGCATTTGAAGAAGGTCAGAGCGTAGATATTGGCTAGGCACTGGGGTGCTATGCGAGTGGAAAAAAAAATACAGGGTTGCAAACTAGAGCAGGTTTGGACAAAAAGTCATGCTCCTCAACGCTCAAAACCTCTGTGTACCTGCAATACTTCTTCAAACCTCTTCATTTTTGGCTTCGATTGTTGACTATCCTGCACGTGACCCATGTTCTTGGCTTCTGCTGGGAGAAAAAAAAACTGTGTTCCACTCTTGAGTTGGTTCTAGGCAGGACGGCCTTAGAATTTCAATATATGGTGTGACATTAGCCTGTAGCAGTTGTACGGTGGGTGACAGCTGGAATAGTAGACTTCAAACTTGCCGTATTCCCCCAAACAGACCTCCCTCAGTTGTGCTAGCGCAAGGATGCTCCAATCTTTTTCTTTGTGTCCTTATCGCTGTCTTTCCTTGCAATTCTGGATCTTTTTTCTTGATATAATTTGTGTGAGAACCACTATAACCCCTAGCCCCTTTTCTCCCTGTACGGCCTGGTATGAATATCTACAAAATCCATACAGTAACAAATAAGAATATAGAACACCATGTAGGCTGGCCGCAGTTCTCAATCAATATTTCACCAATGCTGGAAAGCTCTATCTGTATAATTTTTAAATCAAAAACTAAGTAAAGAAATAATCTCCTCAGGCTGGCAGGATAAAGCTCTGATACCACTGTAATATCCCCATTTCTCTTCAATTTTGAAACCTGATATTTTTCTGACTGTTTCACTATATTTTACTTTTGCATGAAATAAGATACGATTTTGCAAGATAAATTCAAATAATAAATAAACCACAGTAAATCACTTAACTGGGAAATCAGTGCTCTTATTATTTTTCAGAATGATTACAATAATGAATCTCTAGCACGCGTATAAATGAATACAAATATCATCTCAAAATCTGATCTTTTGCAAATCTGGGACAGCTCTAATAGAGAAGATCTTCATCTGTGCAATATCTGAATAAAAAACATAATGAAATAAATCCGTGAAAAGCTCTGTGACAACTTCTGTATGAAGTTACCTCTCAAATCTATAAACCTCTGTGATAACTTCTGTATGAAGCTATCTCTCAAATCGGCAATAGATCAGCTGATATTTCACAGCCTCTGAATCACACACAATGAAGAGTTGACGTTCTCCACTGCAAATGGAATCCTGGAACCCTTGGCTCAGTCTTCATAGAAGAATTCTTCAATATCAAAATCAATAATCAAATCATAATCAATAATGGCCTCCATGAGAAACCCTTATACCCTCAAAAAGATATGTTTGCCCTAATTAGGGTTTCTTAAATTAGAATTAGTGTTTCTAATTAAAAATAGGCTAAATAATTAATATTTGATTAAATCAATCAAATATTAATATCTCCCTCAATACATGTCGGATCCTTGAACCGATCGAAGCTAGTGAATCAGGGAGTGAATCCGCACATGACCATACCAAAATAAAGGTGCTCTGCTGCATATCCCATATCCCTAAAAAGTAGGAGCTCAGGCTAAATGTGTCTGAAATAACCTGAATGAAAATCAAATGTAGAAATTATGTGAATCAAAGTCAAGCCAAGCTCCATTATGACCCTCTATCCATCCTATTAGCCTACAAAGGTCGCAAAATAGGCTAATCATCAAGACTGTCAATGTCCATGAAAAAGGGGACATGACAGAAAATTAGGAAAAAAAATGAGACCATAATCAATAAAGCAAATATTCAATCTATTGACCTTATTACTCCATATTCATGGATTATTTAAAAATACTTGCCTTGAGAGAGGATAACATTTAAGATTATTTAAATTAATTATTGCAATTAGTGGTAGGGATTTTACAACCCCCCTTCTCTCAAATATTTTTTTACATAGAATATGTCTTTGATGGATGTTAACCTTTGAACCCCCACATCAATGAATGTGTCATGACCAAAGAGTCTTATGTTAATGTTTTTATGGGTGTAATAGATGATACCAATATATGTTAGGGTATGTGGGTGCATGTAAATAATCTATCAATTAGATGTCAATCTATATAGTTTCTTAAGATAGGTCTTATCCCTTTCACAACCACTTCATCCTTTAAATAGTATAGTGAAATGCAATGTCTAGAATGTGCATGCTCTAAATATTTATTTGAATTTTTAGGTTAACCACTCAACCACTATTCAATTGAATAACATGATTAATTTGTATACCCCACTAAATAGTGGGGTTGGTATAATTTTGGGAGATGAAACCCTAGTTCAATGAACCCATTGATAAATTATGAGGAGGTGATGAACTCCAACTTTCTAAGCTAAAATAAAAATAATGGTATTACCATTCTAGTTCATGTAACTCCCACTAAGGACAAGTGAAGATTAAAATAGGCAAATCTTCAGGATTTAAATAAAATAAAATATTTTTATTTTTGAGTCACCCAAATGGGAGAGCATACATGAAAAATATCCCTAAAACACAATCAATTAATAATAAACAACAATTAATACTTGTATGAAATGAAAAATCTTTGAAAAATAAGTAAGTGTTTTAAGAACCTAAAATGAAATGTGACTTGATATTTTTAAGCACTCAAAATGAAATGTGAATTGAAAACATGATATGTTTGAATATATCACCCCACTTTTGAAGCCTACAAGCAAACAAGGGGAGTAGTTTTTATTGGTAGGTCTTTGACAAGTGAAGGAGGTTCATCTTCTAATTTTTCCTACTCTCATAAAATGAATTCACCATTTAGAAGGAAACAATTTCATCTGTTTTAGAAAACCTAAAAAATAAAGAAAACTAAACACAACAAAAAAATAGAGAATGATTTTTTTGATTATTGTATGATTTCATTGATTGGAAGACCAATTTATCTAATACAAATATAATTTCACTAATGTAAGAACAATTTCATTGATCAATAAAAAATTAGACAAAGAGATAAATGAGAATAGTTTTGTGAATATAAAGACAATTTTATTGATATTATAGTAATTTCATTAATGAAAGTAAAAATTTCACCAATAACTTAAATGATTCCTTATTCCCTATTATATGGATTTCAACCCATATTGCCTATTAATATCTAGATACCCTCACTACCCATTGCACTATAAGGTGTCATTGATGAAGAATACTATTGAATGAATAGATTAGTAGAGTTGGAAATTCTAGATGAAAAAAGGCTAGTTTCCCTCAATCACTAAAAGTCTTATCAGAATCAGCTATGTTAGGGCTATAACAAGATAATTATTTCCAAATAGTTAGATATTAGCTATGTTGTTCTCAAATAGAATTAAAAAACTCTAATACTACAAGGAAAAATAAAGATAGGTTCAAACCAAATTGGTCAAGCCCCTTTGTTTTGATAGAGAAATATGGGTTTGGTGAATATATATTGGCTACTAAATAAGGTGGTGAATTTAATGAGCTAATGAATATTATACATCTTAAACACTTTAATACTTAAGTTTTTCATATTCTAGTCTATAAATGTTCCTGCTTGGGGTCATTTTTATTTTATTTTATCTTTTCCTATTCCATTTCACCCTTACTTGGGAGCATCCTTATACTATTCCTCCCTTATCTATACTATTACCATCATGGTCTGATTATAATTATACAAGACCATGGGTGAATTAGATCAAAATTCAAAAAAATCAAAGTAAATGTGTATAATAGTTTTTTCATGTCATGTTCTATTGATAGAAAATGTGTCACACTTTAAAACATCATTGATTATATGGATTGTATGACTTTTATTATTTCCTTGAGCTCCTCACAGTTCCTAGGCACATTCCTTTATTCTATGTACTCCTATTGCATCATGATTCAGTATTGGAAAAGAGGAAGTTATATCCTATTCTAAATTTTTATTACATGGTCCTCCCTAGTTTATTGATATCCAACAACCATCTTCATGTTCCCTATTCACTATCAATTTCATGCACCCAAAAACCTCACTTAATTTATTAGGTGTTTCTAGATTTATCTATTCCTATTCATGTACATTCTCTAGTCAAAATATTCTTCTTCATATCCTAATCCAAAAATCCCTAAATAATTCAAATATTCCAAAAATCCCTAAATAATTCAAATATTCTAAAATATCCCTAAATAGTTCAAATATCTAGAATATTTAAAAACCTAAATATTCCCTTAGGTCAAAAACCTAAAAAATTGCATGATTCAGAATCCTAAAGTATTTGCAACTTTTACCCCTATCTAATGTCACACAATTGATTGTTTTTATCTTGTTACTCAACTTGGGTTTCAATTGTTTGTATATATGCAGCTCATCTTGAAATACTTCATTGGTGATTTTCATATTTAAATCAACACTCTCATCATCTTCTGAGTTAATCCATGCTCTAACCATTTTGTGTGATGAGCCATAATATCTAAATTTTTCATGTTCTTGTACTTGATTATACTTATCATTTCCTATGCTCAATTTTTGGTCAAACTACAATGTCTTGAGGTCTGATTGGACTACGTAGGCAACACTAAATTTTATGAGGTCAGCTTGGCCATCCCTTGTCCCATGTTCTCAAATTTTTGTGAGCATATTTCTTGTCATTTTGGCAACCCTATTTCTTATATACTCTCACCATTTTGTGAATCCATGTTCATATTTTTCCTCTATAATCTATCTTTTTAACTTCTCATCAATTTTATTAAAAGCTCAAATCCTTGGGAGAACTACATTTGGCCTAAAGTCCATGTTGGACCTAATATCCATGTGATTATGTAGGCAACATCTACTTGCTTGGGGTATATGGAGTTAACTTGGCCACCCCTTCAATATTATTCCATTATCCATTCTATTGGTCATGATTTTTATGTCATACCCTTAGTCTCAAAGAGTAATACCTTTTTGTCACACATTCTAACTTCTAGATTGAATATTTATTTGCATTTATTTGTGTTTTTTTTGCTAATTATTTGTTTGTTTATCAGTATGTTATTTTTTAGTTGAGTTCCTTAATTTAGTACATTATGTTTTCCACTTAAATTTTGATTATTCATATCATGATTTTGATTTTTAAAAAATTATATCTAAATTAGAATTGATTTAAGTGCATTGTGTTGTATATTTAAATCTCAATTATTTTCCATGTCTTGTTTTAAGTTGTATATATTTGCATTTTGAATTCAAATTGTTACACATTCTTAAAAATGAATGTTATCATGATCCTTCCTAGATTATGATGTATAGTATCATACACAATATAAAAAATCAAGTTTCAAAATGGTTAGAATGTCAATTCCCTCAATCACATACATCTCTATCTATCTAATTAATATATTCCTAGTAATCTATTTAATGTGTTCATTTTGTTCAATCTATTCTTAGTCAATCTTTTCAATCTATTCCTAATCTTAGATGTCTTTTTATACATATTCCAAATTTTATATGGATTTTCATACTTGTTCCTAATCTTAGATGAAATTCCATACCCTTTCCTAATCTTAGATGCATTTCCATTCCTATTTATAATCTTAGATAAATTTTTCATACTCATTCCTAATCTTAGATGCATTTTCATACATGTTCCTCATCTTAGATGCATTTTCATACATGTTCCTAAAATTAGATGAATTTTCATACATATTCCTAATCTTAGATGTAACCCATTATCCTTTCATCATTTTAAATGTTCACTCAGATAAAATTTTACTAACTTTCCCCACAAGGTGGAATCTAGGGCTTACCAAATAGCATTTTAGGGCATATTTAAACCTATTTACTCATGTATTTAGGAAAATTCATCAAAATTATAATCCAATATTTTTTCTTCTATGATAATTTTTATGATATTTTATTATTTGAAAAGTTGTTGCTTCATCTATATATTGCAATACATTCTCAAATAGGGTAAAATGTAGACACTCTAATTTCATCACTTTCATATCAAATTGTAAAATGGAATGACGTATCATAATTTAACATAATCTTAACTTTTCAAATAGTGGTAAATGTAGACACTGCAATTTTATCACTTTCATGTGAAATTTCAAAATGGAATGACTTCTCATAGTTTCACTTAATCTAATATAAAATCAGTTGTTCATCTAATATACGTGCTTGAATTAACCTTAGGGCATCTTTAGGTGAGCTGATTCATCATATGAGATCTACTAATTATCCACTTTGATTAGTTTATATGTTCAAATATCCACTCTGATCAATTTTTATGTTCAATTATCCACTCTATTATATTTCTCTTTTTAATTACTCTATTATGGTATATTCTATTAATTACCCTTCTCAAAATCACTCTTCTAATTATAGTTCTATAGAATTATAATTATAATTATCATTTCATTAATTAATTCATATTTTCCCCTTCAAGTGGACATTTCCATTAAAATAAAGGATATTCAGATTCTTGAAAATATAATTTTGTGAACTAAAATCAATTTGATAAAGTGAATTAATGTACAAGATTATTTTACACCCTTCATCTTGGAGATAAGATGAAGGACCCATAATTAATATTGTGAGATATTTTAGGGAGTACTCTCAACCCTTCATATTGGAAAAAAGATAAGGGACCACATTGGTTATCCATATGATTTCTTGGTAATGATTCTCCACCCTTAATCTTGGAAACAAGATGAAGGGCCCACAATGGATCTCACAAAGATATTGTGATGAGAGTCGTCCACCCTTCAACTTGGAAATAAGATGAAGGGCTTATATTGTTTCTTATTTTATATTTTAAAAGATCATCATCCACTCTTAATCTATTGGAAGTAAAATTACTGAGAGGGGGGGTAAATCCATCTTTAAAAACTTTTACAACTTTATTTCATCATTCATAAACTATCAAATTAATATAGTGAACTATTAACACATCAAGAACTATTTATATGAACATGAGATAAGAGCATAACATATAAAACACTTATTTGAGTGGAAAACCCTCAAGGGGAATAAAAAATACTAATATATGAAAATTTAATATATTACTATAATACAAACACCAAATTTAGTGAAGCACCAACTCCACATGGAGTACTAACCCTAACTAGCTAACCACTAACTTAACTAGTCTTTACCAAGCACCAACTTACAAGGAAGCACCAACTCCCTAGATGAATCAACACCAAATCTACCACCTTAAACCTTTGATCACATTAAAAACTCCTTGTTTCTATTACAAAAAATTATGATCACCATCTTCAGCTCTTCTCTCTCTTTTATCCTTTTGAAACTATCTTCTAGGCTTCTTCACTCAACTAGTCCTCTTCTTGACTTGATTAGGTCATATGACCTTGATATTCATCTAAAATACCCATTTTATATCTTAATTATATTTTTTATGAACCCTTATTATGGTATAAAATACCTATTTTATCTCTTCAAATTGTTATATCCTTCATTTCAACTCAGTCCTTATCTAACTAGTTAATTAGGTCTATTAGGTCTTGTTCTTATACTAGGCTCTTGGTCATACACTTCTTGGTTAGACAAAAACACTTTCCCAATTATATTTTAAATAAAATAAGACTTATTACATTCCATAAACATTAATCAACATTATAATAGGTTAGTCATAGCATATATGACCAAAACCTCTTGTAGGCCTTAAGGAGACTTAATTCAATTAGGCCTTTGTTATCACACATTGCCCTTTGATCTTCTTGGAGAAATTTCAAACTTCATACACAGTATTAAAACGTCATATGACACTAAAATAAACCCTTAATAATATCATATTATTTACATGACATGTTTTATCTCAAATCACCACTTGAAGCATGCCATTAGTACTGTTCATAATTAGGCCTTCTCACACATAAAAAGGTTTGTCTTAAAAAACTGAAGATAACACATTTTTTGGCCACACACACATTAAAATTATATATATATATATATATATAGACACACACACACACACACACCTTAAAGACCTAAAAAACTCTAATAAGTTAATTATATTTCATTACACAAGACAAAATGACTCAAAAACATTCCTACAACTTGTTCACTCAAAACTGTAGTTTTCCTTAAAGATTAGTCATGGTTATTTTGACCTTCAACACCTATATGAACAATTTCAAAAACTCCTAATGAATTTTAATGATCATATGTGATAATTATACCATTTTTTACATATAAATATAACATGGTAAAATGTAAATATTGGTCTTGCATACCAATCTAATGACCTCACTATATACAGACCTCCTTGAGATAGACAAGTCAACTTGTGATTAACATTTTTCTATATAAAATGATCTATATATATATATATATATATATATATATATAATTAACATGTATTAAAATTATTTAAAAACATATCCATGCACATGTATTCATCCCTATTCCATGATAACACATCCCTAATCATCTTCTCACTTATGCCTAAGTTTCTCACTGTTTGCACCATTAACCCTATTACCCTCAGGTTATCTTGAATGATAAATTTGACACACTTGAAGGATAAAAACTCCCCATAAATCACAATGGAAATAAAAAAAAAGTCTCAACCTTCTCTATCCAATTATTTTCATATTTTTTCTTGGTCAACTCTAACTACTAAATCAAATATTTAAGAAATGTACACTTTCCTATAGGATTTACTCACACATGTGACAACTCAATCACACATAAAGGTGTCTGGGAGAGTTTAATACATTATCTAAAAACATTTATAGTCATTTCAGACCATTATATGCTATTTTAATCAACATATTCAACATTGGGTCCTTATTAGGGTTATAGGAGGGTTTAAACACATTTCCACTATTAACATTTGTCCATAAGGCTTTAATAGGGTTTCCTCCATGCATGCCATTGAATCATCCATTATTTTTATGCCTACCTATCCTTGTGTATTACCAAGGTCTTATTAACTTTTGGGACATACATTTATTATTATTTATGGTTTATCACCTTTGGGTGAGGCTAGCCTTTATAATGACTTCTAACCACTCTATCCTAGTTATTTCAACTATGTAGAAAAATGGTAGAGTGCTGATCAATGGTCCCTAAAATAATCTAAGGAAGTTCATCTTGAAGGTTTACCATGAGGTAATTATTAAAAACTTGATGTTATATTACCTATTATTAAATTTAATTCTATGTGTCAATGGTTAGAGTAATCTTTTTTAATAGGATATTTTGTTGGGAGAATCCCCTCTAAAATTATGTTATAGTCTTGGGTTAAAACTCATTAGGAAAATCATGACATTAAGCTAGAGAGAATCTATAACATGACCAAGTGTTTTTTTCTCTTTCAATTTTCTAACCCTTCCCATGCAGGAGGAATCTTTCATAGGTCTACCACCTAGTATGTCAGGAACTCAGTTATGGTTCTCTCCCCTAGACATGAGACTTTATGGTATCAAAAAATACTATTCTTAAATTTTTGGTTTGGGTATAAATTCCAAGCCTCTTACTCCATTTCTATCACTTTATTCACTAGATAACATCCTCCATGATCCATGTGGTTTATCATGAATAAAACTAGTTCTACTCTACTAGATGGAAAAAAGGGTTTGTGAATAAGTAGACCTCTCATGTGACCTCAATGAGTTTGTAGAGATTCAAGTTGGGGATGTGAGTCACTCTCAATGAGTCCTATATATTAACTTGCCTAAAAATTTCTTTCAATACCAAGTCACAGACCATAAGATATGGGATTGTCCCCTTCAGTTGGCTCACAACAATGTGTCCAACTATTCATCCCCTCCCCCTAAGCCCTTTCTTAAAGCTAACAAAAAACTAGTTGAGGATGGATGGCCTATGGTAGGGAAGAACACTTGCTCTAAAGCTAAAAATGTAGTTACTACTCCCAAAAGAGCCAATCCATCTTTGAGCAATGGCCCATAGGATCAGGATTCTATTGACAAAGAGCCCCCTCAAGTTGAAGCTCTAAAATTGGTATAAAATCTTAGGGTATTTAATATCCCTTTGGCTACTAACATTTTTTCCCAAGGTTTTAAGGCCTCTATTCCTATTTATTATAAATTTTTAGACTCACATCCATCCACTCTTCCACTTCCTACTCAATGGGATATGCCCAAATGCTCTCATAGCCCTCTTTAAAGGAGTGACAAGGTGGAGGAAGGAGAGTACTAGGTTGACCCTACTATGAGGAATAAATTTGATTATTTTTTAAGTGCCAATTATTGGCACTTTCTACAAAATCAATATGGTGCCTTGGAAGGGCTGGACTTAGAGGACATGTCCCTTGACACCCATCATCTATGAATTGTTTTTCATGGAAAGTTTGGGGTCTCATAGACCTAGAACATAATTTTTTTGTGCATGATTTTATAAGGATGTTTCTTGAGATGGACATTCTTTGTTTGTAAAAAGTCAATGTGGCATATTTTTTATTGATGACTATCAGTAATTCCATCTAGCATGATAGTATCATTCTTCATAAAAAGCATGATGCAGCACATAGAGGAGTGATCATATTCATTTCTCTAAAGTTGCATATGCACTTAGTGTAATCTGGTATAGACCCCACCAATCAGTTAGTATGGGCTATTTTTAACATAAAAGCCATTATTTTGGATTTATTAATATTTATACCTCAAATGATACCTTGGAGCATATGCATTTATGATGATTGATAGTGTATGATATCCTAATACCCATTAGGTATTATGTGGTGACTTTAATATGGTGGCATCTCCCAAAGAAAAAGTGGTTCACCTGCCTATGAGGTGGGCAATCAGAGAAAGGGAGGTGTGGTTTTACATGTGAACTAAACGTGGTCTTTATGACCCCAATTTAATCCACCAAAATATAGATGGAGTTTGGTACACCTGGAGAAATTTTAGGGAAGTCCTCAAATTTTGAATTTTCTAGATAGGGAAATGATGTCCACCCAACCATACTTCTCTTTTGATAATGGTTTTTTCTCTAGTATAGGAACTACTAGATTTTGGGCTTTTTGACCACCCCCCTATTTGGTTCAGAGTGACATGGTAGTTTATGAAACCCAAAGGCAACAAAACATAATTATTTCTTAACACCTCTTTAATCAAACATGGGCCCATAGTGGCACACATTAGGAGAGTTTGGAACTTGGATCCATATCCTTCTTAATAATTTGGTTGGATTATTTGGTAGATGACACCATCAGAAAACCTCTCATTTTTTTTGAATATATGGCCACTAACTTTCTAAAATTTAGAGAAAGTCTTACTCTGCTAATACCTTAGAGCTAAGTCATATAGCTTTATCCCTAGAAAAGGATACCTTAAATGATATCTTGTAGATTAGAGTTGCATCCTTATGGTACCACATTTAGATTATAGACAACTAAAATACCTAAGGATCCTAAGTCAAAACCAAAATTCATTGGATTAAGATAGGGGAAAAATCTTTAAAGGATTTCTTCCAAATGCTATAAGATAAGAACTCAAAGTAGTAAATTCAAGTCATCTTTGAGGATGGAAATAGGCTCATAGAGACCCCACAAATTATGCAATATTTTGTCCACAATTATCAACAAGTGTTCAAATTTCAAGCATCTTCATCTGAGCATAAAATTACCCTTCAAAAATGCCACATAATGGTGCCATGAAAACTCACTCCCACTCAGTGGGTGGATTGCCAAAGGCCCCTCACTATTGATGATTTTTATGAGGTAGTGTCTCACATGGCTAATGACAAATCTCCTAGAAATGATGGATTCCCCTATGAATTCTATAAATCCCTTTGGGACCTTATGGGTAATGACTTGAATAAGGTTTATCAAGAAGCATTTCACATACATTCATTGGATAAAAATATAAATAAAGGAAATATTAAATTCATACCTTACTAGGGAAATCTTGAGTTTTCTACAATTGTTAGCCCAATACCCTCTTGAATGTCTCTTATAAAATCATTGCCAAGGTTCTAGTGATTTAGATGCATAATATGCTTCTTCTCATCATACACCTAGAACAAACAAGTTTCATCAAAAGCTATTATATTTTAGATAACATCATTTCTATCTAAGAAGGGATGGATTGGGCAAGATAGTATAAGCAACAAACTATGTTTATTAAAATTGACTTTGAAAAATCTTATGGCTGCATCGAATGGCCAATTATACTAGTCATGCTTTGAGTTTTTGGCTTTGGGCCCATCTTCATCCAAACAATTCAAATGTTTTTTATAGATACCTCATCCATATTCTCCATTAATGGAGTCACCTCTGAGTAGTTTAGCTTTTTCCATTCCATTCATCAAGGGTATTCACTATTTCTTGCCTTTTATGTGATTACAACTGATGATTTTGAATATCTTATTATCAATGCCCAAGCTAGGGGCTTTGTTAAGGTAATTTATTTATCTCCTAATTCTTTGAACTCATAAGAATATATGCAACCACTTAATGGCCACTTTGTAGATGAAACTTTTCTTACTCTCATTAAGGATGGATCTAATGTGTAAAATGCCTTACAGTGTCTTGACACCTTCTACCTAGCCTCTAACTCTAGCATCCAATGGAAAAAATATATTGTTACATATAATATTACCTCCCTCCACTGACATAGGCTACTAAATTTAGTTTGAAGTGGATCCAACATGATGAATTCTTTAAATTTCTTGTCATCCCCTTTGTTTTTGATGCTTTACCACCATTGTTGTGGTAATATGTTGTTGACAAAGTTATTAAGAAGTTATAATACTAGGTGACCAAGTCTCTTTCATTAGCAAGAAAATTTCAAATCTACTAAAAATTCTTACAACTTCCCATGTGTACTACTTGTCATGTTGGGTGCCCTATAAAAAATCTTACAAAAAGTTGGAGAAATTGTTTAGAGATTTCCTTTGGGCCACTTATCCTCAGCTAAGGGATTCCATAGGTTGTTTTGGGAATATTTTTGCCTCACATGTGATGTCAGAGGGATGGATCTCATTGACATTACTTGGCAATGAATATCCTTATATGCCAAATGGATTGTGTAGGCCATTGAGGTTAGAGAAGCTTGGAAGATGTTGTTCAGACACTATATATCCTCTATCTTGCCTAAGGGAAAAGTCCTAGAAAGGGCTTGGCTTCCCTAATTTACTCTTCATTTAGTTTCCCATTTAAATCATAGGGTCCTTTGTGGCCAAAATAATTTGGAAGGCTTGGGAATAGATCAAGCCATGGATTCTTGGAATGATTCTGGATTCTGTAATGGGCAATCTAATAATGTCCATTCTCTATGGTGGTCTACCATTTTCCATCTCAATGAAGTACCCTTGGTAGAAGTCCCTTGGATCAATGATTTCAAGATTTTACATATAGGAATTCATATCATTCAAGATAACTTTTATAGGTGATCTCACTCTTTTCTATCCTAAGAGGAGGCAAAATCCAAATACTAATTAGCTAATGCAAACCAAGAATCCTACCAAGAGGTTCTTAATGCCATGCTAGCCTTCATGCTCCACAAAATCTTGATCCACTCCACTCGGCCATGGTAGAAGGAATAGAAGTGGTTTGTTGAGACCCCTTTTTGAAATTACACTCCTTGGCTTGGTTAAGAATGGCTCTCCCCCATTTTCCCATTATGTATAATCTTATTGCATATTAGGCGCTACACTCATCTATTAATATATGGAGATTTCACTTCAACACTATCTAGAGGGCTTGTGTGGAACCCATGTTTGCTCATTTTTCTTGGTGTATACTACACCAAAGCTTACCCATTGGTTGAAGACACATCTAACTAGGAGTCCACATTTTTACTTTTTTTTGTGGCCACCTTGAGATGTTTCCTTAGTTTTTTTGGTATTGTTCCAAATCTCAAAGTGTCTAAACTTGGATCCATAATCTCTTCATACCTTTCCAGCCTAAACTTTTTCATTGGCATCACATCCTTCTTAGAGATAAACCCATGATGCCATTCAAATACTCATAATTTTGGCATATTTTTAGAGTGGAGATTCTCTTCTGGATTTGGAATGAAATAAATAATTATGTGTTTAATAATGTATCCATTGAATTTAATTTTTCTTCTATAAATAAGTCCTTTATCATCTCCAATGTTCTTTTGTAGATTCAAGTCCAATCCAATAAAGTGGCCATGGAGCTTGGGCATCTTCAAGATCTCCTCTCCTATTGGGGAGATACTACTTGTGCAATGGCTTGATTTTTTCCATCTCTACCCAAGGATCCTAGACTAGATAATAGAGTGTATTTCCCACCTTGTGGTGGGCATCATCATAGCCATGCCTATCACTAATCTCATAGTGGCACCCTATACCAGTGCATGACCCCTTTTGGGTAGTAGCAAGGGTGGAAATTGCCACCTCCTTCCCTAGCTAGATAGGATGGCTAAGACACTCATCTTCTTCTACACTTGGATGCTTTGGGGTGACCACTTATAGGTTTATAAGATGTGCTAAAGAAGTTCCTTAAGCTTTTTCTAGCCACTTCACCCACTCAAACATAGGACGAAGATGATGATAGGGACATAGCTCAAGCTACTAGTTGGGAGTCTATTCCAAATCACAATGACTTAACAAGCTTAAGCTAGGTTATAGATGATATGGATCCATCACCTTTTTTCCTTGCTCTTATTTCTTAAATTTATCTTTTATTATGTGACTTATTCCTAGGCTTTACTTAGTTATTAGTGATATTTTCCTTTCTAGATCCTAGTCTTTTCCTAGTGTGACTATGTGGTGTGCTCTCATTCTACCTATATTTTTTAATTAATTATTTTTATATTTTTGTTTAGTTAATAAATGGATATATTTCATCCAAAAAGAACATTTTTCCATAAAGAATAAACCCTTAATCCAAAAACTAATGCTTAGAAATTTGAGCTAGTAGCCTTCCCCATCTACCAATAATATCTTAGGTTCCCATATAAAGGTTTTATGATCTAACATAATAAAATCCTTCTTGGGTTGAGAACCCTTCATTTTATTCACTTGAGAGACCTAAAAACTAATTTTCATACCTTTTCTTTCAAACCATAACCTAAAGCTTTGTGAACATGATTGAAATAATATATCATACCTATAACAACACTAACCTATCCAAAATTGCCTTGGAAATAAAATCTCATACCCCATTAGGTCATACTCTTTCTTTTCTTGCTTTGACTTTGACCTACAAACCACATTAGGCCTTGAAACTAACCTTCATGCCTCTTTACCTATACTCTCCACCTCACTCACATAATAAATCAACCTTTCTCATTCTTATACATAGCTATACATCCTTCAAATACCTTTACAACATACCATTATACATCATTAGGCCATGGAGGATCTAGAAGTGGTCTAGGTGCAGAGTATGTCTATATGTCCTACCCCTATAAGCTAACCCTAAGACTCAGATGAGTGATCTAATGCCTTATATACATGATAAATTAACCTTATACACTATTTCATTCTTATGTTCATTCATATTACTAAGCCATCATGACCCTTCATGCACAAGACTAAGCATCTTATGCACATACCTTCTCAAGTCACTTACTAGGTTCATGCACTTGACAACTTTGATAACAAGGACCTTTTATGCTAACCTTCATCATAAAATCATAATAACATATACAAAACATGCCTTACATTCTCATAATCACTACAACACTAATCAATATCTTCTCTCATGGTTACATTCTTTAATGACATCAGGAAGATCTTTATCAACAACCTTTGACATTAATGATAGCACCAATGCCAAACCTCAACAACAAGAACAATGCTCAACAATATCCCCCTTTGTCATTGATGGAAAAATATAATTCAAATTGATCATTTTTATCTCCCCATCCTAGTATTTATCCCCCTTTGACATAAATGACAAAGTGATGTCTGCAACTTCTTGGATCACACTCCTTGCAACCAAAATATTCAACACACATAACTATGAGTTTATAAGACATAATACAAGCATGATCCCCTATCTCCATTCATACCTTATTGTAATAACTCACCTATTCTTGGAGCTAATGTGAAATATTAGTTCCCCCTAAGTACTTGACTTTAATGATTTCTACGGGTAGTAAGTATACCCAATTCCTATCTTAGATGTTCAAAAGTTAGCTTTAAAAGTGGTTTGGTAAAAATGTCTAAAATTTGATCCTATGTAGAAATATATTCAAGTATAATACTTTGTTCACTTACTTTATCTTTTATAAAACTATACCTAATAATAATGTTCTTGGTCATTGATTGTATGACATGGTTCTTTGAGATGCTTATAACACTTGTATTATCACAATAGATAGGTCTAGGACCATCATACTCCACCTTGTAGTCTTTTAGGGTCTTTCTCATCCATAGGACTTGAGTGAAACATGAATTTTTCATAATGTACTTAGCCTCAAAATTTTATAATGTTATTGATGGTTGTTTCATTCTTTTCCATGAAACTAGGCACCCACATAAGAAGAAAGCTCCTCTATTGGTACTCTTCCTACCATCTATACTTCACGACCATTCTACATCTATTTAGGCTATTAGTTTAAAATATTTATTTCTCAATTACCACTATACATACTCCATATTCCTTTTGAGATACCTAAGTATCCTTTTGAATACTTGTAGATGATTCTCCTTTGTATCTACTAGAAACCTTCCCACAAGACCTATTATTTTCATGATGTTAGGTCTAGAGGTAGTGGTGTACAAAAAACTTATAATAATTGATCTATATGATGTATGATTGACCTTTAAAGAATCATCTTACTTTCTCAACTTACACCCTATGATCATGAGTATAGGGTGTACTCACTACCTTGAAATATTCCATATCAAACTTTTTCAACATCTCTCTTATGTACTTCGATTGTGAGATGAATATACCTTTTTCAAATTAAATGATTTACAACCCAAGAAAGAATGATAGTTCTCCTAGTATGGACATATCAAACTCTTTCTTCATCACCTCTATAAAGGTCTTGTTCATGTTCTCATTGTTTCCACCAAATATGATGTCATCCACATACACAACTATTATCAACTTATGGTCATCTTCTATCTTGATGTGTAGATTAGTATTTGCAATTCCTCTTTTGAATCCTTGATCCAAAAAATACATGTACAACCTAGCATACCAAGCTCTGGGAGATTAATTTAGACCATAGAGATCCTTTTTCAATATACAAACATATTACTTGTCATATAATAGTGATAACCCCTTAGGTTGTTCAATGTACACTTCCTCTTCTAATTTCTCATTCAAAAATACAGATTTGAAATCCATCTAGTATACCCTCAACCCTTTGAATCCTGCATATGATAGAAATAATTTGATGGCCTCAAATCTTGATTCTATTGAAAATTTCTCCTCAAATTATACCACTTTGACTTGTGAATATCTCGTACATACTAATCTATCCTTATTTCTAAACACCCATTTTGTGCCAATGACATTCTTGTCATTAGACCTAAGAACTAGTTCCCAAGTCCTATTCTTCTCTATTTGGTCTAACTTCTCCTTCATATCACCTATAAAAAATTTGTATTTGCTTACATTTATAAGATTCTTAGGTTAAATATTGGATAATATAGCAGCATTATCTTGATTTATATTACTTACCAATCATCTCCTTGTTTGCATACCTACATTCTTATTTCTAATGATTTAAGATTCAGGGTGATCTCTTTGAATCTATCTTGAGGGTATTTTTGAGTCCTATCTCTTCAACTTCTTATTATTACTCATCAACCTCTATAGTCTCCTCTTCACTATTAAATTTTAGATTCTCTAAAGTTTCCTTTGACTATCAGTGTGATTTCTTTGTCTCATCAATCTTCACATTGGTGTTTTCCACTATCTTCTATAGCCTCTTGTTATAACATATATAGGTTGAGCTCATTAATGAGTATCCTAAGAATATACCTTCATTAGATCTGAAATCAAACTTTCCAAAGTCTTCATCATCTCTTTTGATGAAACATTTTCTCTTAAACACTCTAAAGTGTTCCATATTGATAGGTCTACCCTTCCATAGTTCATAAGGAGTATTTTTTTGTTAGTCCTTATCTGTCCTCTATTCAAAATGTGAACTATAGTGATTAATAACTCTCTCCAATATTCATCAGATAATATAGACTTACTTATCATAGTTATATCCATCTCTTAAACTTTCCTATTCTTATTTTCCAGTACCCCATTCTACTGAGGTGTCTTAGCTACTGAGAATCATCTCTATATTTCATGAACCTCATAGAAGTCATCAGACTAATTATAATAAAACTCTCCTCTATAATATCTTAGGTAATCAATCTTCCCATTCATCTTATTCACAACAAGATCCTTGAATGCCTTAAACTTGTCAATATAATTTGAATTTTATTTCAATAATGCAACCCAAGTCATTCTTGTTTAGTCCTCTATAAGTAATATGATTTAGATATCTCCTTGAATTCCTTAAATTCTTGTGGGCCTCTAGAGATTAGTGTGTATTAACTCCAAGGTTTTTTTAGAGATTACTCCTTTGACTCAGGTCTTCTTCTAATCTGCTTACCATGTTGACATGCACTATAAAATATGTTTGCAGGTTTGGTGATCTTAGGATGTTCTTCACAGACTTCTTAGTGATAATCTTGACCAAATTGTCAAAGTTTAGGTGACCTAATATTATGTTCTATAGATAACTTTCATATATGTTTATCATGAAAAATCTCTCCTTCTTTATCCCATTCAATACATATAGATTGTTCTTAGTCCTTTTAGCATTGGAAATTAACCTTCCTAATTTGGTTGTTCTTATCTCACACCCTCTATCATGAAAGGTTAGTGGGTCTCCTTGATTTCACACTTGACTTAAACTAAGTAGGTTATATTTCAAACCATCCACATATAACACATTTTGTGTCTTAATCTTCCCATTGTCCAAACTTAAGATAGCTTTGCCTACTATATTGGTAGTTGTGCTGTCTTCAAACTTCATTATTCCTACAACATTATTATTCAATGAGATGAACTTATTTTTGTCTCTTATCATGTGTCTTGAGAAATCATTATCTATATATCATTCCATGCCTTCATCTTGAATGTGAAATAAATTCTAAGCTATCATGGAATCATCTTTAGTATTCTGTTCCTCCTTAAATATTCCATCTTGACTCTTAAAATCAATATGATCAATCCTAACTTGCTTTGGATTCTATACCAATGTTTGATTCTTCTCATGCATTTTAGGATCTTCATATGTATTATCAAATATTAAGGACCTTATAACTGTATTAGAATATAATCTTACAATGTGTCCTATATTGTGATAGATATATCAAGCAACATTTTTTTACTTACCTCTTGATTGACTAGTCTTTTTCCCATGGTCGCATGATGGCTTATCCTTTATTGAATTTGGCTACATAATTGGTATTTTCATGTTGGTACTCTTGACTTATTATTAATTGTCATGGTCTCTCTCAAATTTTATCATCTTTTCTATGAGTTGTATATATTTAACCTTATGGGAATCTAGCTTTATCTCCAACTGGTCATACTCAACTTCTTTTGATCTAAACTTTGTATTGGCACCTTCTAGTTAATTCCTGAGTTCCTTGATAAGATTTTTTTAAATATTAAAATTATGAAAGGAACTTATGAGCTTAGTTTCAAGGTCTACTTCAGATTCTCCTTCTTCACTATCATAGTAGAATTATTCTTCATCCACATTGTCTTCTTTCTTGTGATCACTAGACATCTTTTGCTTCTTAGGATCACCTTTAATATAATAACCCCATTGGATTAGACATAGAAAAACATGATATATTAATTCAAACACATATATAAAATATATATTATACCATGATAATATACAAAGGTCATAAGAAATATAGAAGGTGATAATAACAATAAGCATAATACATTACATATCACTGAACTCTACTATCATGAGAGTGCACATCATAATATGAATATTGAAAGTAATTACATTAACTCAACTAAAACTTAAACAAATAAACATCCACCACTATCAATTTATAATAATGAGTAATTACAAATATTCATGATAATATTCAATAATAAGTACAAAATAATATAATAAACATATAAGATGCATGGCTCCCCTAGAGTGGAGCTCCTGAACTCAAGTATTTGTGGCAATCTCAAGTGTCATCTCAATAAGTAGTACTGATGTGGGGAGGAAGAGCATCATATGAGTTATTTTACACACCAACCATAGACCAAAAATCCCCCACACTAATACCATTAGTAAATGTCCCTCCCTTCATATATGATTAGATAGTGATGGTGCAAGAATCCAAAGAGACATGTAAGTACCTATGTGTTATATGATTCTAAACTAAACATGTAGTGTATCATAGAAATAAATTATATTGAAAGATATTGTATAAACATGTGAATCATACTCATGAAATGATAATATCTCACTAAACATAACTTGGGATAAAGTTTTACAAATAATAAATGATAAAGATCTAGATAAATCATATTCATACACACCACTTGATAGGACTTCCTTTATATATCATTGTGAAACTAGTAAGCCAATGAAGTCTAACTCACTCTTCACTCCAAATCAGCAACACAAATGGGTAAAATATAATTAAACCACATGATTCATTTAATTTACATCTTAATCACACATACAATCAAACTAGATGCTAAATATAGAGTAACTATAGCATACATTTATTTCATCAAATGTATGAATGAATCTTACATTATTTCTATCCTATACTAAAAATAATAACTATAGTCTATACAACCCAGGTAAAATATACATAACTTTAGATTTCAATTACCAAAATTTATTTCTAAACATACTAAACCTATGATAACCCATATTACCATAGTCTAGTATTATAAGACATAACTACTAGTTTTCCCAAAAATAGTCATATAGAGTAGTCTTAAAATTATGGAAACATAAGCATCTATATAAGTAACTAGATTTAATGAAGCAAGTCTTATTTCTCATAGAACACAATAACATACCCTCAAAAATTTAGTTAAACTTTCAACGATTGCATGAATGCATACACAAAGTCTTACCAACTATTATAAAATGCATTATTCATAGTAATAACTAGCATGTATACAACAAATCAGTCAAATGTAGATGTAAATATAGACATGACATTTATAGTATGTAGATTATAGGTACATATACATTTATACTATATCTCTCTATGATGTCCCATACTAGCATAGGTTCCCAGCTACATAATAACACATAATCCAATATTATGTTTCGAAATAAAATCAAGAGACACACATATATACAATAGAAATTAATCAAGTATGGAGCTATACCTTCTAGGTATACTCTAAGTCTAAACTAAATACTAGCATTCAAGGTAATATAACATATAAGCACACATCATGATGCACTATTTTATGCGAAATATGTCTAACCATCGAAACATATTAAGATTTATATAATGTGTACCACATAAAAGTATTTAAAATGGAATACATATAAACTCACAGTCAATCAATCATTTATAGAGAACCAAATAATTTATAAACCCTTTATAACATTTATTTAAACATCTCATTCTATTTATAAAACACTATTTTTAATATGGTTATAGTTTTATTTCCTCATATAGTTGATGACTAGATAAGATCATACCATAAGCCAAATCCTTAGGATTATGACCCAACACAATGATTTAGATTATTATTTTGTTGCATAATTAAATCCAGGTAAAGGTTTACCAAAACAAAACTCAACATACATGAAACATTGGATAATCCAAACTAGCAACTGATATATGTTTTAGGGGTTTGAATGCACATTATTATTTTAATTATATGTAAATATTTTAACATGGTTCTTAATCCACCCATAGAATTATAGTCACAAAAATACATCCCTATAGAAATATATACACACCTATATTTTCCTTATTAATCATACCATACTTAGATTAATGGTACATACACATTTCATGACTTATTCACAAATTATATGATAATAAATTCCTCATATTAAAATATGAACTATATTAGGTTCCCTATATAACCCACACCTCAACAAATAACCACACTTACCCAAGTGACATATGTAATTATGCATTATGAATCAAATATGAACATATAATCAATCATACCAATTAAGAGTCATTAACTGTATGGTAACCTCATGCACTAAGTACTCATATTCCTCTTGTAAGAAAAAACATTGATTATAATACCATAGACATAAATATAGTAATTAACTACTAATAAGGGATAAATGTTGTGTGTGTGTGTGTGTGTGTGTGTGTGTGTGTGTGTGTAGTTCATATATCACATTTCTAAGCCACCTCATGTTCTATAACTGAATACTATCCAAAGTATTAGCCCTATAGGGAAGTTATCTATAAAATTATTCCATAATTTATAAATGAGTTTGTAATAATTTTATGTGAATCTTGATAATATATATAACCACCAAGTCCATGCTAGGTTCAAAATTTCACATGTGACCTGAGTACTCTCTCTCTTTTTGATAATTTAGTCTTTTGAGAATTTGTTGATATATATATATATATATGTATATATGTATATGTATATATATATATATATGTATATATATATGTATATATATATATGTATATATGTATATATATGTATATATATATATATATATGTATATATATATACATACATATATATACACATATATATACATATCTATATATATATATATAATTTAAAATCATATGGGATGCCAAAGTGTATTTTTTTATTTCATTTACTCAAATTATGATTAAATAATTTATTGGTATTGGTATCATATAACAATTCTCTATATAAATTAATAGTTGTACGCAATATTTTAAACTAGTGGCATAAAAGTCACTATAATTACATATAAATATGCCACATTTTACCAAATAATAAGTCACCAGTATGTTTATCTAAATATAATATTAATGGTTTTAAATATCCTCACCAAGTCATTGAAACTTTAGCACTCGATAAACCAATAAGAAATCACCCAAGCTCTTATTACTAATCAAAGACCAAGTTTATTGAAACCAAATCATTACCCTAAATTAAATTTATTATTATAGGTTGATGATTATATGAGTCAATGCTACCAAATGACTCGAAAAATCACCATAGACATATTTCATATATAAATCAACAAGTATATAAATCATCAAACAAAATAGTAATATTTTAAGCATATAAACCTTACCTAGTGTTGACCTAGTTGAGTTGAAATTAGAATAAAATTGTTAATAAATAGGTATAAATCTACTATGAAGAGAAACACTGATAATATGTAGGTAGATTTATTATTAAAAATTAGGAAAATTTTCTCCATTTGATTTACCTATAATCCTACTCTTACAATAATGAATTGCTCATTTTTGTGAAGTTGTTATTCAATAATTCCACTATGTGAATCATTACTTTATAATAAAGTTACTACATAAAAAAATTGTGTTTAATTATCAAAGCAAAAAAATTAGTTTATTACCCAAAAATGAAGAATTAAATTATCCAAGTCAAGCTCAGTTGTGGATGATAATTTTACTTTAGGGATAGCAAACTGATGATCCCATTCCCACAAGGTTTTTCTTGAGTGGGTCATAAAACATCAAAAATTTCTAGTATGAGACAATCCCATGAGATGGTTAGGCATTTATGGTAGTATAAAAATATATTATAGCAAGAATTTTCTACATAAACCAAGATGCAAACATGTTTCCTCTAGACCATAACATGAAAAGATTTCAAGAAATTATTTCAATTTTTGTTAGAAATTATTTTTCTCAATTATGCGAGCATCACCTAGAAACCTTTAGATTATAAGATCATCTCTCTTTAAATGCATCAATGGCTTTTCTAGTTTCAATGTTATCACTTAAGTAGACTAGGTAAATTTGCTTATCCAAAACATAGAAAATAGTCTATTTAGAAGGAAAGGATTATTTATTGGTTGTACATGTTTTATTCTAGAAAACATCATACCAAAAGACAAACAAAACTAAATTGAAATATTAGGGAAGAAAAGATAATCACATACTTGATTTTATCAGTAATATGAAGGTATCAAATTCCTTACACTACCATATAGAGTACTCTTTCTCTCTTCCTCCATGCTACGCTATTTTTTTTCCTTCCATCTAATTTATTTTTAAAAATCTTCTATTTTTCTCTTCCTTAATTTTCCTTATTTTTTAAAATAAAAGGCATGGTTTGATTTAAATAGTCTTTTTTAAAAATCTTTCTTCTTTTTTAATACTTTCTCTTTTTATTAAATTATGAATTTTTCTCCTTTTTGTTTTTCATAGATTTATTTTTTTATAAAGCTTGATTTTTCTCATTTAAAGATTCTTTTATTTTTAGTAGTAAGTAGATTCATTTTTACCTTAATACATTTTATCTCCTCTTTTAGTATTTTCCAATATTCTAATAATAATTAATTATTCAATACAAATAATTAATACTAATAACTAAAATATTATATGACTAAATTAGACCCAAATATATTCCTTAAGCCAATACTCAGCATGAATGCCATAACCTCACTATGCTTATTCTGTTAGATTTATGTTACTAAATGCATTTCTAGTCTATAACATAATAACATAAAATACACACAACCAAAATGCTTGATAAAATGCATTGATAATAGAAAACATGTTAATGTTAACAAATAAACTATGTTTATTATGTACTACTTACATAGTATGTGTAGAGTTTTTGTCTGCTCTTTATCAACCTTTGACATCTCCATCTACATAACCCTCTCTAATGATGCTCTCCCTTTGGCATGATATTAGGGATGAATCAACTTATGTCAACCTCACAATAAAATAGGTAGCTAGACCATTATATATATATATATATATATATATATATATATATATATATATATCATGACTATTATGGTCTAGCTACCTATTTTATTTTGAGGTTGACATAAGGTAATTCATCCCTAATATCATGCCAAAGGGAGAGCATCATTTGACATCTCCATCTACATCACCCTCTCTAATGATGCTCTCCCTTTTGCATGATATTAGGGATGAATTACCTTATGTCAACCTCACAATAAAATAGGTAGCTAGACCATAAAAGTAATGATATATATATATATATATATATATATATATATATATATGTATATATATATATGTATATATATATATATGTATATATATATATATATATGTATATATATATATGTATATATATATGTATATATATGTATATATATATATGTATATATATATGTATATATATATATATGTATATATATGTATATATATATATATATAAAATAGCAAATTCACATTATCATAAAGAAAACATATACTTACAGCTAACACATAGCAGTGTGATCGTGCAACCTAAGCAATATCCTTCTACCCCATATCAACATATATCTCATATCTTAGTTAAAAATAGTCAAATCTAAATTTTTTAACTATAGATATCCATGTATAATTTAACAAGTTTGTCTCATTAGAAATTAGGATATAACATCCTTCCCTATAAATTATTTAATCATCATCCTTGATGACACTTATTCAAGCATAAATTTTGAATTAAAATAATATTTAGCAATACAATAACATGATATACAATATCTAATTAAGCAAAAAAATGGGAAATTACTTATAGAACTCATTGTAGTTCCCTCAAATTACACTAATCCTAGGGTATTGATCTCATAAGACCCTACTCTATGACATTTCATTGCTATACAAATAAGGTTTGTTCTTTTCTTAACCACCCCAAAGTTTAGAACCATCAAGATAAGCCTATAGAACATAGGATTGACCAGCTCTATTACCTTAAAGGG